>JARQOC010000001.1:380285039-380627539 GCA_033576535.1 Allobates femoralis
TTGTTTGGTGAATTGGAAAGCACAGGGTTAAAATTTTGCCTCACAACATAGCCTATGACACTTTCAGGGTCCAGATGTGTGACTGTGCAAAATTTGGGGGCTGTAGTTGCGACAGTGTAGATGCCAATCCCGGACATACACACACACATACAAACATTCAGCTTTATAAATTAGATATGGTACATTTGTTTCTCTTGTAGTTTTGCTGCTTATTAATCAGATATATATTTTTGAAGGATAATACCAGACTTGTGTGTGTTTAAGGGCGATTATGTGGTGAGGTTAATGTATGTGTGGTGAAATGTGTGCTGAGGGTGGTATATGTGTTCAAGCACGTGGTAGTGTGTGGCGCATTTTGTGTGTGTGTTCATATCTCCGTGTGTGGTGAGTATCCTATGTCGGGGCCCCTCCTTAGCAACTGTACGGTAAATAATATTTGGCGCCATCGCTCTCATTCTTAAAGTCCCCCTTGTTCACATCTGGTAGCTGTCAATTTGCCTCCAACACTTTTCCTTTCACTTTTTCCCCATTATGTAGATAGGGGCAAAATTGTTTGGTGAACTGGAACGCACGGAGTTAAAATTTCGCCTCACAATATAGCCTATGATGCTGTCGGGGTCCAGTTGTGTGACTGTGCAAAATTTTGTGGCTGTAGCTGGCAGCTGTTGATTTTCCTCCAACACGTTTCCTTTCACTTTTTCCCCATTATGTAGATAGGGGCAAAATTGTTTGGTGGACTGGAACGCGCAGGGTTAAAATTTCGCCTCACAACATAGGCTATGACGCTCAAGGGGTCCAGTAGTAATAGTGATTGGCGAGCACACCCGTTGGGCGTAGTAGAGGTGCTGGTGTAGGGGGCCCTTGGGTCCCGATATCAACAAAGTTTTAAGGAACACCGCACACTCCAAAGTTTTCAAAGTGAAGTTGTGTATTTATTCATGGTGCATATAGACAGTATTTGCGATAGGACTTGACGTTTCGACCACGTCCCGTGGTCTTTACCAAAATATCGCTGTCTAATCTTATGTATAGGGATATATTGCACCCAGGGAACTCACAGGTCCTGTATTGGTTAGTCGGTGCTTTAGTTGTTCTCTGGTGGTGGTGGTTCTCTTTAGAGATGTATATATCACATATATCTCAATAGGGGATGTATTATTCTGCTCTGTGCCCCCAGGGAATGCACATTTTCAGGTATGGGCCCGTGGTTAGAATATGTCCCTCCTGTTCAGGGATCCGCCAGCGCATCCAGCCAAAGCGCTGGACGCGCTGGCGGATCCCTGAACAGGAGGGACATATTCTAACCACGGGCCCATACCTGAAAATGTGCATTCCCTGGGGGCACAGAGCAGAATAATACATCCCCTATTGAGATATATGTGATATATACATCTCTAAAGAGAACCACCACCACCAGAGAACAACTAAAGCACCGACTAACCAATACAGGACCTGTGAGTTCCCTGGGTGCAATATATCCCTATACATAAGATTAGACAGCGATATTTTGATAAAGACCACGGGACGTGGTCGAAACGTCAAGTCCTATCGCAAATACTGTCTATATGCACCATGAATAAATACACAACTTCACTTTGAAAACTTTGGAGTGTGCGGTGTTCCTTAAAAATTTGCTCAAGGGGTCCAGACGTGTGACTATGCAAAATTTTTGGTCTGTAGTTGCGACGGTGTAGATGCCAATCCCGGATATACATACATACATTCATACATACACACACACATATACACATTCAGCTTTATATATTAGATTATTATTATAAGATCACCCCTAAGCCTTTGTTTTTCCAAACTAAATAACCCCAAGTTTAATAACCTGTCTTGGTATTACATACCCCTCAGTCCTCTAATAACCTTGGTCGCTCTTCTCTGCACCCGCTCTACTTCAGCTATGTCTTTCTTATACACTGGAGACCAGAATTGTATACAGTATTCTAAGTGTGGTCGCACTAGTGACCTGAATAGAGGTAAAATTATATTCTCCTTATGAGCATCTATGCCTCTTTTAATGCATCCCATTCTTTTATTTGCCTTTGCAGCAGCTGCCTGACACTGGGCACTAAATGTGAGTTTATCATCTACCCATACACCCAGGTCTTTTTCAGTGGTAGCTTTGCCCAGTGTTTTACAATTAAGAACATAATTATACATTTTATTTCCTCTGCCCAAGTGCATGACTTTACATTTATCCCCATTAAAGCTCATTTGCCATTTATCAGCCCAAGCTTCTAGTTTACATAAATCCTCCTGTAATATAAAATTGTCCTCCTCTGTATTGATAACCCTGCAGAGGTCATCTGTGTCATCTGCAAATATTGAGATTCTACTCTATATGCCCCCTCCAAGGTCATTAATAAATATGTTTAAATGAAGCCTGTTAACTACGACCCATTCTGAGTGTGTTCCATTAATAACCACCCTTTGTTTCCTATCACTGAGCCAGTTCTTAACCCACTTACAGATATTTTCCCCTATCCCCTTTGCTCTCATTTTATGTATCAACCTTTTGTGTGTTTTGTGTGACACCGTATCAGAAGCTTTTGAAAATTCCATATACACCACATCCACTGCATTTCTTTGGTCCAGTTCAGAACTTACCTCTTCATAGAAGCTTATCAGATTAGTTTGACAGGAGCGGTCCCTCGTAAACCCATGTTGATATTGGGTCATGAAGTTATTTTTATTCAGACACTCCAATATAGCATCTCTTAGAAAACCCTCTAGGATTTTACCCACAGTAGAGGTTAAGCTTACTGGCCTATAATTTCCAACATCAGTTTTTGTCCCCTTTTTGTATATTGGCACCACATTTGCTATACACCAGTCCTGTGGTACAGACCCTGTTATTATGGAATCTTTAGCAATTAGAAATAATGGTTTATCTATGACGGTACTCAATTCCTGCAGTACTCTGGGGCGTATCCCATCTGGGCCTGGGGATTTGTCAACTTTAGTGATTTTTAGACAGTGCCGTACTTCCTGTTGGATTAAGCATTTGCATTTAATTGAGAGTTTTTGTTATCACTGATCATGTTGTCTGTCATGGGATATTCTTGTGTAAATACTGTTGAAAAAAGTCATTTAGCATATTGGATTTTTCCTCATCCTCATCCACCATTTCACCCAGACTATTTTCAAGGGGGCCAACACAATGATTTTTTAGTTTCTTACTATTTATGTAGTTAAAGAATATTTTGGGATTTTTTTTACTCTTTCTGGCAATGAGTCTCTCTGTCTCAATCTTTGCTGCCTTGATTTACTTTTTACAGATGCTATTTAATTTTCTGTATTTATTTAATGCCTCATCACTACCTACTTGCTTTAATTCCCTAAATGCTTATGGCGCCTCTTACAGCCTTATTTAGCCATAGTGGTTTCCTCCTATTTTTTTGCTATGATGAATTGGAATTGATGGAATTTATTTTACCAATAATTGACAGTGTAAATAAGCCTTTAGGTAAAAATAATATCATGGACCATATACAAAAAGATAATTGCATTGAATTTACATGCAGGTTTAAAAATTATATCCAAAAAAAGATAGGTTTAGCTTAATTAACAGAAATAATAGACAGCATTATGTAATGCTAATCCTAGAGTTAAGCTGAACCTTGATGAGGTTGTTCACTTTTAGGACATCCCCTTTTTATTCCATATGTTTCTCACAATTAAAATAATAAAGTTTATACCTACCTCCAATGCAATGCTGTTCCAGCGGCGTTGACGCTTGTGTTCCCAGATCTCACATAAGATTATGACATCACACAAGCCCCACACCAATCACCGCTGGTTTCTCTCTCCCTGCCTTCGGTCATACGAGTAAATAACAAGAAGTGAGCAGTAGTTGCAGCTCTCACTTCCTGTTGAGTATCATACAACAAAAGGCAGGGAGAGAGAAATCCAGTGGTGATTTGACACGAGTCTCGTATGACATCACAATCTCATGTAGGATCCGGGAACACAAGCGCCAACGCCACTGGAACAGCATTGGAATAGAAGGTGAGTATAAGCTATTTTATAGGAATAAGATGAGGTTGTGCTAGTAGAGGGCCATCCCTTTAATGGTCCATTATCAATGGACTGTCATCTATATACAACAATATGGAATGTTCTAAGGTGGTCTTAAAATAGTATTCTTCTCTTCAATTGCATGCTACATCATGCCGTTTTCATGGTTTCTGTGTTTTGTTTATTTATGGTGCTAAATATGCAACATGTTTGCTGTTCAGATATACTGTAGATGAAATCACAATACACACAAGACACAAGTATTGATTTTGCTTTACACAATATCTATAGACATCACATGTATGCAAATCTACCTAGATAACAGGTTTTTATGTATGGGAATATTTCCTCATAAAAAACAATTGAATGGATGAAACC
The DNA here is from genome assembly GCA_033576535.1 of Allobates femoralis. NCBI lineage: Eukaryota > Metazoa > Chordata > Amphibia > Anura > Aromobatidae > Allobates > Allobates femoralis. The sequence continues at coordinate 380,289,444 of JARQOC010000001.1, forward strand.
AGTTTATTGAGACAGTCAGGTATACAGGTGGAAATAATTATATTATAGAATAAAGGGTGATGGAATAAGAAACTGAAATGTATGACTCAGGTTGTACTTCCCCATAATTGACCATTTATTGGTCATTTTCTTATGTTGATCTTTCACTTAAAGGCTGTGGTTGATTAGAATCTGGACATGGCTATGACTCATTGGAAGCAAATGAAGGTTTCATTTTTGTGTTGAAGTGTCCTTGTTACAATATAGCCAAGTACTGCTGCCAGCCAAAGTACTGTTGAACTTTCAGTCCTATGGTGATGTAAAGAATTTTTATGATATCATATATAATATCTTTACAACAAAGGGATGTTATCTTTAACCAGTTACAGACCAGACTATTTCCTCTGATTCCATACCAGTTGTATCTTTGTTTGTTTTCTCTTTTGTAAATAAAACTTAACAGCTCTAAAAAAAATTCTAATTTGAATATTCAAATAATTTTTGGATTTTTTTTGTCTTACATGGGGCCTAGTCTTTATGTTAAGTATCCATTTTTTTTTTTTTTTGCTCATGTCAAACAATATGGGGGTGGAGTGGTGGGAAAAGAAATACACATCTCTTGTTCACATTTTGTAAAAACTTTTATGACCACAAAAGACCACTAAAATACATTTTAAATTATGTTTCTCTTTTCATCACAAATTCACAATTATTTTTATATGTTGGATACATTTTTTTTTCAATCGGAGCAAGACTAGTAACAGTGATCCACTTGGTAGCAGCAAATATTTTTCTTTATTTTACGTTTCTACAGCTAGTTTAATTATTTAATTTATTAATTAATTTATTACACATATTGTGCTCTCAAAACGGTCAGAAAAGAGTGGGGAATATGATGATGTTAATCCTTTTTTTTTATATTTCATTTCCCTGGTAACTGGGGCTTGTATATAAGCCACAGTTGCATGGCAAATTTGGACTCCTACCTACATAGCAGAGCTGATTTGAGTCTGCTAAGGTACCGTCACAAGCGGCAATATTGCAATGCAATTTCATTGGACAATTTGCTGGTTGCTGTTGAAATCATGGACACATTGTTACCATTTCTACACACAACAAAATAGAGCAATGTGTCCATGATTTAATTTGTGGCTCTCTGGAATCCACGGTCTGTATATAACAAACTCTCCACTCATTCATAACTACTTTCTCACATAACTCCCTTAAATCTGCCGGCCCTCACATGAAACCTGATCCAGGATTCAGAACATGTTCCCGGTTTTTTGACGTATTGTTCTCTTCCCAGACTGAACTTGGTGGTGATTTATGCTTACTCTGCCACATTACTTTTATAGCTAACTCATTGCATTCCTCTCTTTGATGTCCCCTTATTTTGGGACCTGGTCCAGCACCATCCCCCAGCGTCATGGCGGTGATTAGACCTAGAGTTTGCTTACTACCTTCCCCACAATGTACTTTCCAGGTCATCCCATCAGCTCCATCACTCTCATTCCCCTTTTTGGGCCACACAATTGCTCTTTCACCCTCCCTTAGATAGCGGTATACCCCCCAGGTCACCCAACCATTCCTCGACCATTTCTCTGCATGGCTGCCGATTTCATGTCTCAAATACCAACCTTTTTGGAGACTTCAACTCCCAAACACCCATCTCCTCATCTGCTTTCGCTCTATCTCTACCACATTCTTGCTTCACTCTCAACCTCGATGACACACAAGGATGGTAACACCCTTGACCTGATCTTTGTCCGGCTCTGCTCAACCTCCTCCTTAGATAATTCAGAACTTCCTCTCTCTGACCACAACATTCTCTCCTTCACACTCATTAACCCTCGCCCACCTCAGCACATTCCTACATATCACAGATTCAGAAATCTACAGGCCATAAACCCTCACACATTCACAGGCTCTCTACACTCATCACTGTCCCCAATCTCCTCATTCTCCTGTCCCGATCTGGCAGTCAATCACTTAAATGACTCTCTCAGAAGGACCCTGGACCAAATAGCACCCCTCACCCTCAAAACCTCCAAACACAGAGTAAAACAGCCCTGGCTCACATCACAAATTCGATTCCTCCAGCGATGCTCTAGGAGTGCTGAACGTCTATGGAGGAAAAGCTGAACTCCAGAAAACTTCATTCACTATACATTTATGCTGAGAACTTACAATTCTGCCCTTCACCTTGCCAAACAAACCTACTTCACCACTTTGATCTCCTCACTATCCAACAACCCAAAAAAACTCTTTGACACCTTTCACTCTCTCCTCAGTCCTAAAGTGCAGGCCCCTATGACTGACCTCTGTGCTGATGACCTGGCTTCCCACTTCACAGAGAAAATAGAAAACATCCGTCAGGAAATCAACTCCCAACCTCAAATTGCTGTTACCCCTACCTCTCGCCACATTTCCTCCGGCTCACTCTCTACTTTTGATCCAGTCACAGAAGAAGAAGTCTCCAGGCTCCTCTCTTCTTCTCGTCCCACCACATGCACTGCTGACCCCATCCCCTCACACCTACTTCAGTCTCTCTCTCCAGTGGTCACCACTCACCTAACCAAAATCTTCAATCTCTCCCTCTCTTCTGGCGTCTTCCCATCCTCCTTCAAACACTCTATCATCACTCCTTTATTAAAGAAATCTTCTCTCGACCCTTCCTGCACAAACAACTACAGACCAGTTTCCAATCTCCCCTTCATCTCTAAACTCCTGGAGTGCCTGGTCTACTCCCGCCTCACTCATTACCTCTCCACTCACTCTCTTCTAGACCCATTACAGTCTGGTTTCTGCCCCCTACATTCTACAGAAACTGCTCTCACCAAAGTGACCAATGACCTTCTGACGGCAAAACATAATGGTCACCACTCTCTGCTTATCCTTCTTGATCTCTCTGCAGCCTTTGACACTGTTGACCACCATCTCCTACTCTCCATGCTGCCCTCCATCGGCATCAAGGACACTGCTCTCTCCTGGTTCTCTTCCTATCTTTCTGACCGCTCTTTCAGTGTAACATTTGCTGGCTCCACTTCCTCCCCTCTTCCTCTCACTATTGGAGCCCCTCAGGGTTCAGTCCTTGGACCTCTTCTCTTCTCACTCTACACAGCCCTGATTGGACAGACCATCAGCAGATTTGGCTTTCAGTACCATCTTTATGCTGATGACACACAACTATACACTTCTTCCCCTGACCTTACTCATGCTCTAATAAAGAACATCAATGACTGTCTAGCTGCAGTTTCCAATATCATGTCCGCTCTCTACCTGAAATTTAATCTTTCCAAAACTGAACTACTTCTGGTCCCGCCCTCCACTAACCTCCCTAAATATGACATCTCTATCTCAGTGTGCGGCACCACAATAGTGCATAGTCAGCAGGCTCGCTGTCTCGGTGTTATGTTTGATTCTGATGTTTCCTTCACCCCATATATACAATCTCTCGTCCGCTCTTGCCACTTGCACCTGAAGAACATCTCCAGAATTCGCCCCTTTCTCACCTTGGAAACCACTAAAACCCTCACTGTGGCCCTGATTCACTCCCGCCTTGACTATTGTAATTCTCTCTTAGTTGGCCTCCCCCGCACTAGACTGTCCCCTTTCCAGTCCATCCTTAATGCAGCAGCCAGGATTACCTATCTAGCTAACTGTTACCCAGATGCTTCTGCTCTATGCCAGTCATTACACTGGCTGCCTATACACTATAGGATCCATTTCAAACTGCTTGATCTCACCCACAAAGCTTTTCATAGTGCAGCACCCCCATATATGTCCTCCCTCATCTCTGTCTATCACCCCACCCGTTCTCTTCGCTCTGGAAGTGACTTTAGACTCACTTCTGCATTAATCCGAACCTCCCACTCCCGACTCCAAGACTTCTCCTGAGCCGCACCAATTCTTTGGAATTCTCTACCCCAAGAAATTAGGTGTATCCACAACTTAGATAGTTTTAGGCGATCCCTAAAAACACATCTTTTTAGGGCGGCCTATCATGATCCCTAGTCAGTCATCTAGATATAGCCTATCCGCGCCGTCTCAAGTGGATCACAAATAATGGGTTGTGACCATTTATTCTGCTCCTATCTGTTCCCCATCTCCTCAAGCTTACTATACCATCATTGTAAATAAGCACCTGTACCTTGTCATCCCCACCTCATTGTTAGATTGTAAGCGCTTATGAGCAGGGCTGCTATTTTTTGCTCTAATTATTGTATTATATTATGCTTTGTATTGTATTGTTTTTGGCATTGTATTGTATTTTTTAATTGTTTCTTATGATTGTTTAAATGTGAACTTTGTATTGTGAATCACTGCGGAATATGTTGGCGCTATATAAATAAAAATTATTATTATTATTATTATTATTAAAGTGACAATATTGGGATAAGGAAGTTTAGTAGAGGAAGGACACAAAAAGAGTTAAGGTTTTCACATATTCTGTTTTAGAGGGAGGACATGATGTTGGAGACAGAAAATAAACAATTACTAGTATTTTTTTTAGCAATGCAGTAGTGATCTCAGGAGAAGAATTGTATAATTGGGTGTAATCAGCATGAAGCATAATTGGCATAGTAATAAAAACCAAATCTACTGATGGTTTGTCCAGTAGAGGTAGTATATAGAGGGAAGTAAAGGGGCTTAGGACTGAACCTTGAGGAACAATGACAGTAAGATGAAAAGGAGAGGCAGAAGAACCTGCAAAAGACACAGTGAAAGAGAAGTGAGAAAGGTAAGAGGAAAACCAAGAGACAGCAGTATCCTTGAGACTGAGAGCAAAGCATTAGGAAAAGAAGCTGATGATCCACAGTGATAGGGTATGAGTACACGATCCGGAGGCACTGCGTCTTGGATGCAGTGCATCCTGACCTGCAGGAACCCACAAGTTACAGGGGAGTAGACCAAGCATTTCAACAGTTTAGAAATAAATGGGAAATTAGAGACATGCCCGTAGTTAGCAGTGCAGTTTTGGTTGAAAGATGTTTTTAAGCAATGTGTACATGAGAGAGAAAGGTTAAATATTTTAGTTAGACAAGGTGTGGGAGGGAAGAGAATGAATGATAGTAGGGGATTGGAAGAAAATATACTGTAGGATAAGGTCAATTTATTCTTACAAATAATAAACCAGATCGTCAGGGCTGAGGTTGGTAGTTAAAGGGAACCAACCACCCCCAATGACCCCCCCGGACTATTAATATCGGTCCCTACACACAGCACATACATGTGCTGCAATGATTTTTGCTAAAAAAACTGTTTTTTAAAACTTAAGATAATGCTTTTGAAAGTTTAAAACGAAGGGATGGGTGGGCGTTACTTATCTGTGTCAAAAGCCGAGTAGCAGCTGCCACTCATCCTCCCGTGTCCCGCAGCAGCAGTAACGGCCAGCCCTTTTCAGCGTCACAGCCCTGTGCACGGGCTCGCATGCCCGTGCACACGTCATCATCTACAGCCGGGTAGCGAGCCCGCGCTCTGACTTCCTGCGCTCGGCTGTGGAAGTCAGAGCGCGCGCTCGCAACCCGGCTGTAGATGATGACGTGTGCACGGGCATGCGAGCCCGTGCACAGGGCTGTGACGCTGAAAAGGGCTGGCCGTTACTGCTGCTGCGGGACACGGGAGGATGAGTGGCAGCTGCTACTCGGCTTTTGACACAGATAAGTAACGCCCACCCGTCCCTTCGTTTTAAACTTTCAAAAGCATTATCTTAAGTTTTAAAAAACAGTTTTTTAGCAAAAATCATTGCAGCACATGTATGTGCTGTGTGTATGGACCGATATTAATAGTCCGGGGGGTCATTGGGGGTGGTTGGTTCCCTTTAAGGCCTGCACTCTAATTTATTTCATTTACTGTGATATTTTTGAACATCAATGCAGAGGAACATGCCGACCTCCCTATGTTTAAATTATATGAGTAGTCCGCAAATAGTTAAAGAGATTTCCAACCATAATAAAATAAACACCTATTGACAAGATAGTTGATAAGTTGTCATTTGCTGTAAGTTCGAATGCTAGAGCACCTATTGGTCCAGAGAACAGGACCTTTGAGTTCCCGTGCTTGAATGCAGCAATTGTTTGAAAGTTTGGCTTGTGCACCATTGATGCATACCATTCACTTGTGTGGATTGAAAATGAGTATATATTTTTGATAGTACTTTAATAAAAAATAGTATATTACATTAATGTATTGTAGCTCCTTGAGGTTACTTTAGGTTTTATAAACAAAATATTTCTTCAAGCTCAACCTTGAAAAACAAATTATGATTCTAACTTCTATTCACATCGTATTTACTCCGTTCTACATTCTAACATACCAAACTATTTAGTTACTTTATATCTCACCAAGTAAAACGGTTCCTCAAACATCAACTTTGAGAAATTGACTTGAACTGGCCATTTTGTATTTTTGGATGATAGAAGAAATTGAAAGAAAAAAGCTAGTCCATCTACTAAAGATCATGCAAAAGACATGTACATTTATCTTTTTTAGGCTGGAATGTGATGATCATATTTTTGCTCATTTTCTTAATCATTTGATCAGATAAGTGCAGATAGATTGTAACAAAAAATGTTACGTGAAGGTTTTCTCATGGACACAAAGCAGCAAAATTTGAAAAATACAGTTTTTCCTATGCAATAAAAAAAACTGTTTTGTAATGTCGGTTTTGATTCTAGAACAAAATAATTGTGAGGGAACTGTGAATTTGTGCTTGTGCAGGGGAAAAAAAAGTTTCATTGGGTTATTTTATTATTACAAAATTTTAAGTAGGTTCTTCTTTTATTAAAAATAGGAACAAATTAAAACTTTATATATGTGTTTTAATCTGTCTTGTGGTCATAATGCCAGGGGATGCAGTGTATTATAAGAGAGTCTCTGAGTATTCAATTAGAAACTGTGAATCACTTTGGAAAATATTATTAGAATCACAATATAACCATATATACAAATAGCAATGAGAATATTATTATGGAATTAGGTGGTTGTACATCTAGAAAAAGCAATAGCTTCCATATAATTGTCTTACCACAGCTATATTATACATCAGATGTAAATCTAGCGTAGCCACAGGGAAACTGCAGTATTATAAAATATACTATATGTTCCAGGTAGGTCCAATCTAACAAGAGGCATACATTAATAGTATAATATTATAGTATGATTACTAATTGGAAATATTTTTCGCCAGAGGTATTTACCGAGTATAAATTTCTCTGCAAGACTTAAAGGGAATTGTCCAGAATTTGAAAAAAATATGATGCTTTTTTTTTTTTTTTTTTTTTTTTTTTTTTTTTAGAAAAGAAGTTAATTTCAAAGTTCAATTTAATCAATAGATAATCAATAGATAGATTAATAACAATTTCCACAATTGAATGTTTAAAAAAATGTTCCTGTGCTGAGATAATCTTATATATGTGTCCCTGTTATGTACTGTGTAATTGCTGTGTATGACCGTACAGGGACATGGTCTGGTCATACCACATCTCCTGGGCTGAGATAATCTTATATATTTGTCCCTGTTATGTACTGAGTAATGGCTGTGTCTGACCACACGGGAACATGGTCTGGTCATACCATATCTCCTGTGCTGAGATAATCATATTTATGTGTCCCTGCTATGTACTATGTAATGGATGTATCTGATCATACAGGGATATGGTCTGATCATATCACATCTCCTGTGTTGAGATAATCTTATATATGTGTCCCTGTTATGTAATGTGTAATGGCCGTGTCTGACCATACAGCAACATGGTCTGATCATACCACATCTTCTAGGCAGGTGAGGATGAAATACAGTATACAGACCTTACAGCAAAGGATCACACATTATTCTTTTTTTGAGATAAAACATTTTTAAACACGGGCAGGGAAAGGTTTTACCTCACAAAAAGAATCAGCTGCAAAAGTGAGCTGCAATACCATACAGAGCACTTGGACAAGCCTGGCACACATTTGATAAACAATAAGTAACTCTTATTTTCTTCTCAACTCACACAACTACTGAGTAGATATGATGTAATCCAATGTTCTTAAGTGTAATCATGAACAAAGGTAGCAAGCTTATTAAAATGGGAGCGAATAAGGCATCATTTGTAAGCTCAGCAAGTCTGTAGGTTGATTCTGAGTTTTCCTCTCTGTGTATCACCTCTCTAGATACCTTATTGGATGAAAAAATTGGTTCCCTATGTTCTCTTTAAATTCACTGTTACCATTGATTGTTGCGCAATGAGGTAGGCTGGCTTCACACTTGCAGATGCATCTGCAGCGTTTTGCAGATGCATCTGCAAGTATCAGCATGCAGACCGCGGCCCCTATGTTTATAATAGGGCGCACCGCGGTCTGAAAGCTCTCATTCATTGCTATATGTGAAGCGTCCGCAGGCGGATGCCTGCTGACAGATCACACTCTCCCGCCCGCAACATGGACGCAACATCTCGCGTCCATGGTGCGGGCGGGAGAGTGTGATCTGTCAGCAGGCATCCGCCTGCGGACGCTTCACATATAGCAATGAATGAGAGCTTTCAGACCGCGGTGCGCCCTATTATAAACATAGGGGCCGCGGTCTGCATGCTGATACTTGCAGATGCATCTGCAAAACGCTGCAGATGCATCTGCAAGTGTGAAGGCAGCCGTATTATGTAATGCCTAGTTTTCCCTTAGTTTGGCCATGGCAGCTGCTGTATCACAAACAATTAGCTATTGTTTGGCAAATCTTCTGGCATGAGGAGATACATAGTTTCCCATGTTGATTAGAAATAAATTGCAGTGGTTAGGCTGCTTTCACATTGCGATTTTTTCCTGTCTGTCAGGATCCTATTTTTTGCAGGACCCTATGGACAGGAACAGACAGAAACAGATTGGAGGATACTTATATGTCCGATCCGATTTTATGACGAATCCGATTTTAGTATTTTTGAAGCCGGAAATAACATTCTGCACATGCGTGGTGTGGTGCACTAAATCGGGTCCGACAAACGACCCGATTTTTTATTGGATCTGCACTCCATAGGCTCCCATGTTAATTGCCGCAGCCCGCATCGGATTCAATTGTATCCGATTTGGTCCGCTGTGCCATAAATCGGAGCAGTCTACGATTTTGGGTACAGCAAAAAATCGGACAGAATCAGATCAGTTACAAATCAGATGCCATTAAGGGCAATCCAATCCGTTGCCCATAGGGATACATGGGGGCTAAATCAGATCCGTGGCTGTCCGTTTTACAGCGGGCAGCCATGGATTGCAAAAAAATCGCAATGTGAAAGCAGCCTTAGCACTGTAGCCTTGCAGTCAATGGGTTCAAACTACATCATGGATATCTGCAAGGTTTGAATGTTCTCCTGGTGTTTGTCCAGCTACTGCAGTTTCCTCCCATGCTACAAGAACATACTGCTTGGGAATTTAGATTGTGAGCCCCACTGGGGACAGTCATGATGAATTAAATGTGCTGTGGAATAAATGGCGCTATACAAGCAAGTAAAAAGAGAAGATAAAATAAATAAATCAAATGTAACTGATTTTGTATCAGTAGGTTAGCAAAATTCTGTTCTTTATTGATTGCCCAAAATTATCCAATGCAGATCTCAAATTTGTTGAGTTGATTCTAATAACTGTGGCCCTTCAGTTCTGAAAGTAAGCAAGGTAAAACTATATGTAATTAAAATTGCCCACATAATATTGTAAAGGTCCTCCTCTGGTCTCCAAACCACTCTGGCTTCTGAAGGTGTTCTGTACATAAATGTACTGTCACACGCGGCAATATGGCTTCCATATCGTCGTAAAATTGTGTATTTCAGCGATGTGGAAACCACATAGCCTGTGCATAGTGGCATGAGACAGGGAGATTTTACTGAGAAATCACCGTCACCTGATCGCTCTGCTCTGCTGAGAAATTAGGCGATTTCCACCAGGCGATTTCTGCGCATTATGGCATGTGACAGGGCGATGGCGATGTAGAAAGCGAGCTCAGGCCATCTGGAAGCAATTCCAGAGGTGTGCCTGAGCGTTCTGTTTGGCATGCCCTGTCTGCCGCGATTGGTGGCCGCTCCATTGGCTGGCCATGGCTAAGGCGCCATATTTGATTAACAATATAGTAGAAAGGACACATGCGTCATGTAGTGGGCAGACTTCCTGACAAGGCTGACCAATGGCGACGCAGTTTTGTTGGCAAATCAGAGTGGTAGGGGCGCGGTGTACAACACTCTGGCACACCTGTCTCCTCGCCGTACACACACTCTGTGCCCACATCGCTGATGCAGTGGTGGCGTGTGACGCGGCAATTTGGCGGTGACGTGGGAATGTCAAATTGCTTCTGGTCTGTGCCAGGCAATTTCCGGGATGCAGGATCAACGAACATCGTATACGAGATCTCTATGTGTGACAGGGCGACGGCAATGTGCAAAAAAGTGCCCGGAATGTGAGCACTCATGTCAAATTGCCAGCCATATGGTGGCGATATTGCTACGTGTGATGGTACCTTTAGAGATAAAAAGACATTGGACTTTCACAAATGTTACTTGTATTGCCAGCACATACCACAGATGCTCAATTAGATAAGGATCTGGAGAATTTGGAGGTGAAGTCCAAAACTTGAACTCTTAAGCTCCTGTCACATGTAGCGATGCACCAGCGATCCCGACAATGATATGAACTGGTAGGGATCGCTAGTACATCACTTTGGGGTCACTGGTGAGATGTCAAACAGTCAGATCTCACCAGCGACTTCAGCAACGATCCGGAATGATACAGAGGTCATTGGGAATAGTCACTCTTGGGCGTAGTATTGGGATCGTTGGTCGTTGCCCCTTTCAAACACAGCGATGCAGCATTCCCAGCGGGAGCACAATGACCAAAAAATGACTCAGAGCACTTTGTAACGATCAGCGATCTCACAGCAGGGGCCTGATCGCTGCTAATCGTCACACGTAGCGAGATCGTTATCGAGATCACTGTTATGTCACAAAACCTGTGAAGTTACAATGATCTCGCTAACTATCTCGTTATGTGTGACAGGGGCTTAAGATATTTTTCCCAAAGCTATTCTGAACAAAATTTCCAGTATTGCAGTTGCTCACTATCCTTCTGAAAGAAGCTACTTCTATTAGGGAGTACTGTTGCCACAAGGGAGAGGTGAGTGTTTTCATAGTTGAGCTCTATACTTAATTACTCCATGGCCCAATTTTATGAGTCTCATTTCCATGGTATAAGCATATGGTACTAGACAGATATCAACTGATATCAACTATGCTGCTCACGCACATCAGTAAAACTTTGCCTATGACTCTGCTTCAGTTTACCAGCTGTCCTTCCCTGGACTACGTTTGGTAGGTACTAACTACTGCATATCCGGACCATCCCACAATATCTGCCATCTAGGGGATATTCTGACGCAGTCATCTACGCATCAAAATTTGTACTTTGTGAACATTTTTACTATGATACCCACAGACTATAACTGTCTTCTGATTGGCTACGTGCATGTTAATGGGCAGTTGTTTTATAACCTGTTTTGACAGGAGGATCAAGCTTCTGGGCACAGAGAACGTCACAAAGCACAATCATATTGTGCACAAAGACTATCATTGTTCCTAGCAGCACGTGTTCTGTTTACAAAGGTTTTAATATTATGGCAGCTCAGTGTGTGTCTGTGTGTATATGTTCAGTTTGTAATGCAATCTTTTGTAAAATGAAATACATTTTAGGCAAACCTCAGGTTCAGCCTATTTATCTATTTATCTACATTTATCTGTGTTCCCTGAACCCAGGATAAACTAAAAATAGAAGAGATTGCATATATAGCCTAGTTTTATTTCCATTTTTATTAGAATTTCTTTGGGAAAGGTGAGTTGGGGTTATTACCATGCTGCAGAGGAATCAAAAGAATAGCAGATATGAATATATGTATATTCAGGTACATGTAACCACCACACATCAGTACACAAGAACAGAACACAAAGTGCCAGTTGACTCTTCATAGGTTCAAGCTTTGTCTTTAAAATTCTTTAGAACATTTGCATCCGAAAACATGTTGAACAGATCAGTCTTCCCACTGATTTGCAAATCTATTGTACTGCGATACAATTAACCTGTGAGAGAGAGTTGTCTGTGACAGGGTAAACACAGTTAAGTAATGAGGCACTGCCAATCTCCAGTCTTATCCTCCCACTTGCAAATGTTCTCATTTACAGGCACTCATGGTATCCAGATGTTAGTAATGTTACACCAGTGCGACATTTCCTTAAAAGGGCTTATGGTGCCAGGCACAAGTATAATAACTGCAATTATGTCTGCGCTCACTGCAGTCCCAGAGTGTTGTATGGGAATCCAGACACAATTCCCACCAGCTACTTGGCTAATATCAAATAACAGGCTTTGTACATAACAAGCATAACAAGTGTCTTATTAAACAGCTTGTTTAGTACAGGTGAACCAGTGCGTAGATATATGCATGTACAGTTTATGTATGTACATATATAAGTATATATATATATATACAGATACATACATATATAAATGTGCATATATATATGTACATATACTGTATATAAAAAAAAACTACCTTCTCACCCTCTGTGGGGTGGTTATTAGTCCTTCCTCATTCTCGGATCCTTTACCAGAGATATGGTTGTTTGAGAGTTCTGTGCAAGATCTTGGCACTGCGCTTTTCTGGACAGAGAGTTCCGATTTTGCTCCTGCGATCTGTTGCAGCCATTTTTCCAACTTGGGTGTCACTGCTCCGAGTGCTCCTATCACCACAGGAATTACTGTTGCCTTCATCTTCTCCATCCTCTCCAGTTGTTCTTTGAGGCCCTGGTATTTCTCCAGATTCTCATAATTCTCCTTTCTGATGTTACCATCATTTGGCACTACCACATCTATTATCATTGCTGTCTTCTGATCTTTGTCTACTGTCAATATATTTGGTTGGTTAGGCAACACTTGCTTATTCATCTGGATCTTGAAGACCCACATAATTTTAGCCCATACATTCTCCACCACATTTTCTGGACTCTACCACCTGGACTTAGGGAGTTTAGACCATATCCTGTATGCAATTCCCGCTACTTAGTTGTGACATTCACTACATACTGTTCCTGCTTGCATTTTGTATCCTGCCACTATGTATTTGACAGTTCCTGAGGTTTCTTTACATATTCTACACATTGGGTCTTGCCTTGTGTGGTAGATCCCTGATTCTATGGATCTGGTACTTAGCGCCTCCTCTTGTCTCTAATTAGTGCTTCTGAGCTGTCCTGGAGTCCAGATTTCTCTAGCCAATGGTAGAATTTCTTCATGTCAGCAACCTCCATTATCTGTTGATGGTACGTTCCAAGCAGTGGCCTTGCTACGGCACTTCATGCTCCTGCTCTTCCCTTCAGGATTGTTGTTGCTGCCTCAGACTCTCTCTCTCTCTCTTTTTATATATATATATACTAGCTGGGTGCCCGATGCACATGCATCGGGATTCTAGCAGAGCGAGTCTCTGACTCGCAATGGCCGCTTCGCGGCCAATGCTTCGCGCTGCTAAGGCGACTCGCCATGCCCGCTGCGCGGGCATAGCGAGTCGCCTTAGAACTGCTCGCAATGGCCGCTGCGCGGCCAATGCTTCGGGCGTATCCACATGACGACATTGACTCGCAGCGTGAGCGGACTCAAAAGGGGCAAAAATCCCATTCGTGATTATATAATAGATATATATATACATACATGTGTTTTATATATATATATATACAGTGCCTACAAGTAGTATTCAACCCCCTGCAGATTTATCTGGTTGACACATGCGGAATTAACTTGGCATTGTGACATTAGGACTGTAGATCAGCCTGGAAGTGGGAAATGCACTGCAGCCAAAAAGATTTTTTAAATTTTTTTTTTTTTTTTTTTAAAGCGTTAAAAGTTAATTCAGAGGGTCATTTATTATTCAACCCCTCAAACCACTAGCATTCTGTTTGGTCCCCCTAAAGTATTAAGAAGTAGTTCAGGCACAAAGAACAATGAGCTTCACATGTGTGGATTAATTATCTCTTTTGCCAGCCTTTTCTGACTATTTAAGACCCTCCCCAAACTTGTGAACAGCACTCATACATGGTCAACATGGGAAAGACAAAGGAGCATTCCAAGGCCATCAGAGACAAGATCGTGGAGGGTCACAAGGCTGGCAAGGGGTACAAAACCCTTTCCAAGGAGTTGGGCCTACCTGTCTCCACTGTTGGGAGCATCATCCGGAAGTGGAAGGCTTATGGAACTACTGTTAGCCTTCCAAGGCCTGGACAGCCTTTGAAAGTTTCCTCCCGTGCCGAGGCCAGGCTTGTCCGAAGAGTCAAGGCTAACCCAAGGACAACAAGGAAGGAGCTCCGGGAAGATCTCATGGCAGTGGGGACATTGGTTTCAGTCAATACCATAAGTAACGTACTCCACCGCAATGGTCTCCGTTCCAGACGAGCCCGTAAGGAACCTTTACTTTCAAAGCGTCATGTCAAGGCTCGTCTACAGTTTGCTCATGATCACTTGGAGGACTCTGAGACAGACTGGTTCAAGGTTCTATGGTCTGATGAGACCAAGATCGAGATCTTTGGTGCCAACCACACACGTGACGTTTGGAGACTGGATGGCACTGCTTACGACCCCAAGAATACCATCTCTACAGTCAAGCATGGTGGTGGCAGCATCATGCTGTGGGGCGGTTTCTCAGCCAAGGGGCCTGTCCATCTGGTCCGCATCTATGGGAAGATGGATGGCACGGCCTACCTGGAGATTTTGGCCAAGAACCTCCGCTCCTCCATCAAGGATCTTAAGATGGGTCGTAATTTCATCTTCCAACAAGACAACGACCCAAAGCACACAGCCAAGAAAACCAAGGCCTGGTTCAAGAGGGAAAAAATCAAGGTGATGGAGTGGCCTAGTCAGTCTCCTGACCTTAACCCAATTGAAAAGTTGTGGAAGGAGCTCAAGATTAAAGTCCACATGAGACACCCAAAGTACCTAGATAACTTGGAGAAGATCTGCATGGAGGAGTGGGCCAAGATAACTCCAGAGACCTGTGCCGGCCTGATCAGGTCTTATAAAAGACGATTATTAGCTGTAATTGCAAACAAGGGTTATTCCACAAAATATTAAACCTAGGGGTTGAATAATAATTGACCCACACTTTTATGTTTAAAATTTATTAAAATTCAACTGAGCAACATAACTTTTTGGTTTGTAAGATTTATGCTTCTGTTAATAAATCCTACTCTCGTTTGCAGTTTGAAGGCTCTAACTTATTTGCATCTTATCAAACCACCTAAATCTGCAGGGGGTTGAATACTACTTGTAGGCACTGTATATATAATTATTTCAATGCTCTTATACTTATGCTCATAAAGATCTAATATTCCGTAGTAATTCTTCTTTCTCTATGACAGGGCGCACACACACAAATTAGATCCCTGGTCAATTCTTCTAGAAGTGGTGGCTTGACTGACTATCACCTAATGTCTATGACTAGCTTTACCTAAGTGTTATCTTCTAAGACTCATGTTAGTATTTTAGAAGAGAGTAAGAAGTGTTAAATTCACTTGCTAAGAGCAGTAAACAGAATATTACCGTATATACTCGTGTATAAGCCGACCCGTGTATAAGCCGACCCCCCTACTTTTGCCCCCAAAACCTGGGAAAATCTATTGACTCGTGTATAAGCCGAGGGTGGACCCTAGCACAAGTATACAGCCCCCAGCAGTGTGGTATACACCAGTCCGAGAGGTAGATACAGCAGCCCCAGTGGTAGTATACACGCAGCCCCAGTAGTATATACAGCCCCAGTGGTATATACAGCCCCAGTGGTAGTATAGACGCAGCCCTAGTAGTATATACAGCCCCAGTGGTAGTATATACAGCCCCAGTGGTAGTATAGACGCAGCCCTAGTAGTATATACAGCCCCAGTGGTAGTATATACAGCCCCAGTGGTAGTATACAGGGCCCCAGCAGTATATACAGCCCCAGTGGTAGTATATACAGCCCCAGAGGTAGTATACAGGGCCCCAGCAGTATATACAGCCCCAGTGGTAGTATACAGGGCCCCAGAGGTATATACAGCCCCAGTGGTAGTATATAGCAGCCCCAGTGGTAGTGTATACAGCCCCAGTAGTAGTGTATAGAAGCCCCAGCGGTAGTATACAGGCAGCCCCAGTAATGCAGGGCCCCCCCAGCCTGACTCCGGTCACCTGTAAAGCAAACTATACTTATCAGTGTCCCGCTGTCCGCGCCCGCTCGCCGCTGACATCCGCGATCCTCCATCTTCATGCGTCTTCTTCCTGTTTCCTGTGCTCGTCACAGGGAATGACGTCATTGCCTGCAACGCGCACAGAAACAGGAAGAAGACGCATGAAGATGGAGGATCGCGGATGTCAGCGGCGAGCGGGCGCGGACAGCGGGACACTGATAAGTATAGTTTGCTTTACAGGTGACCGGAGTCAGGCTGGGGGGGCCCTGCATTCCTGGGGATGCGGGGGCTGCTGTATACCGATGTATACATCGGTATGTACCGATGTATACATCGGTATACAGCACTGACTCGCGTATAAGCCGAGGGGGTACTTTTCAGCCCAATTTTTGGGCTGAAAAACTCGGCTTATACGCGAGTATATACGGTATATGGCATGTGCAAAATATAGGTGGAAGGAAATTGTTTCTTTCATTAGACTTTTGTGAAACAGTCAATATAGGCATTATATTTATTATGGTAGAATAGCCTTTGGTTATTTTGATTTTTTCACTGTCTGAAGAAGATTCCCCTATTATTGTGGGAAGACAATTAGGTGTTTGGAAGGTACTCATGGTGTTCACTCAATGGTGATTCGTGACAGTGAACACAAGGATTATCAATAACCTTCCCATGATTTTAATTGATGCTGTCACCATGGCCAATAATAAAAACCCATATAAAAAACTATGCATAAAGTTTAATGGTGGTATTCCTGAGGAGGGGCTGGGACAGCCCCTTAACGCGTAGAAGACATAAAGCACCATTCTTATATACAAAGATTGGGGTCCTTCCTTATACTCAGCAGCGCGGATCGTTGTACACCTTGGTCCTTTGGATTTATGCATACATTGTTCCTGATGAAGAAAAAGGTTTGGTACCGTGTTAGCCAGTTGAGAAAATGTTGATTGCTCTCAGTGTGAGAAACAAGATACAAATCTTGTAGTTGTGATACCTTTTAATGGCTAACAAAAATAAAATAAATGATGTTATAAGGCGAGCTTTCGAGACGACTCAGGTCTCTTCATCAGGCATGGTATGCCTGATGAAGAGACCTGAGTCGTCTCGAAAGCTCGCCTTATAACATCATTTATTTTATTTTTGTTAGCCATTAAAAGGTATCACAACTACAAGATTTGTATCTTGTTTCTCACACTGAGAGCAATCAACATTGTTCCTGATGGAACAGTGGATCCTGCAGCAGCTGTTTTGAGCATTTAAACCAGTTGTGGGGCACACAACCGCATAAGGTGAGCAGTACCTCATTTTTTAACTATCTGGTATCTAAGAGATAAGACCCTATTGCACCCTTGTCTACCCTTTAATAGGTTTCATTAAAAAAAAACTAGAAACACAGGATGTGACTCACTAATCATTAGTGGCTAAAGGTAAGGCAACCTTACTGTTGCTTTACACTATGGCTGACACCCTGCTGCATCAGTCACAATCAGCGTTGTCACCAACCATGGCCATTTAACCACTTAGATGTTGCTTTCAATAGTGACTATGGGATCTACTTGGTTAACAGAGTATGGGACTCCCTCTTTAATGCCATCGACATCCTGAGATCATAGTTGTGTGGTCCCGATGTTTGCCATGGCAATCCATGGCCAAATAACAGACTTTTAGTCATCCTTTTTTCCTGACATGCCACCTTACATTAATTCCTGAAAAGCCGCTAAAAGTTTAATAAACTACCTAAAAGTATTTTAAATATATTGAGGGGCGCTGTTTTTTAAAATGGTATCACTTTGGCGGTTCTGCAAATAACAGGTCATGCAAAGACACTTAAAAACTGAATAGATTCTTTAAAAAAATAAGTTTTGTACATTTTCTTGAAAAATGTAAAATTACTAATACAATTTTAAAGCTTCTATCATCTTAACAAAATAATAGATAATTTTACAGATGATGCTGATGTAAAGCAGAGATGAGGAAAATGTTATTTATTAACTAGTTTGTGCGGTGTGACTGGAATAAAGGGATAATTGTTAAAATTGCTAATTGTTATAAAAAAAAACTAAATGTCTATTATTTTTATTTATTAATAAATGCAAAATATATTGAACTACATTTACCATTATTATAAAATATAGTGCTTCACAAAAAACTATCTCAAAATAACTGGGATATGTTGAACCATTGCAGAGTTATTTTCACATAAAGTGACATGTCAGATTTGAAAAATCAAACACTCATAGGCCATCTTTGTCAGATATCTGTTATGAAGTTGAGACATCATCACACTATATAGATGATGGACTGGTCCTACCCAATATCACTGCGTTTGAATGACATTCATCTAATGTGTATTGTTACTCTAAGGAAAGTGCAGAAGAAATAGTTTTAACACATTAAATTGGTAATGTATGTAATCTAATTGGCCATGACCAAACAAATCTGGAGAACTAGTACAAATGATTCCCTCTGATATCATTACAAATCCCCCAGTACAGGCCCCCATATACATTAGAGTAACAAACCCGCTAATACAGTCATATGAAAAAGTTTGGGCACCCCTCTTAATCTTACTCTTTTTTTTATTTTTTTTTTTGCAAAAGCTATTTCAGTGTAATATATGTAATAACTGATGGACACAGTAATATTTCAGGATTGAAATGAGGTGTATTGTACTAACAAAAAATGTGAAATATGCATTATTTCAAAAATTGACAGGTGCCAAAGTATGGGCACCTCAACAGAAAAGTGACATTAATATTTAGTAGATCCACCTTTTGCAAAAATAACAGTCTCTAGTCGCTTCCTGTAGCTGTTAATGAGCTCCTGGATCCTGGATGAAGGTATTTTTGACCATTCCTCTCTACAAAACAATTCCAGTTCAGTTAAGTTTGATGGTCGCTGAGCATGGACAGCCCACTTCAAAACATCCCACAGATGTTCAATGATATTCAGGTCTGGGGACTGGGATGGCCATTCCAGAACATTGTAATGGTTTCCCTGCATGAATGCCTGAGTAGATTTGGAGCGGTGTTTTGGATCATTGTCTTGCTGAAAGATCCATCCCCGGCGTAACTTCAACTTTGACACTGATTCTTGAACATTATTCTCAAGAATCTGCTGATACTGAGTGGAATCCATGCGACCCTCAACTTTAACAAGATTCCTGGTGCCGTCATTGGCCACACAGCCCCAAAGCATGATGGACCCTCCCCCAAATTTGACAGTGGGTAGCAAGTGTTTTTCTTGGAATGCTGTGTTTTTGTGGCGCCATGCATAACGCCTTGTTGTATGACCAAACAACTCAATCTTTGTTTCATCAGTCTACAGGACCTTCTTCCAAAATTAAACTGCTTGTCCAAATGTGCTTTTGCATACCTCAGGCGACTCTGTTTGTGGCGTGCATGCAGAAACGGCTTGTTTCACATCACTCTCCCATACAACTTCTCCTTGTGCAGTGTGCACTGTATTGTTGACCGATGCACAGTGACACCATCTGCAGCAAGATGATGCTGCAGGCCTTTGGAGGTGGTCTGTGGATTGTTCTTGATTGTTCTCACCATTCTTCTTCTTTGCCTTTCTGATATTTTTGTTGGCCTGCCACTTCTGGCCTTTACAAGAACTGTTTCTGTGGTCTTCCATTTCCTTACTATGTTCTTCACAGTGGAAAGTGACAGGTTAAATCTCTGAGATAACTTTTTGTATCCTTCCCCTGAACAACTATGTTGAACAATCTTTTTTTTCAGATCATTTGAGAGCTGTTTTGAGGAGCCCATGATGCCACTCCTCAGAGAAGATGCAACTAGGAGAACAACTTGCAAGTGGACACCTGAAATAGCTTTTCTCATGATTGGATACACCGGGCTATGAAGTACAAAGCTTAATGAGGTTACCAAACCAATTTAGTGCTTCAGTAAGTCAGTAAAAAGTAGTTATAGGAGTATTCAACTCATGAAAATCAGAAGGGTGCCCATACTTTGGCACCTGTCAAATTTTGAAATAATGCATATTTCACATTTTTGGTTAGTACAATAAACCTCATTTCAAACCTGAAATATTAATGTGTCCATCAGTTATTACATATATCACACTGAAATAGCTGTTACAAAAAAAACAATTTTAAACAAAAAAAATAGAGTAAGATTAAGAGGGGTGCCCAAACTTTTTCATATGACTGTACCAATAGGTTTGGCTAATGGTTTATGATGGTGCAGGACCACAGATGGTCGGGAGAGATGTCTAATGCGCTTGTCGAATGCACCATGTAAACTTAGATTGCCAATCGTTAGATTCTCCATGAAATACATCAGTTGACTGCTTTCTCATAAAGAATACAGGAGCAATTTTCTGAACAAATGCTGCTGCGTGTGGGATAATTGACTAAGATGCCTGTTGGATGAACGATCAGCTGAAGCCATCTAAGGTCTATGACCAACTAACAGCACATTATAATGGAAAATATGTTTACCCATTGGCATTGTTTCTCTAATATCTCAGCCACTACAACAAGAGCAGCAGTAATAAGCAAAGCTTTAACATGTTATCTTTGTTAAACTGTTATCAAGGACAGGGGAAGTTTTTCTATATTGTTGTA
This sequence comes from Allobates femoralis, assembly GCA_033576535.1. Classification (NCBI taxonomy): domain Eukaryota; kingdom Metazoa; phylum Chordata; class Amphibia; order Anura; family Aromobatidae; genus Allobates; species Allobates femoralis. The sequence goes on from JARQOC010000001.1 coordinate 380,310,219, forward strand.
TTGATTTTGTTTTTGCCTATCGAAGGTTGAAATTATAGACAGGACTTCATTTACACTTAGTACTCTCAGTCATATTAGATCAATACAAATCCCAGAAGCCACAGTGTATATCTAAAATTGATATATTAAATCAACATTCTCTATCTGATTGCTCAAGGTCTTTTACTTCATCCTGAAGGCTGCTTTTTTTTTTCTCCTTGGCACAGTTTGATTTTCTAAAGCTCAGTCAATAGAAAGCTCCAATATATTATGTGCAGGGCTGCAAGTCATTCATGAATGCCTGTCAGCATAATCCACAGTGCACGTGTGGGGAGAAGGATGGTACTAATTAATCATTGTGTGACACTGCCAGGCTTCTGATGAAGTGTATGATATAGACCCTGAGAATAATATTACGTAAAGGTCTGCAGATTACATGTGCTGTTACCTGATCAGTCCTGTTTATGGCCTATATGCTAGCACTTAGCAGCTCTGCACATTGAGCCTTGGTGACTTTTACTGCCCTGGAAGCCATGCAGTGATATAAATTGCTGTCAACAGTAAAGGCCAGCTCTTATAAAGCAAAATATTTATTCAATAATCTATTTCTGGTTATGAGACTTGGCAACAAACAGATTGGATGTGAAATGTTTGATGCATGTGCACCCCCCAGTGGATTGTACACTAAACCGGGCCATCAACGTACACAAGGACATATGTGCAATTATAGAAATGTGATTTATCTAATGTCAACCGAGTGAGCAGAACAAAAAAAAACATATTAAAATACAGCAGTTATGACATTATAACAGTATCAAACATAACATGAGACTCCAGATTTATTCCTTCCTATAAAGGATTACAGTCTGGAGAAATCTATTTCAGGTTGACTGAGCCAATGCAACAAGAATGTTCTCAGTGACATTACATGCCTTGTAGGCAACTGATGTTTGAAGGAGAGTGGTTAGCACATGAATATCCTGGCCTGTATTCCTGACTGTGGTTCATGATTTATCACAAAAAAGACAAAACAGATAGACACAGTCCATGTAGTACAAGAGTCCACTTAGATGATCGTGATAAGATAGTTCTACCTTGTCACATCTCTCCTATATTTTATATGTGGTATATATTTGGAATAGGTATTACAATCTTGCTGAATTTGTTACTGAAATCTGAATTTGCTGAAAAGAAACAAAGATTAATTTTCCTTAAAAAAAAGTACATTATGCAATTAATCCATGCCTGAATCTAAAATGCTTGTCCTTGCTTATCTTAAGAATATTTCAATCAATCCAATCCAGCGAATACAAAAGATACAATATACATGTGATCATACATTAGCTTTGATTCGAATATGATTAATTAATCAAGCGGATCAACTGCTTTATTAGCTCAGATGAGAAATAAATGTAATAATTAAAGTTAATCTCTGGAATTTAACACCATGTTATTGTAAGGTCCAAAATTATTTGCTGCTTAATTTCTTAAAGGGAACCTGTCAGGTCGTTTTTACCTCCTAAACTATCACTACTTGTCTCTGTCTCTGCACCTTCCTAGCACATCCCTAACCATCCCTGCCTGACCTAATAGTGTCCTATATTAACTGGGAAAAATGACTTTGTGACTTACAATTTGCATGCAAATGCAGCATCCAGTCTACGGCATGTAAACTGAATAGGCAGTCTCCAGGGCTCTGTCTCCCCTCCTCGCTGCTGTTAGCACACCCCGCTGGGCGTGAGGATTCATTCACCTGTGTGCTCCCAATTTGAAATTCCTGCCTCCTCCTGCCTGGTATGACGCTCCAGACATCATTACTGGTCCAGTACATTTTGGGTGATTATCCGGTGAGTGGGCCGGACGTCATTTCCAGTCCTCCACATTGCGCAGTCTAGTTAAGTGCCAATTGCCGGCTTTATCATGTGAACTGCACATACTCTGAAGACGGCAATGAGGCTGCCAAGTACTGGCTGATGGTGGAGTTTTCCCAGTTCATGGATGAACATCAACTCGTATAACGTTTCACACGGCAGTCAGCACCCAGAGTCCAGCCGTAAAGTGAGTGCTTCTCTCACTTATGGCTGTGCTCCAGTGTCATTCTGTGCCTGCTCATCTCTGTCAGCAGACATATTTGTCTGATGGCAAAGATGTAGCAGAGCTGGGGACAGAAGACCTGTGGATTATATCTGAGCAAGGATTGTTTTTTCTAAGATGGGGTCCCTAAAAGTGTTTTGTGTTTTATTTCTATCAAAAAAATTTCTCTGTGTTGTGTTTTTTTTTAGTTTACTAGAAATTCATAATGGCTGGGACTAATTTGACCTAACATCATAAATTTCAGCCTTAGTACCAGCTGCCACCAAGGCTGCTGGAAGAGTGCCTGGAAATGGCGCTACAATGAATGCGCCATTTCCAGAGGTGGATTGGACTTCAGTTTTCAGCATTGGGACCCAGAATGCTTGGGCCTTATCACGCTGAGAATCCCAGCCCCCAGCTGCCTGGTTTTACTTGGCTGGCGATCAAAATACGTCGGGAGCCAATGCATTTTTTAAAATTATTTATTTAACTAATTAAGAAAAAAATATTGGGCTTCCCTGTAATTTGATTGCCAAGCCAAAGTAAAGCCAGGCAGCTTGAGGTGGCAGCCTGTAGCTGTCCGCTTTATCTGCGCTGAGAATTAAAAATACAATGAAGCGCTATGCCATTTTTAAATTATTTATTTTTTCACTTTTATATGTGTGACAGGCCCAACAGTTAATCACAGGTGCTGTCACAGAGAATGGGCATCTGTGATTGGCTGCTGGAGTAGCCTGAAACCATGCGACACATTCTACCATGGTGTGGGTTGGGATTCTCAGCATTCTGGGCCCCCCACACTGAAAACCACAGCCTGCAGCCACCCCTGTAAATGGCGCATCAATCATAGCTTTACTCGGTTCTTCCAGCAGCCCTGGTGGTAGCGGCATGCTGGGAAATGAAGAGGTTAATACCAGCCTTATATTATTAGCTGGTACTTAGCCTGAAATTCATTATGTCAGGCCAAATTAGACCCAGACATTATGAATTTCTAGTAAACAGTAAAAAAAAAACAGAGAAAAAATGTTTTATTAGAAATAAAACACATTTAGGGACTCCATCTTTATTAGAAAAAAATAATCCTTGCTCCGAAGTAATTCACAGGTCTTCTGTCTTCAGCTCTGCTACATCTTTGCCATCAAAAATATGTCTGCTGATAGAGATGAGCAGGCACAGAATGACACTGGAGAGAGACGCTCACGTTACGGCTGGGCTTCAGGTGCCAACTGCCGTGTGAAGAATTATCCAAGTTCACGTTCATCCATGAACTGTGATAACCCCAGCATCACCCAGCACTCGGGGGCCCCAATGCTGCCTTCAGAGCATGTGCGGTTTGCATAATGAAGCTGGCAATTGGCTTTTAACTAGACTGCGCAATGTGCAGAACCGGAAATGACGTCCGGCCCGCTCACCCGATAATAACCCATAATGCACTGGATCAGAAATGACATCTGGTCAGTGCATCATACCCGGAACGAGGAGGCAGGAATTTCAAATCGGAAGCGTGCTGGAGAAGGATTTCTCATGCCCAACGGAACGTGATAATAGCAGCGAGGAGGGGAGATAGAGCCCTGGAGACCACCTAGTCAGTCTACACACTATAGTTTGGATGCTGCATTTGCATGCGAAAATGTAACTCGCAAAGTCTTTTTTCACAGCCAATATAGGACAGTTTTAGGTCAGACAAGGATGGTTAGGGATGTGCTAGAAAGGTGAGGGGACAGGTAATGATAGGTTAAGGGGTAAAAAGAACCTGACAGGTTCCCTTTAAAATAATTTTATTGTAATCGGAGCTCAAGTTTTCTGTTACTGAACTTCAAATTTTTTATGTACACAACAGCTACAGGCTTATGTGTGGAGAAAATATCTTAAGCAGAAGACAGATGATAGGGTTTGTTAATTGTTAGATTGCTGATTTTGTTAATAATGTATGACCCCTTAGGTTTGTGTGTGTTAGTTTTTTTCCTCTAAACCTTCATGTTGCAATGATAATGATAATGGTTACAGTATGTCTCAGGTGCGTGTTACTTGCTATATATTCAAGTTGCTTTTCTATTTTTTTTGTTTGAAAGCTCCGTACTTTTAATTTATGTGGTACCCTTTCATTTACAAATGAGATAGAGTGGTCAGATCCCCAGCATTCACCAAGGTTTCACCTATCCTATAGTATATATCCTAAGTAGAGCTTGACGAATCTGCAGATGTTTGCGTTTTGTGGACTCGGCTAGACTTTAAAAAAAACTGTGGGTTTGGAATCAGACTTAACTTGAACTTGAGTCCAACCCTCGAGCCCCATATAAGTCTATGAAGACCTGAAGTTTAGTGCTATAAAATGGTGGTAGTAAAGCTTGGGGGCTGCAAAAGAAAGCAAAATAGGGATTCAAAACTGTTCCATTATACTTACCAGACTATGCACTGCAGTCATATTACTTCCGGATCCTCTCATCAAGCCTTATGAATATTCCTCTGTTTCCCCCACGTCCCTCTGTGACAGCATTGTTTGCAGTCAGACTGTGCCCCCACCTTCTGTTATTAATTTCCTTACACATTAGTGTATGGTAACCAAGGTTCCATAAAATAGTATTGTAAAAAGAAATAAATAATGGTAAAAAAATGGCATGTGGTCTGTTGTGTATTGATACACAGTGCATATAAAGTACACAGCTGCGAGCTGCAACCCCCAGAGTTGTGCGTTATGTTGGCTGGGTATCAAAATATGGGGACACTGTGTGTTTTATTTTAAAATATTTAAATAAATAATTTTAAAAAATGGTGTGGGCTCCCCACAAATTTTTATATTGAGCCAAGGTAAAGCACACAGCTGGGGGTTGGTATTCTCACCCTGGGGCGGTCCATGGTTATTGGGAACCCCAGACTAAGAATAAAAGCTTGCAGCCACTCCAGAAATGGTGCTTCCATTGGATGCATCATTCCTGGTGCTTTACCCTGCTCGTCCTGATTTCCCTGGTGCAGTGGTAATTGGGGTAATAGGTTTAAGGAGTAAAGGACAGCTGTGAGTTGACCCCACATAACCAGTCCTGTAAGTAAATTGTTAAAATCCTCAGACACTGAGAAAGCCCTTAATTTGAAATAATAAACACAAATACCCTCTTTTATCCATTATTAACCCCAAACATACCCTTGCAGCTCCAATGGTAATGAAGTCCCTCAGAGCTCCCCGACTCTGCTACATTCAGAACTCGAACTGAGTGGTTACATTAAGGTGACCGCTCCCTGCGAACATGGTGATGGTACCGAGACAGCGGTGACATCAGTGAGTTCACAGCTGGGGTTCTAGGTACCCCAGCTATGACCTCAAGTGAACTCACTGACATCACCGCTCTCTCTTGGTGTGGTCAGTGCATGCCTCAGCTCATGGGGAGTGGTCAATTTATTGTCACTGCTCTGGGTCATTCAAGACATTGTTCAGAAGAACAGCGTACTTTGATTAAAAAGTTGATTGGAGAGGGTAAAACTTACGTACAGACAATGATAGGCTGTTCAGTTAAAATGATCTCCATTGTTTAAAATGGAAAGAAAACCAGAGAGAAGTAGAAGAAAACTGAAGACTACCATTCAAATAGATCGAAGAATAGTCAGAATGGCAAAGGTTCAGCCAATGCTTAGCTCCAGGATGATCATAGACAGTGTCAAGTTACCTGTGAGTACTGTGACAGTTAGAAGATACCTGTGTGAAGCTAATCTACTAGCAAAAAGTCCCTGCAAAGTCCCAAGGTTAAAAAAAAAACGTACTGAAAGTGGATACAGTTTCCAAAGATCAGATCAAGTGGTCTAAAGACAAATGAAGAAACATTTTGTGAACTGATGAAAGTAAAATTGTTCTTTTTGGATCCAAGTGCTGCAGACAGTTCATCAGATGACCAACAAACTCTGAATTCAAGCCACAGTACACTCTGAAGACAGTGAAGCATGGCAATGCCTATGTTATATAACCCTGTAGCATATGATTTATCAAATTGTTATTTAGTTGAACCCGTTCTGTTAAATAACGCTTTTAGATACTGTTCTTGTTCGTTGCTATGTTCTTAAGCATTCTCTTTGCCTATTGTCCCCGCACCCTCCCGCCCATTTAAGTACCATCCTTCCTTCCTTCTTTCCTAATATTTCTTCCTACCCCCCATGTTTTTTCCCTCCCTACCCAGTTCAACACCCAAACCAGGCTGAGCATTTGCAAAGTGGACATTATGTTTAACCTTGTATGTATTTATTCAAATGTATTTTACTGTATTTTATTACTTCCACCCTTGTACTGTTTAAACTTAAATACAATGATTTAAACAAGAAATGGGTGTTTCAACAAGAAAAAGACCCTAAACACATCAGTAAACAAGCAAACTCTTCCAGTCCTACAAAATTGAGGATGCCTGCCCAATCCCCGAACCTTAATCCAATAGAACACTTTTGAGGTGACATCAAAAATGGTGTTTCTGAGGCAAAGCCAACAAATTCAAACAAATTGTAGGATGTAGTCAAAGTATCCTGGGCTGGAATAACAGTTGGCAGGTGCCAGAAGTCTTTTGACTCTATGCAAACTAGTCGCAAAGCAGTTCTAAAAAACTGTGGTTATACAATTAAATATTAGGTTAGTGATTCACAGGGATGCTAAGATCTAAAAAACAACAATAGTGCCTGTTTTAGGTTTGTAAAGACAAATGTAAACACTACTAATTTTTTGAATAGCCCAATGCTCATTTTTTGTTATTTTCTGTAAGTAGTTAAAAATTATATACATTTCTCTTCATGTTTTGATTTAGAAAACAGTGTGCAATCTTTCCAATGCATGGAAATAAAAACTATTCTAAAGATTTTGAGCCTAACTCATGTTTTTGAACACACTGCTATTATTTTGAACACAACTGTAAATAACTAGCTAATTTCATATTATTTTTTATGCTGGCCACGCACAACCTTATTCTTTTGGTATTTGTTCTGGCCAGTAGACGAGCTTGGCTATTTTTTAAATGTTCATTAAAATGTAGAAAGAGAGCTTCTTATGGGCAGCCACCTTTTCTCTTTCAATAGTTATGAGACAATGGTCAGGGAAGCCTTAGGCTGGCTTCATACTACGTTTTTGATAAATTCGTTTTAATCCTGCATTTTACAGGACTCCCAGGACACTACTGAATGCTCACGAAACGGAAGAAACCAGATGCAAATTAATTCTAATGAATCGTCTTTATACCGGATCCAGTTCTCCGGATCTGGTAAAATTCCGGTTCACCGGATCCAGTAAAATACCGGTTCGTTTGCATCTGGTTCTATTCGTTTCTATCCTTTTATTTAATTAATTCGTTTTAAGTGTCACTCCCCTCCAGTGGGAGTGTACTCCTCTACAATGGGTGGGTAGTATATAAACAGTGTCCCCTTCTTTCCTTCACTCTTTTTTGAGGTAAATGGCCTTGTCACGCGCACAGTTTTGTGAGGTCCTGGATATCGCATATGCCCATTTTCGTGTGTGCGCTCATGCCCGTGATGCAGAATGGCGAAGAAGACGACGTCAACAGCGCCGTTACTGGCAACACCGTATACATTTTCACAGAGACGATAGTGGAGTGTTATACCCCGAGCTGCATAACGATCCTGAGAAATTCAGGAATTACATGTGGATGAATGAATCCAGCTTCAAGCATTTGTTGGATAGAATACGAAGACACATAATTCGAAAGGACACTACTTTCCACAGAGCAATTACTCCAGAGCGGCTGATGGTGATGCTACGGTTTGTCTATATGGGGATCTCGCAGTATATGTTTTCCGATGTTTGGCCCATTAACATATGTAGTGGGACGCGGCCCTCTCCTGTGTTATAGAATTTTTTTTTTGGTGGTGTTCGAAAAAATCATAACTTTTATTTTTGCCTTTCTTTGGCAGATATCTTGCAACAGGAGAAATCTTTACATCATTCCATTATCAGTTTCGGCTGGGACTTTCAACAATATTGGGAATAATTAAGGAAACATGCAGGGCTATATGGAAGGTGTTACACGAAGAGTACATTCCACATCCAACCACCAAACAGTGGCTTTGAATTGCATCAAGATTCAATGAAACATGCCAATTCCCTAATTGTATGGGAGCGCTCGATGGCAAACACGTGTGCATTATAAAACCGGCACATACAGGATCTGAATTTTTTAACTATAAAAAGTTATTTTCCATTGTTTTGATGGCAATAGTTGATGACGACTATCATTTTGTTGCTGTTGCTGTTGACATTGGCACATATGGACGGTCAAACGACTCCCAAAGCTTCAAACAATCTGATATGGGGCGCTTTGACTTCCCGAGAGCAGCACCACTTCCTGGAACTGAGGGGCCACCGATGCCTTATGTAATTGTGACTGACGAGGCATTTTAAATGTGCCACAATCTGGTCAGCCATACAGCAGCCGTGGTTTGAGTTGGGCTAAATGGATCTATAACTATAGACTAACTCGGGCTCGTAGAATGGTAGAATGTGCTTTTGGTATATTAGCAGCTAAATGGCGAGTCCTGGGCACAGCAATCAACCTGAGAATGGAGACTATTGATGATGTTGTGAAAGCATGTGTTGTACTACACAATTTCATATTGAAGGCAGAAAGACCAGTCTTTGACAAGGAGGAAATATTGGAAAGCCCTTTGAAAATTTTCAGTCACCCTTCTCTGCAATCTACCATTGCTGTTGCACAACAGAGGGATCGCCTTGGGGACTATTTTGAATCTGAGGCAGGTCGAGTGTCGTGGCAGGACCAAATGATATAAATAAACATAGTTGTGTACTTTACATTGCAGCCCTAACTTTCCATCCCGTTTCCTTTGTGTACACATGTCTAGATATGTAGTGATTTAAAATGTATCATTGTAAAAAGGTTTCTGTTCCTTTTCAGAGTGTTTACAATAAAATCTTAGTTGCATACGAACAACTTGTATTGTTTAAAAAAAAACACAACTTTTTTTTTGCATATTTGTGTTTCATGGTATGTTTATGTAGGTGTACCAATGTGTATACGTGCATACACAGACTTCCATGTATCCAAAAGTATCTTCAGAATAGTGTGTGTAGACCTATAGATACCCAGCCATGGGTATGTATACCTACAAAGCCACAAATTTCTCGTGATGCCTGAGTACACATGGCTGTGTGTATACATGATTACAGAGGGGTACACATAAATACATGTAAGTGCACCCCTAATTATGAATCCACACTGATGAATATCTCCTGATGTATTCTTGGTTCTGCCAGTGTGGATTCATACTTATGGGGACACATAAATGTACTCATATGTGTACCTCTCTGTATACACTACTCAGCCACAAATTTCTCATTACTTTTGAGATCCTGAGGAATGCTATAAGTGTTTGAGGTGAGAAAACCTTTTTAAAAAGTGTCTTTAGTTCACATTGTCCCTGGTCTAATAGATGACAATTACACCAGAATATTGAGCAGAAGAATCTATTACCCTGAGTCATTAAAATGATTATAGCAAAATTCTGAAAAATGTTGTGACTTTGACCTTCTTAAAATGAATGGAGCTGGGGCTAGATGGTGGCATAATGCCACAGCTCATGTAATTTATGACTGGGCAAGATGTAAAGTGAGGCACATAGAGGCAAAAGCCTCTTACTGAATCAGGAGTGCCTGACTCCAACACGCCTACTCATCAAGCTTGGCATGAAGAGAACCAGTCTGGATGAATTGGGGCATGTGTTTTTCATATAACCAAGTATCACACTCATGTTGGTGTTATACAACTCATAGTAATATGCAGATGACCCTATCAAAGACATTCTAAGTACTGTTATAAAAGGAAACTCACTTTACAATTATACACTTGATTACCTGGCCTTGGAAATTACATTGAATATACTAGAAGGAAGATAAAGGCTTATGAAGGACAGTTTATTTATGTCATCCTTCAATTACCTTATTGATGTTGTTGCATGTATTAAATATTAAAGTAAATATATTAGCTATGTCTTAATCTATCTATTTAACTGTAGCCAATGTTCCTACGATATGCTTTATGTAGCAAAACAAAGCATTTGCTGGGTTAATCAAGTTCATTCACCCTTGAATCATTCTATATTATTATTACTGGGAAAACTTGCAAAATCAGACTTATTCATTTTCTTTTCCACTTACATGTGACATCCTAATTAGCACAGGAGCTTCAGCGCTTACAATGGAAAATCCCATGCAAAGCTGTAGATGCAATTTAAAAATCCATAAAACAAAATGAGCTGTTTACTGAAGACAAGAAGAACAGTTATCATGCAAGAAGGTTATTTCACTAAGACGACTCATTTGCTGTGCACTAGTATACTTAATAATTCAGGCTAAGTAGCAACAAAATATATATTTTCATTATGTACACTCTATGTTTTAGGTCATTGATTCTCAATCAGTAGGTCTGGAATCACGACTAGTTTGTCAAAATACCTAAGTGTGTGACACAATTCAATGCAGATATGCGACAGGTTTTGTTACAGAAGGAAAAGGTCTTTTAGAGGTTATCAGGAAATAGAGAACAGTAGGGACTAAAACATAAATTACGTTATCACAAAATATATGCACTTATATAGAGTTTCATTTAAAAAAATATATATATTGTATGAAGGAAATAAGTATTTGATACCTTGCTGATTTTGTAAGTTTGCCCACTGACAAAGACATGAACAGTCTATAATTTTAAGGCTAGGTTATTTATTTCTTAAGAACACTTTTATTTATCACATTAATCCAAACAATTTCAAATATCAGTGCCGATATGTTTTAGTTACGCAGATTGACATTACTTATTCGTAGATAGGATCCTGAATACGTTATTTTCCAGATACCCCTTCCTCTAAAACCCCGAGCCGGGTAGCACCCTCCTCCTTGTATATGTTGATCCTTGTGTATGTTGATTTTGTTCAGGGGTCGCGTATTTATAGTTTCCCCAGAGTACCCTGAAGGTTGTTTATCAAGTACCACTCTGCCTGTGTAGACGGGAGTCACTATTTCGCTCTATCTGTCTCGAGAGCATTTCCGTTCAATTAATTTTTTCCATTTATGGAAAAACTGTTCCGTTGGTTTGTTTTGTCCATTTCTGCTTCCAGTTTTCCAGGTGTAGTAGTTGTTTAACCCTATTCACCAGCTCATTTATGGATGTGACCCTTATAGTGCCATCATTTTCAAGTTGTTCTAATCGCCTTGAGTACCTAATACAAGTCCATCTATGGAAGAAGACAACCACTGGGGATGAACAAAAATATGGGAACTGGTCTCCTAATGCCAACTTGGAGACCTTTTAAATTTGGAAGACTGGATGTTTTGGATGTATTTGATTTATCATTTGTAATTTCTATCGGTACTATAGTCAGAGATAATTGAATAATTGCTAAGTTAGGGCAGTTTTTGCCCCTTATTGTATATCTTCTAATATAGGAAAGTAATGGCAATTGCTATAGCTCAGTGTTATATATTTCCTTATGATACTTTGTAGTGGCAATATGCTTGGTAATGTATTGTGGTAGTATATGATTTATCATTTGGAATTTGCTATACGGTGCTAATTGCTACAGAGACATAGGTGTAAATAAATTGCTTAGTTAGGGCAGGTTCTGCCCTTCTATTGTGTATCTCTTTATATGAGACTGTAAAGGCAGTTACTAAAGTTAATTTCCATATGACACTTTCCAGTGGCAATATAAATCAGGAATGTGTAATGTGATAGTATATTTCAATATGATTATGTATTTTTGAATATGTGACTATCTATATCCTTTGATAATTCCTTTCTTCAATATGTGATTACTCGTATTTGGTTTGGAGCTGCTGTTTTCTCCCCCTAGTAACCACTGACAGCAATAATGGATGCAACGTTTATACAACGCTCAGCAACTGGTTTGCCCCGGCGTGTATGTGCTGAGCCGCGGGAACTTGCCGCGTCGTAAGCATTGCCAGGGTGATGGGGCGGATGACGCAGTTCCTCTGCGCCGTCACTTCCGGTGCACGGCCGTGCAGTATAGTCTCCAGCAATGCAACTGTGGCAGCGGCGCCACAGTATACCAGCTGCGGGGTTTGATTGATTAATTCGGCACTATATACAGAGGACCTAATTTTGCTATGAAACCATGACTCCTGACAAAGCTGCCCGTGTCGAGGTTTGGAGGGGTCACTCTCATAGACCTTCATTGCACCATCATGTCTCAAGGTAATTAGATGCGACTTGGTCGCCTTCAGCAGATATTTGATGGGTGGTTTTGTTACCATGCAGTTTACTGAAATCATGTGGGTATTTGATTATGCCCCATTATGGGGCTTTCTGCACGTCTAATTGGAATGGACTAGCGATGTGATTCCTTCTATTTAGTGGTTATCTCATGTCCTCTCCTTGTGATTAATATGTGTTATGGTCTGCAACACTATAATATGGTGCTCAGAAGAAAAAATTGTAAATATCTAGAAAAAGCTCCAGCACACAAATATATACTCCAAAAAAATCTTTATTTTGGTATCAGATTCTGTCAATGCATATTCTGTCAATTCATTTGACGTTTCGGTCCTTATAGACCTTTTTCAAGAAACAGAATATCTCTATGAGAAAACAGTGCAGAAAATTAACATAATATTTCATAACTGGAAAATTATTACATTATAAATGATTTAAGAAAGCAATACATCTTGCCCAAATCACATTTTACAGAAAAAAAAAGAGGTATTTTACAGCATAATTGCAATTATATCAACATGTTTATACAATCCGACAGGAATCATGTGCAGATCTATATGATTTAATCACTATATTGACCCTTTGTACCCTACAGACATAATGTCCGAAAATAATCAATTATAATACAAATGCTAGTATGTCAGAACCACATTATGTGATATATAATATGATGTAATATAGTTGATACAAAAATGGAGAATTTTATATAGTTTTAATACCTCGGTATTATTTATCCCAAGCCTGGTGCAGTGTCTTGTAGTGAATCAATTTCTCAGGCTGTTTAGGATATTCCCCCTCTTTTTAAACAAAGAAAACATCTATAAGTAACAATCTCCATTCACATACAGTAATTGAATATAAAGAAATAAATATATTCACCTAGAAGTTCCTTTGTGTCTGTAAATACTTGTTATGATAAGAATCCTAATCAGATTATAGGAATCTATGGTGAAATACATGTATATAAATATTTCTAGAGCATTATGAAAAAATCCTATAGCAACATGCCCTCAATAAAAATCTATGTATTCATTGATTCTACCTGTATGACCAGACTACAAGTGGGGGATTTATATATATGATGCTCATCCTCTGTATACCACTCATGTGGTTTCTGCAAAAAGAATATATACATATATGTCCACAAAATTAATGATATCATATGGCTAATTAGCCCATAAGTAAAAATAATAAGGACAATAATACCTGGGTATATAGAGGTCCAGGAGACCTATACTGCACCTGCCTATGACGGCTGTGAAAGATAATGAAATGTGCATAATGAATATTCTGAATAAGCAGCTAAAAGGTGTTCATAATCATATGAGACACCTATTAGCTGAGGGACGTGGGTGAGGCATTAGGACTGTATTGTGCGGCGGTGACATTGCTCATTGCGGTGTGCGGCGCCATTATATGCCGGCGTGTGACGCGTCTTCCGTTAATTTCACTTCGGTGATGCAGGTATCATAATGCGCAAGTGCGGGTGCTCGTAAATATTCCCAGACATACTCGAGACCGCACAGGCATTTTATCAGATATATAATGTAAGTAGATTCACATGTAAAGAAACCATTAATATTATAGATCTTCCCAGATTGGGTGAGTAAACGTTTCGCCTTTGGCTCCGTCAGAGCATTGTGCACAGGTGAGACATGGAAAGGTGCCAAGTTTTGGTGTCATTAAAGTGCGTTGGACCAAAGTTTTAGAGGTCCCTATATCAGCACTCACTAAATTATCCCGTGTGTTACATGCTCTTTTGTTGCATAAAATGGGAGGATTAGTAAATTCTTCAACATCTGGATATGATTCTTTTAATATATGCCAATGTCTCAATATATGTTTGTCCAATAGAGGGTGAAAAGGATGGTACGTGTGAACGTGAGCCAACCTTTTAGCATCTATTCTGGATCTCTGTGTCTCCATGTTGGACAAAATATGTTCAGGATACCCTCTATCTCTGAATTTTTGTTTCATTTCTTCCTTCCTTTTAGTGAGAACCTCCTTTTCTGTCACTATACGTTTTACCCTTTGTATCTAAGAGCCCGGAAGGGCTTTCTTGATAAGTCGGTGATGACAGCTCTGGTAGTGGAGCATGCTATTATGGTCTGTGGGTTTTCTTATAGATCCATATTTATTTTACCTTCTCTAGAGATTTGAACCAGAGTGTCTAAAAAACTGATATATTCATAATGCCAATTCAATGAAAAAGTAAGGCCCGAATTAGGCTATTCAAGTCAGTTACAAAGGCTTTCAAAGATTCTGTTTGCCCTTGCCAAATGGAAAAAATATTGTCAATGAAACAATTCCAAGAAATAATGTTCTCTTTATATGCCATATGCATGTACACATAGGTTTCTTCAAACTCAGACATGAAAATATTTGCATACAGAGGGGCCAAATTTGACCCCATTGCGGTCCCTAATCACATTCTTCCTGAACACACTCCAACCTTGCACAATGTTTCCCATAGCATTTCGAATCTCCTACTGTCTCACCCAAGCTTTCGCACATGTTTGCTTGCCTGTTGGGGTCAGCCATTCTCTCATAATACTATGTACTCTTGAGGTTCAGGTTGGGCAGATCGCACTCATCGAATTTGTTTTTGCGTGATTCCCTAGAGACATCCTGCCGGTCTCACAGTATGAGGGCCTTTAGTTGCGAGTATTGTAGGCTCGGGAATGTACTAAGGTCATATTTCTCCACCACTTCTCTCTTTGTCATTCATCTCCTCTCATCCACATGCATCAGACCTTTCATTCACTGGACGCTCTTTTCCTGCCACTGTTGGAATAGCTTATTGTCTCTAGAGTTCTGTATAGTTGGGCTCAGGCTCGACAGGGGGTAGTGCAGTACTGAGCCTGGGTCCCACTTTTTACCGAAACTCACTCTCCACACCTATGTCTGAGTGTCAGTCCGTCCTGCGCAGCCAGTCTTCGACATGTCTGGTGAGACAGGAGAGGTTGTACCTCCTGATGTTGTGGAGATTAATACCCCTTCCCTCCGGGAAACACATGAGGGTAGCTTGTTTTATTCTGGGTTTTTGCCCACCCAAAGAAGAAGGTGCTATTCAGTCTGGAAATGTTGACCCGTTTAAGTATTAAGGTTATCATCTGGAGGGGGTACAGTACCTTCGAGAAGCTTTATTAGTTGGCCTCTCACCAGCAGTGATAGTGGCAGGCCTCTGCAGCCTCTTAGCTCTGACTCCATTTTGGAGATGAAGGGCTCATAATTTAAGGCGTACACAGATTCTGACATTCATCCCAGATGGATGCTTAAATATTTAATGGCCGATTTCGCTATCGGTATTCCCAATATTTCAGTCCTACAGTCGTGGTTGGTCGTCCTATCTCCCCCTTTCAACTATAGCAGCTCACATTTCACCTTGTTGAGTCTGAAACCCGAGAACCTCTAAATTTTTCTGTGAGGTTCAGAGTCTGGGCTAGGTTTTTCTTTTGGTCATTCATGAAGAGTATGATAACAATACGTAGAATGTGGATTTTGTCTCCTTGTGCCCTATTTTATTCCCTCCATAGCTGTTTTTGCTATTACGTACCCTCGACAGGGGCTCGATGGCTATACACTGTGTGCAGAATTATTAGGCAAGTTGTATTGTAGAGGATTATTTTTATTATTGATCAACAAGTATGTTCTCAATCAACCCAAAAGACTCAAATATCAAAGCTCAATATTTTTGGAAGATGGAGTGTTTTTTTTTAGATTTGGCTATCTTAGGAGGATATCTGTTTGTGCAGAATTATTAGGCAACTTAATAAAAACCCAATATATTCCCATCTCACTTGTTTATTTTCACCAGGTAAACCAATATAACTGCACAAAATTTAGAAATAAACATTTCTGACATGCAAAAACAAAACCCAAAAAATTAGTGACCAATATACCCACCTCTCTTTATTGTGACACTCAACAGCCTTCCATCCATAGATTCTGTCAGTTGTTTGATCTGTTTACGATCAACATTGCGTGCAGCAGCTACCACAGCCTCCCAGACACTGTTCTGAGAAGTGTACTGTTTTCCTCCCTGTAGATCTCACATTTTAGGAGGGACCACAGGTTCTCTTTGGGTTTCAGATCAGGTGAGCAAGGGGACAATGTCATTATTTTTTCTTCTTTTAGACCTTTACTGGCCAGTCATGTTGTGGAGTAGTTGGATGCATGTGATGGAGCATTGTCCTGCATGAAAATCATGTCTTTCTTAAACGAAACCAACTTCTTCCTGTACCACTGCTTGAAGAAGTTGTCTTCCAGAAACTGGAAGTAGATCTGGGAGTTGAGCTTCACTCCATCCTCAACCCAAAAAGGTCCCATAAGTTCATCTTTGATGATACCAGCCCATACCAGTACCCCACCTCCATCTTGCTGGCATCTGAATTGGAGTGGAGCTCACTGCCCTTTACTGATCCAGCCTCTAGCCCATCCATCTGGCCCATCAAGAGTCACTCTCATTTCATCAGTCCATAAAACCTTTGAAAAATCAGTCTTAAGATATTTCTTAGCCCAGTCTTGACGTTTTATCTTATGTTTCTTGTTCAAAGGTGGTCATTTTTCAGGCTTTCTTACCTTAGCCATGTCACTGATCATGGCACACCTTGTGCTTTTTGATACTCCAGTAAAGCTGCAGCTTTGAAATATTGCAAAACTGGTGGCAAATGGCATCTTCGCAGCGTCATGCTTGATTTTCTTCAATTCATGGGCAGTTATTTTGCACCTTTTAGTCCAACACGTTCTTCTGACCCTGTTGGCTATTTGCTTTGAAACGCCTGATTGTTCAGTGATCATGCTTGAAAAGTTTGGCAATTTCAAGACTGCTGCATCCCTCTGCAAGACATCTCACAATTTTGTACTTTTCAGAGCCCGTCAAATCTCTCTTCTGACCCATTTTGCCAAAGGAAAGGAAGTTTCCTAATAATTAAGCACACCTTATATAGGGTGTTGATGTAATTAGACCATAACCCTCCTCATTACAGAGATACACATCACCTGATTTACTTAATTGGTAGTTGGCTCTCAAGCCTATACAGATTGGAGTAGGACACATTGTATAAAAAGTATCATGTGGTCAAAATACTAATTTGCCTAATAATTCTGCACACAATGTATTAAAAAGCAGGAGTGACAGTGGGCACCCCTGCCGCGTGCCTTTCCTCAAGGGGAATGTGTCTGATAAAAAGCCACCTGTGAGTTCGAGTACAGCCTGGATGTAGTTTCACCAACGTTCTTTTAGCCCCATTTGATCCAGGACCAGTTCAGGCACGACCAATCCAGTTCATGTGAAGAAAAAAGCAGGCGGCACTCACCATTTGAGCAGCGATGTCTCCTTTATTTCAAAGTGTCAATGGACATAATTCATCTGTGACGATGTGCGGGGAGAGGGTGTGTTTTCGAATGGTTTTTCCATGTCTAATGTCATTAAAGTAGGGGTATCTGCTTGGGCTTTTCTCTTGCCTCTAACCATGTCCATTATCAGCATAGCTTTAATGATATTGGTAACTGCAGATTGGCCTTTTATGAAGCCCGACTGGTGCGGGGTGATTACTCTCGCAAGATTGCTGCCAACCTGTCTATCAGGATCTTGGAGATCAGCTTCAGATCTTGGCTTTTCTCCTACTCATCACCTCCGCTGAGAAGTCACTGAACAATATGAGCTTGTACATTTTGACCTGCAATGGTTTCCTCCTTTCATGGAAGGCTCGTAATATCTCCTCCTTGCTCTTGTAGTCTAGGTATTTCACGATGACTTGTCTGGCGTGGGTTGTTGCTACCTGTTCTCTTCCTCTGGTTTTCTCTCTGGGGTCAGTTTGCTCTCTCTGTGGGCCTACCCTGTGTGCCCTCTCAACCATGTAGCTGCAGTCCAGGCCCAGTGCTCTTGGCAGATCATGTTCACATATGGGATCTAGTTGTCCAGGTGGTATCGATTCTGGAGCCCCACTATCCTCAAATTATTCTGCCTAGACCGGTTTTCCACATCGTCAACCTTCTCCCTCATGTTAGCTTCAATAGGACAAAGTACCTGTGTCGAGCTGCTGTGTTCGTATGATGGAAAAACCGATACAGCAGTATGTCTGGGTATAGTAGTAGCTGTTTATTTCCGACGCGTTCAGAGTCATATCCAAACTCCTTCTTCCTCATGTTGTCGTAGAGCTCAGATAAGTCTCACATTTGGTTATTCAGGATGCTAGTGTATCTTCCGTGTTTGATACCCTCTGTTCAACTCCCTAATTCTACTTTCATGGCCCTAATAATTAGCCTCCAGCTTAGCTAGGGCTTTCTATATAGCCTTGTCCATGGTGCGTTTAATCTCCTCTGCTAGGTGTGCTGCTACTTCACTGGCCAGCTTTTCATAGCTTATAGTGCAGCTATGTGCCTGTTGGTAGTCGTACTTTCTGTATTTTGCGTCTCTTCCTCCTGCCTCTATCTTCATGGCTGGTGTCCCTGCTGGTGCTCCTTGTGTCATGTCTGGCCTTTATTACAGGGCCTTCAGCTCTTGTGTGCAACTGTCTGTGGGCCCTTTGGCAGCTGGCAGATCTGTGTGAGAGATAGAATATAAAAAATAAAATCCAGAAAATCACATTGTCTAAATGATATAAATGTATTTACATTTTGCAGAGAGAAATAAGTATTTCATTCCCTACCAATCATTAAGAGTTCTGGCTCCCACAGACCAGTTACACACTCAGAATCGACAGCATTAAAGACAGCTGTCTTAAATTGTCACCTGTATAAAAGACTCCTGTCCACACACTCAATTAATCAATCAAACTATAATCTCTACAATATGGACAAGACAAAAGAGTTTCCTAAGAATGTCAGGGAAAAGATCAAAGACCTGCACAAGGCTGGAATAGACTAAAACCATAAGTAAAGCGCTGGGTGAGAAGGAGACAACTGTTGGTGCAATAGTAAGAAAATGGAGGAAATTCAAAATGAGTGTCAATTGACATTGATCTGGGGCACCATGCAAAATTTCACCTTGTGGGGGCATCCATTGCTCAAGAAGGCACACCTTGGTGATTCTGAGAGTGATTGGGAGCAAGTGCTGTGGTCAGATGAAACAAACATTGAGCTCTTTGGCATTAACTCAACTCGCCATGTTTGGAGAAAGTGAAATGCTGCCCATGACCCAAAGAACACCTTCCCAACTTTCAAGCATGGTGGTGGAAACATTATGTTTTTGCTAAGGTGCACAGTTCTACTTCACTGCATCAATGAGAAAATGGATGGAGCCATGTACCTTGAAATCCTGAGTTACAACTTCCTTCCCTCCACCAGGAAATTAAAAATGGGTCATGGCTGGGTCTTGCAGAATGACCTAAAACATACAGCCAAGGAAACAAAGGAGTGGCTCAAAAAGAATGACAATAAGGTCATGGAGTGGCCTAGCCAATGTCCAGACCCTAATCCCATAGAAAACTTATAGAGGTAACTGAAGCTCCGAGTTGCCAAGTGACAGTCTCAAAATCTTAATTATTTAGAGATGATCTGCAAAGAGGAGCGGACTAAAATTCCTCTTGATACATGCGCAAACCTCACCATAAACTACAAAAAAACTTTGAGTGCTGTGCTTGCCAACATGCATTTTGCCACCAAGTATTATTAATTCTTGTTTGTCAGAGGGATCAAATACTTATTTCTCTCTTCAAATTTGTAGTTTATTTCATTGAATGACTTTGTGGCTTGCTATATGCGGGTGAAACCGCTCAACAAGTGAAAGACTGGATTTCCTAACAAAAGTCAGACATTTGTTGTGACAGAAGAATTTGTCAATTCCACATCATTTTCCTATGACAGGGTGTAGCGACCGGTGGTAAGGCCGCGGGTGTATGTGTATGATCTTTCTCAACAGAATCCCCATACTCAGGTTTAACCGATAATAACATTTCTTTACTGTAAAACATATTTATCTCACAGTCAACCGAACTATATGCACACTTGTATATATTAGAGTCTCTGGATCTTCACTTCTTCCGGGTACGCAGCAAGAAAAGAAAACACAACAATGAAGGTATCTTTCCCTAACTTTCCCTAAAATCACGTACCAGTCTTATCACAGAAGAAGATGTCGCTCCCACGTAGCAGGCCTGGGGATCTCCTCACTCTTCTTCTTTGGTCTCCTTCTGCAGGTAACAGTCTGTCTCTCCCAGTCTCAGGGCACACAGAGCAACAGCAGAAGGGAGATCACAGCAGCACAAATGGCTCCCTTATGTCGGTCACGGCCCCAGCACATGCACTCTGGGTGCTCGGCGGGCAAGGTTTTGCAGAGCGGCCAGAGTCACAGCACCAAAGTCCAGTGGCCCAGGATCAGTCACAGGGGCTTCTGCGGGGTGATTTTTCCGGCAAGGTGTAGCAAAGTAGTCCACTTTAAACAGACATCCGCAGGTAGATCTTCTCAGCTCTGGATTTATACTGCTCTGATTCTCTGCTTTCACTTCCTGGTTAAACAACAGAGATGGCTGGGAGTTTCCCAGCTCTGTGATTGTACAGTCCACTGATGCCCCCTGGTGGACAAGTGCGGACTGTGCACAGTTCCTTTCAGTTTCAATTTCAATAATACAATCTGAATTGTACACCTCATTACAAGGGTATACCATAGTATTTATTGGCCACACTATAGGAAGATTGATCTTACCATCAGGGTCTTCTCCACCATTATTTTGACAGTATCAAGCCATTGGGTTGCTGGTCTTCCTCTTTACCTTGTACTTTATATTCTTTCTACCATAATGTAATTCCATAGTGATTTTTCTCTTCATATGATGTGTCCAAAGTTACAGCTTGGTAATCCTTGCTTCAAGTGTCATGTCTGGCTTGATTTGTTCCAAAATGGATTTGTTTGTTTTTCTTGCCCTCCATGATATTGACAACATCCTTCCCCAGCACCACATTTTGAAGGCCTTGATTCTTCTTTTATCTTGTTTCTTTATCTTTTATATTAGTACAAAGACCAAACTGTACGAGCTGTGTCTGCATTGCCAGTGAAATATTTCCTTGATTTGAAGACCTTGTTCAGTGAATTTATTGTTCATTTTCCCACAGCTATTCTTCTATTGACTTCCGGAGTTGTTGCTGCACCTTGAGTGCTCATTGATCCGAATAGGTCGAAGTCCTTTACCACTTCTAGTTCATAGTCGTCCATCTCAAATGTATCCTTGTCGTACCAGGCAGAACTCAAAATCTTTGTCTTCTTTGTGTTGAGTAAAAGTCCCATGTTTGAACTTTATATCTTGATACTCCAAATTAAGTCATTCATTCTGTCTACACTTGTTTCTGTCAGTGTTGTATCATCTGGATATCTTAGATTGTTGATGATTCTTCTACCAATTTTGATTCCTTCTTCTTTATTGACAGTCCAGCCTTCCTGAAAATAGCTTCTACATATAAAATTGAAGAGAAACGGTGACAATATGCAACCTTGTCTAACTCCTTGCTCTACTTTTAACCATTCTGTGTCACTGTATTGTGAGGTTCTCAGACGTGTTGCCATATCTGCTGTTATTTTTGTTTTGAATCTATTTTTTTCCAACAGCCATTTTGCTTTTTGTCCTGCTGCATCTACCATGTCCTCAAGCAATATAGAGTCCTCAGCCTTTATTTTCCCGCCCAGTCCTTGCCTCTTGCCCATTTAAGCAGCCTCAGGTGTTCAATCAGTAATTCTGAATCCTGCTTCCAGCCTTGTCAGAAGTCTGCCTCCTGAAGCCTTTTGAGACATTGTATCTCAGCTGTCCACTACTTGGATCCCTGGACCCCTTGTGTTTACAAGAATCCTCCTGCTTTGCCACAGACTTTTAAAAGGCAAGTTAAATAGACTTTTAACCTAATTCTAGAGCCTATACTAGATTTAGGAGTTATTCCTGCCTTGCTGTAATTTCAGTCTCTGCATCTGCAACTGTGTTTCACCCTGCTCCTGTTTGTACAATCATTTGTATGAAGTAATACAAGATCTTTGTAAACAAGTTGCTTCTTGGTCGATGTAAAGGTTCCTAATGAGACTGATCAGATGGTTTGGCAGACCCATATCCTTCATGGTACTCCAAAGTTACTGGTGATTAACACAGTCAAAGGCTTTGCTGTATTTGATTAAGCAAAATAGAGCTCCTTGTTGTATTCTTTGGCCTTTTCTATTATCATTCTCATGCTAACATTTACATCTCTTGTTCCTCTGCCTTTTCTGAATCCTGCTTGTTCCTATGGCAAATCTTTGTTAAAGTAAGGCTATAGCTGTCTTTGTAGAATCTTCAGCAGTATTTTGCTGGCATGAGGTATGAGCACAATAGTATGATAGTTTCCACAATTAGTAGCATCCTCCTGGTTCAGAACATGAGTAAACACTGATCTTGTCCAGTCCTTGGGACATTTACAAGTAGCCAATATCTTTTGACACAGGCATATGATGACTTCTGCTGCTTCAGAAGACTTTATTAGCCCTATTGGAATTTTTTCACATCCAGGCACTTTGTTTTTTGACAGAAGCTGCAGCAAAGACTTCTTCTTACAAGTTGTTTGTTTGACTATCATGTCTAGTCTCAGTTTCCTCCTGTATTAATGACTCATTTTTATAGAGATGCTTCATGTATTCTTTCCATCTCTCCTTGATCTGTTCTGACTAAGTTAGTTTGTTCCCACTGGTGTCTTTCAACATTCCCACTCTAGGTTGAAGCTTTTGTTGTATTTCTTTGATTTTTTGGTATGCCTTCTTAGTCTTGCCCTTCATACGTTCATTTTATATCTCTGTACATATCTTCTGGTAATAAAGTTTTTGTCTGCTCAAATGGCTCTCTTTAGTCTTTTACTGACGTTGTCTGCATCTTGCTTGTTACTGTTTGCTTTTGCAATTCTTCTTTCTTTGATGTTCTTTACGGTCTCTTCTGTTAGCCATGGCTGCAAGGGTCTCTTCTGCCTCTTGTTTATTGCTATTCTGGCTTCTTCAGTAATGAAAGTGTTTATATTTGCTCAGAATTCCTCAGGCTTCCTTGCATCTGTGTCCAGTGATTTACATTGATTTTTCAGACCGTTCCAAAAAACTTCAGGTATGTTGGTCAAATTGAATTTGGAAACAACTTGTTGTCTTGCTTGTTTGCCCAACATTACTCTAATCTTTGCTGTCAAAAGATCATGATCAGCTCCACAGTAAGCTCCTGGCCTTGCTTTTGTTGTAATGATTGACAATTTCCATCTTTTGCAAATACATATGTAGTCAATCTGATTCTTATAGGCCCCATTCAGTGATGTCCATGTGTAGAGTCTCCATTTGTGATGTTGGAAGAAGGTGTTCATGATGGACAATTGATTTCTAATACAAAAGTCAATGAATCTTCCTCCAGATTCCTCCAGTTTCTTTCACCAAGTTCAACGTTTCCAACAACAGTCCCATGTTTGCCATGACCCACTTTGGCATTTAAGTCTTCCATGATAATAAGTACAAGTGCATCGCAATAAATGAAAATATGATCAAAAAGGTAATTTATTTCAGTAATTCAATACATAAAGTTAAACTTTATTATGTAGAGTCATTACAAACAGAATGATCTTTTGCAAGAGTTTATTTCGTTAATCGTAACCAATGAAAACCTAAATTCATTATCTCAAAAAATTTGAATGATTAACACAAAACACCTGCAAAGGCTTACTAAGCATTTAAGATGGTCCCTTAGGGTGCTTTCACATTGCGATATTTGGTGATCCGTGGCTATCCATTGTAAAACGGACAGCCACGGATTCGATTTAGCCCCCATGTGTCCCTATGGGCATCGGATCACATCGTATTTGCCCTTAATGGCATCCAATTTGTGTCGGATCCAATTCTGTCTGATTTTTTGCTGCACCCAAAATCGGAGACTGCTCCGATTTTGGGCACAGCGGACCAAATCGGACTGAATCAGATCCGACCAGATCAGCGGCCTTTAACATGGGGGCCTATGTAGCACAGGTCCGAAAAAACACAAGATCGTTTCTCTGACCCGATTTTAGTGTACTGAGCATGCACAGTACACTAAAACCGCTCAGTACTGTCTAATTTAACTTCCGCAATGTATATACATACATTGCGGGAAGTGAAATTAAGTAAAAGAAGGGTTAAAAATAAAAAAAAATCATGCTCAACTCTCCGGTGTGTCCCCCGATGCCTCCATATAGCACCCGACAAGGAACTGGCTGGGCGGAGCAAGCCAATCAGCTGATCGGTCACAAGACCGGCATCAGCTGAGCAGTTAAAACCCCGCTCCTGCTAAAACTGATTGGCGGGTGGGAGATTTAAACGGCTCAGCTGATGCGGTCATGTGACCTGCCCGCCGATTGGTTTTGGCAGGTGCAGGGTTTAAACTGCTCATATGATGCCGGTCATGTGACCGATCAGCTGATCGGATTGCTCCAACCCGCAAGGTCCTACTGTTGGGAGCTAGAGGAGGCTCTGGGGACACGCTGGAGAGGTGAGATTTTTTTTTTATTTTGAACACTTGCTTTACTTAATTTCACTTCCGCAATGTATGTATATACATACATTGCGGAAGTGAAAGTGCCCTTTCTGTGTCGGGGTCCGTGAAAATCACGGACATGGACCCGGACACAGAAATGGCACCAGGATGCCACATGTGATCCTGTCCTTTCCTGTTCATGGAGTCCTGCAAAAAATAGGATTGCAACAGACAGGAAAAAATCGCAATGTGAAAGCAACCTTAGTCTGGTTCAGTAGGCTACAGAATCATGGGAAGACTGCTGACTTGACAGATGTCCAGAAGGCAGTCATTGACAGGAGGGTAAACCACAAAAGGTCATTGCTAAAGAATCTGGCTGTTCACAGAGTGCTATATCCAAACATAATAATGGAAGGTTGAGTGGAAGGAATATGTGTGGTAGAATAAGGTGCACAAGCAACCGGGATAACTGCAGCCTTTAAGACATAGTTAAGAAAAGGCCATTCAAAAATTTTAGAGAAGTTCACAAGGAGTGGACTGCTGATGGAGTCAGTGCTTTAAGATCCACCACACACGGATGTATCCAGGACATGGGCTACAACTGCTGCATTCCTTTTGTCAAGCCACTTATGACCAATAAACAACGCAAGAAGCATCTTACCTGGGTAAAGGAAAAAAGAACTGGATTGTTGCTCAGTGGTCAAAGGTGTTGTTTTCAGATGAAAGTAAATTTTGCATTTAATTTGAAAAACAAAGTCCCAGAGTCTGGAGGAAGAGTGGAGAGGCACTCCAAGCTGCTTGAGATCTAGTGGATGTTTCCACAATCAGTGATGGTTTGGGGAGCCATGTCAACTGCTGGTGCAGGTCCACTGTGTTTCATCAACCCCAATCTTAGCGCTGCCATCTACCAGGACATTTTAGAGCACTTCATACTTCCCTCTGTCAGAAAGCTTTTTGGAGATGGAAATTTCATTTTCCAGCAGGACTTGGCACCTGTCCACACTGCAAAAAGTACCAAAACCTGGTTTAATAAGCACATCTTTGTGCCAGCAAGCAAATTTAATTTGCTTGACACTATTATGGATGTTAATACATTTATCCATAGGATAACTGTGAAAAGGCATTTTTTGGAGGATGATTCTATACAAAGGGAAAGGTTTCCTGAGATTTAGGATCCTCCATGTTTTTATGGTGATTTTTCTGAGCACTTAGCACTTGTGAACTTGAGATCTACGTCATCAGAAAGTGGGAAAGAAAAAACTCTAAGGGTACCTTTACACGCCGCTACAGGATGGTTGAAACAACCGGTGCTTCACGTGCATGAGCACGCACAACGTAAACTACCGCAGCTTACATGCCAAAACGACGAGTACACACCTGGATGCACCTCGTAGCCATACCTCATTTACACGCCACTACAGAGGGTAATATGGGAGGACCTGGTGCAGCTGGAACAACACATAGGCGTGCCAGAATTGTGGATTACGAGAATTTCTGTACGCTGATAGGCCAACGCAATAGCATCATGATTGGCCAGCCATCGCAGGAGGCTGACTAATACATGACGCACGAGCAATTGTGTAGTGTGACAGGTCAGCTCCTTAAATATGCCGCCCTATGCAGCGACTACCTATCGTAACGCAGGAGCTTCTCCAATGATCGCTGAAGGGGGCAGTTTCCCGGAGCCTGTGTCACGCCCCAGGTAGATAGCAAGGTGTCGAAACAACCCTCTTGTTCCTTATTTACACGCCGATACAGGCCGCTACCATCGCCTTGAAATCAACCTGTTTTAGCGCACTGCTCTGAAACAGGTGCCGCAAGTGACGGGTGGAAACAACCGTCTTTACACGCCGCTACCCGGTTTATTTGGCGGTGCAAGATACATTTGTCTCATCAACCCGGTTGTTTCCACCTTGTTGTAGCGGCGTGTAAAGGTACCCTTAGAGATGACAGGTTTAATCTAAATGTTCCCAACCCAAGCTACTACCCATTGCAGTCACGGACCCCACATATGGATGATTTTCAACATCTAGTGGAAAAAGAGCTCATGAAATTGGATCAAAATGATAGTAAGATAAACAAAATCTTGTCTAAAGTTGACAAGTTTTCTTTAAAAAAAACTTGAAACAAATTCTAATATTGTGATAAAAAGTTCAGATAAGGGGGGTCGGTGGTTGTTATGGATAGTGGCTTATATGTTAGGGAAATTACCAAAATGTTAAATGATCAGTCGGTGTATCAGAGGTTAAAAAAAGATCCTACTTCACAAGTGCAGTCTCCTTTGAATTACCTTTTGGAAGAGGGAGTCAGTTTGAGAGTGTTGAGCGTTAAGCAGAGGGATTTTTTATGTCCTGTTACACCTAGGGTCCCTCTGTTTCATGCACTTCCTATAAAAATACCTTCCCTCCTCCATTGAGGCCAATTGTATCCAGGAGTGATTCACTCCTGGAACGCTTGTGTGAGTGGGTTGATGACAGATTAAAGCAGCTTGTCAGATTGACCCCAGGTTACACACAGGACAGTAAGCATGTTTTGAATCTGATGGAGAAAGTCAGCTGGAGTTCAGATCTATCCTGGCTCACATGTATGTTTCTGCCCTGTATTCATCAATTCCACATAGTTTGGCCCTTACTGCAATACGTGATCAGTTGCAGAATTCCCCAAATTACTCCCCAGATTTACAGCTTTATATTATCAATGGAGTGGATTTTCTCTTGAAAAATTATTTTTTCATGTTTAATGGAGACCTGTATTTACAAACACAGGGTTGTTCCATGATATGGTGGGAGGAAATATACATATATAATGTAAATAATCCATTTTTGGGTGAGATCAAATATTATCTTTGCTACATCGATGATATATTTGTAGTATGGGGAGGTGATAAGAATAAGGTGCCCTCCTTTGTGGAGTATATCAAGACTAACCTGTGTAACATCAGGTTTCCTTATGTATACAATGACACTCAAATTCCTTTTCTAGAAATTCTTTTATCTGGGAATAGTCTTACTAAATCAGTGGAGACTAGTTTGTTCCGCAAACCTACAGCAGGTAATGTGATTTTGCATGCCGGGAGTTATCATCCCCGAAATGTTATTGATAATATCCGTGTTGGAGAATTTATTGGGGCAAAGAGATGTTGTATATCTCCAAAAGCTTATATGGAGGAGTGTGACTTACTAAAGAAAAGGTTCATGATGAGGGGCGACAAAAGTGGCGACCAGGGGCCACGGATTGATTGGCTCAAACAGGTAAAAAGTCTGAGAAATACTGATGCTCAGCATGTATTTTCTACTAATTTTAGTAACCAATATATGGCGACAGTAAACATTGTAAAAAAGTTTCTCCCAGTTCCCTGTTGGATGACAAAACAAATTCTGTCTTAGTATATGGGGTTAAATTTGTTTCAAGATGTGGTTGCACTGTCGAGAATATAATTTCTCTAGTGATGTCACAGTGAAATTGCAGAAAAAGTCTGCTGAGGAAAACAACAGGAATTGGCTGCGGTCTGTGGGCTCTTATAAGTGTGGCCAGAAATCATGTAGCTTGTGCTCATATATGAGGAACACTACAACTTTCACAAATTCTCATGTACCTATAAAAGTATATACATACATAGTTTCATCAGGTGTGTAGTGAGAATGTTGTGTACAGGAGAGAGTGCACCTCATGTGATTTATCTTATATCGGCTGCACTACAAGAGCCTTGAGGTGCAGAATTGGGGAACATATTTATGATGCCCAAAATAAAACAACACGTAGCTTGTCAGGAGCCTCAAACATTTTTTTAAATGTACATAATGGTAATGTCTCCTCACTAAAAGTAACTGCCCTAGATAAGGTCTCATTAAGACAAACAGGCGGTGATATTAAGCATTGTTTGCGGAAAAAAGACGTTTTCTGGATCCTAAGGTTGGGGTCCAGATATCCCAATGGGTTAAATCAAGGAATGATGTGGCATTCTTTTACTAAGGAAATTATCAGTCTAGGTTTATAATTTTTTTCTAACAACAAGGAGTGTTTTCAACATTCTTTTTAACATTCTTCTGTGTGATATTAATAATTCTAATATTCATCTAAATGTATATAAATGTCTCTGTTTTCAATGGTATATTCCCCTATGAAGTCCGCAATTTATTTTGTATGGTTTTATCTTGCATACATAGTAATGATGTGTTTTGACCAGCAGGGATTGTATAATTGATTTGTGAGCCACCACCCCATTGAATGGGAAAGAGGATATAAGGAGTTTGAGATCTTATTACCATTCACATTATGACTAAGACCACAGTTATGGTCAAAATGCGTAAATGTATGATGTTTTAAACTCTTGAAAGTAAAATTGATTCTTCTAAGAAGACGTGGAGCTGGACATTGACTTTGGATTACTGGTTTAATAACCACAGTGTCTCCGTGCTTGATTGGTTAGCAAACTCTCCTTACCTAAACCCTATAGAGAATCTATGGGATATTGTCAAGTGGAGGATGAGACACCAGAACTAATAAAGCAGATAAGCTGAAGGCTGCTGTCAAAGCAACCTGGGCTTCCATAACACCTCAGCAGTGCCACAGGCTTGATCGCCTCCATGCCAAAAGCATTGATGCAGTAATTCATGCAAAAAGAGCCTCAACCAAGTGTTGAGTGCATTTACTGTACATACTTTTCAGTAGGCCAACATTCATGATTTAAAAGTCATTATTTCAGTTGGTCTTATAATATTTTCTTAGATAATGAATTTGGGGTTTTCATTGGCTGTAAGTCATAATCATCAACATTAACAAAAATAAACACTTGAAAAAGATCACTTTGTTTTTAATGACTATATACGGTAATATATGCATTTCACTTTATGTATTGAATTACTGAAATAAACTAACTTTTTGATGATATTCTAATTTACTGAGATGCACTTGTAAGTCTCGTTTTGACATCTTGTTGACTTCTTTTTGAATTTGATCATAGAATAGTTTGACCTCCTCCTCCTCAGCATCTGTTGTTTTTGAGTAGACTTGTATAATTGTGACATGGATTGGTGCTCCTTGTAGTCATATCAAGATGACTCTGTCACTGACTGCATTGTACTTCAGGACAGTGGCGGACAACTTCGGTTGAGAATAAACGCAACACCATTTCTTTTTTGATTATCATTGCCAGAATAGTAGACTCAATGTTTGTTTGAACTGGAAGTCTGGATTGAGTCCATCTTAGTTTGCTAATTCTGAGTAAGTCGAGCTCTGTTCTGTCCATTTTGGTTTTGACTTTGTCGAGTATGCCTTGGTTCATAGTGCTATACTATAGTACACTTGAGATATGTTCTTCCTACTGTTATAGATAATGCCATCTGGTAAGCATTTTACTAAGTATGCTTGGGTTCACACTTGGGCATCAATTTTTGAAAAAGGCTCAAATACTGGATTCTGTTTTTAAAGGGTGTTTTTTTTTGCTGGTTTTTGACCCTCCCGTGCTTTTTTTGAACTTTGTGATTTTTTCCCAAAAATGTTAGAAAAAACTGATCAGATTTTTGTGCCATTAAAAACCTGATCAGTATTCCCATAGGACCCCATGTTAAAAAACCTGATCAGTTTTCCTATAGGGTCCCATGTTAAAAAAAACTGATCAGCTTTTTTACTGCACCCAAAAACGCTGCTAGCAGCGCTTTGGGGGTCCAGTTAAAAAACTGACACCATTGCAGTTACACTTGAGGGCAGCATCAATTTTTGGCATCAGGTTTTGGATTTTGAAAAAAAAGAGCACAAAATGATGCAGAAACCTGATTCAAGGCTCAAGTGTGACCCTGGCCTATTTGTCTCATTCTCTTTCAGTTTTTTGTTACATGTTGATGCCGTGTACTTGTACCTCCTTTCTTTGCATGCTTTTATTATATCCTGTTGGTATTCATTCCATACTCTTCTACTGCCCCCTAGAGTCCTTGGCACAATAGGATTCCACTCAGTTATATTTTGACATCTTTCTATCATCTATGTCACATTTAACCTGTGGGTATAAATTTATAGTTATAGGGTCCCGCGCTCACTTTCACCTTCTTATTCTGCTAAGAATATGAGAAATATTCACGGTGTTGTCTAAAAATTAATTTATTACTGTATATATAGATATTTTGCTTTTACATGTTTCACAGATACTTATTATTTTTGTTCAATTATAAATTTTTGTCTTTAGTCTGACGAAGGTCTTATTGAGTTAACCGAAAAGTCCCGTGTTTTGGTTGGATTGCACAATAAAGGAAGTTTTAGACTTTAGAGTCCTCTCTTTGCACTGCTGGGAGTGGGTGGTCATGTGAGTTAAGCAAGACTGGAGCCTAATTGACACGTGACTGCAGCGGGGATACCTGAGTTTCACTGCTGCGGGGCCTAAGTGACTCAGTGAGTGATGTCACCACTCCCCATAGAGACTGCAGGGAGAGGACGCTTGTTCTCTCGTTTGCTATGTATGAAACTGAGCCGAGTGTGCTAATGGGGCCTTATGGACCAAAAGACAAAAGAAAGGTGGATTATTAACAATGTTCCCACATTGCATGCAAAACCTATATTATTGAGCTGACTTTTCAGCCCTTAGGTGGTTTTTATATACAAGAGAGTGAATAACCTAGCCAATAAAGCAAAAATGAGTTGTAATTATAACTCTGGTTATAATTGTGAAATTTCTTACAGAAATAGAAATGCAAATACCATGTCCTGCCCTAAATCTAAATCTTCTTTTTGAGTATGTAGAAAAATGTTAAAACATCCAAAAAACATGATCAAATGATGAAAAGGTTTAAGAATGTACCCTCCTCTCTCTTCTGCTGAAGCATTTCTAAAAGGAACCCATTACATCCAAAAGCTGCCTGGCAACTAAACTAAGAAAATGGGAGAAAATACACTTCATTATTTTTAGCAGCTACCAACTGTCAGTGAAAGAGGCGCGATTGTCACGACTTCCGACACTGCACTGTAGTGAGCGGCTGTAAGTATTCCTCGGCAGTGCCTTACTGCCAGTCCTGTACTGATTCAATGCTGAGTTGTCTGTCAGTCAGTGCTGAAGAGTGGTTACACTCACTATGCACAGAGCAGTGACTAAAGTCACACCACGGATAGATTAAATAGAAAACACCGGGCACTAGTCTAATGATTGGGCTCATTAATCTCCAGACCTTGGAAGGTGCTCTTGCCAGATACACAGTTTTCAGTATAAAAAGAGAAACAATGACGGCACTTACCCATCTGAGTTGTTCACAGTGCATTCCATCCAGGAATGGGGTTACAGTGGTGCGGGGAGGCGGAGGGGAGTACAAGTGCTCCGTTTCGAGTATGTTACTCTTCGACGGGTCCACGGAGGGGGCAAGTGTGAAGCCAGCCTAAGCTGCACCTATGATCTGTTTATTGTTAGGTTTGTAGGAGGTTATCTTAGTTTTCACTTAGCATTTCTCCGATTTCCACATATTTTGTGTTTCCTCACTCCAGTTCCCAGGTTATCTTTACCCGCTCTCGATATAGTGATTGTAGTACTTAGGCTGCCTTCACATTTGCGTATGGAGCGCAGCGTACCAAACGCAGCCAAATGCTTGCGCACATGCGTTCCTATGTTTAACATGGGAACACATGTGCCTGCGTATGGCTGCGTTTGGCCGCATTTGCGTTCGGATGCGCATAATTTATGCGCCCTCCGACCGCACTCCAAATGCAGCATGCAGCATTTTTTTGTGCGTTCGTGGCGCTTGTTCTATCCACAAGCGCACAAAAAATGCATTGAGCTCAATGGATCCGCAGTGTCCTCTGCATGACACCAGAGGAGAACGCTGTGGATCTCATTGAGATCTCTCCCGGTGGCCGCCGGTGATGTCACAGTAGATCACCGACGGCCATCGGGAGATCAGCTGAAGCCTCTGATGATCTCCTCCTCCCCGCCGCCGGTAATCTCCTAGCGGTGTTGGCGGGGAGAAACAGCTGAACTGACAGTTGTTTGAATCTTCCCGCGCCGACATCTCCTCTCGCTGTCGGCGCGGGAAGATTCAAACAGCTGTCAGATCAGCTGTTTAACCCCGCTGACACGTCCCGGAGCTTACCGGCGGCCAGGAGGAGGAGATCTCCACCGCTGATCTCCGCCTCCGGCCCGCCCCCGGACACTGCCGATTGGCTGCCCGGGCTCCATAGTGATGTGTCCGCAGGTGGACATTCTCCGCTGCGGACACATCATTAGATAGAAAAATGACCCTGCTTTCACTGCGTTTGTGTCTGCATGCCATCAGCATGCAGACACAAACGCAAATGTGAAGCCAGCCTTAGCAACATTCTATCTCTAGTTTCTTAGGAGGCACTAGAAACAACCCAATAGTCGTTCAGGAAGCCATGCCTAAGTTATGGTTTTCTAGTTGTCTACCTAGGGATATTTCAGCCTGTGCAGGTATTGAGTCCCGTGCTGCTAGAGATAATTAGTCTGTACAGGAGTCAGTAGGGTAGGTGTGATATTTGAGAAATATGCTTTTTCCCATTTACTTGTGTTGCATAACAGTAACAGTATTATTTGACAAATAACCTCATATTTGCACAAAATCCTTTTGGGATTTGACAGGTTTCCTTTAAAATATTTGTGCTATTTGAAATTTTTTCTTACACAGTATATAGCAAAGGGTATAACTTTATAATTACTGAGGGTTCAACCACTGAGAATTAAGACCCCATTTGATCCCAAGAATGGGGTTCTAAAGAGTCACACATGAATGGAACAGAGGGTGACCATTCACAACTCTACTCCAATTATTCTCTTTGGAATACAATAAACACCACTAATCTTAACCACATTCTCAATTCTATTTACTGAAATACAACCCCACACTTGAAAAGAACCTTCACCATTCTTGACTGTTGCCGGCATACACTAATAATTGCAGTGTTTTCTAACCATTCAGCACATAATCTACCTTCTGTTACAGCCAAACATTTCACATTTTGACTGATCAGACCATTATACATTCTGCAATTTCTCTGCATTTCAGTTCCTATGTTTTTGTGAATAATTACAATTAGTGCTGTTGGTCAATTTATAAGGTTAATAAAAAATAAACCTGGATATTTACAAAAATGAAAGTGAGGATTTTTCTTCCTTAGAAGAATATGTGTATGTGCATTATTATCAGACAACTATTAGTATTCAACAAAATGAAAAACCTACATTTTCCAATCTGAATTGTTCGTTTTCCTCTGTTTAATTGAGAATGATAACCAAACAACTCAAAATGTTAAAAAAAAATTTGTAGCATTAAAAATGATATGTATATCGGCGACCAATATGGCCACCCTTCTTTTAATCAACATTCATAAGCCTTCCATCAATGAAGTCTGTCAGTTTCTTAATGTTTTGATCATCAACTTTTCAGCATGGACCAACCACAACCTGCCACACACTGTTCAGGGAGTTGCATTGTTTTCCTTCATCTGGGCCTACATGTTCTCTATATGGTTTAGGTCAGGGAGAAGGAGGCTGTATTATTATTTTTTTATTTTAAATTTATAGGTTTTTTATATTGAATGTATTTATTCACTGGCTAGTTATGCAGTGGAGCACTTTGATGCATGTGCTGCTTAAAAAACATGTTTTTTGATAACAATAGTAAAGAGGTGTGCTGAGGCACAGTCAATCCGTTCCTTAATGCACTACGTCCGAGAGAGTGAGAGAGCGACTCGCAGCGCGTGCTCGTGCAATAACGAGGAAAGTCCAAATCGCAATAACAATGAAGTAATAACACGGCAACTCACCGCAATCCGAGTAATCTTCAAATCTTTAATCCATGCGAGTTAGATACGGAAAACAAGCAAGGGGAGGGGTCAGAGACTTGGTGACGGCTTGCCGTTTCGCAGCGCACTCGCTGCTTCCACGGACCAAACTAGTCTCTGTTTTTTGATAGATGCAGACTTTTTCCTGCACCACTGTTTGAAGAAAGTGTCATCTAAAAACTGGCAGTAAGTTTGGGAGTTTATTTTGAGTCAATTTTCAACCCAAAAATGTCCAACTAGGTCATCTGTAACAATATCAAATCCAAAGCAGTATGCCACCTACACCTTGCTGGTCTCTAATTTGAAGTGGAGGTTTGTGCCCATTACTGATTCAGCCATAGATCCGTGCATCTGGCCCATTAAGAGTTACTCTAATTCCATTAGTCCATAAAACATTTGAAAAATCTGTTTTCAAGTATTTCTTAGCCCAGTCTTCATATTTTAATTTCTGTGTCTTGTTCAGTGGTGTATACAATCATGATTCCTTATCTTGGCCATGTCTCTGAGCACTGAACACCTTGTTCTTCTGGGGACTCCAGGTGGATTGCAGTGCAGGAATATGACAACAATGGGGGATAATGAGTTCCAGTTGCCTCAAGTTTGTTTGTTCTGAAAGCTTTGATATCTAATGTGCATCTTTTTATCTCAACACATTCCAATTGCAAAGTGTAGTACCCTTGATGTGTCTTTTATTTGTAGCATTGTTTCCTGGCTGATGACTGCTTCTATGGTCTTCAGTGTAGTCCATTTCTTGTTGTTGTCAATCCTCAGAATCACAGGCAGATAATTCATTATCCATCATGCAATTCCTCCAGGGAGGCATCTACTTGGTTCCAAATTTAATCTGCACTAAGTTAACTACTCCCAAACATACAACTAAAGAACTATCTTCACAATATAAAAGAATGGAGGAGTTATGGAAGTGATTATGAGTTCCCCCCCCCCCCCCCCACAGATCCATGATCACAAGATCATTGAGTCTATATGGTATTATATAAAGAGAAGCAGTAATTTACATCTGGAGAAGTCTTGTGCTTAGTTCCAAAAGATACTTGGAACAACCTCCCTAAATTTTGTACAAGTGTACCTAGAAGAATTGATGCTTTGATGCAGCATTGAAAACAAAAGGACAGTCAAACCAAATATTTATTTAGATTTCTTTTTTGTTCATTCTCTGCATTTTGTTGATAATAATAAACTATTAACACGTCTATTTTGAAAGTATTCTTAATTTTGCAACATTTTTCCCACACTTGCCTAAACGTTTTGCACAATAGTTTATATTCTTTAAGTTGTGAAGTGTTGCCTCCAGAATCTTTTTTCAACACAACTCGCAGATGTTTAATCAGGTTGGATTTGGGAAATTTGGTGCAAAGTCAACACCTTTCCTGTCCACCCAGCATTCTGAACAATGTTTACACTGTGGCAGGGTGCATTATTTTTCTAAAAAAGGCTTTTACCTTTAGAAAATATACTTACCCTCATGTAGTGTCCTTGTCCGTAACAAATTCTGGATAACTGGTACCTTTTGGCTGTGTGCGCATGATCTGGAGGCTCGGTGTGTTGGACGCAGTGCGGAAACCCACAGGTGCATGTAGGGAGACCGGAACACCAGTACTCACGATTTGCATTGAGTGCAGGCTGCTTCTCCCTGTGTGCACCCAATGGTTACCCCTTACGACTCCGTAGCATGAAATTAACATGCTGCAGAGATGGGGAAGTTAGGAAACCTGTGTGACGAAATGGACTCCTTCAATTTAAACATATGATGATTTCTTATGTAACTCAAGACCATATTATATATAGGCTTGTAAACTTGTAATGGCCAAGGAGATTTTCCTACAGTATTTTCATAGATTACTGTGGTTTAAGTTTAGCATGGTAATGCTAACTTGTTTGCCACTGAAGACCAGAGAACTTAATTATGCTAATCGTCCTTGTCTATTACCCTGTGAATGTTGATTCTATGTGCATGGCTCCAGCCACAATTGTTTTAATGTCATGGTTTGCAGACTGAATGTCTGCTACTAACATTCCATTGTAAGGACTATGTCAATCAGTATGTCACTCTACCTTGTCAGGATTGAAATACTTCTAAAAATATGTCAAATGAGACTTGAGGTCCAACCAATGAAAAGACAGTATTATTCCACCTATCGTGACGTTCCCAATATCCTGCAATGAGGGCTGAAGGTATATAAGGAGATGTGTTCATTAACCAGAGTTAGTTAGATTCTGTCTAGTGGCCGCAGTCTAGGGATTTTCGGTCCCGGCTAGAGGTCCACTGGATTGAAGATTGGATACAGGCAGCTAATCTAGGGTCTTCGGTCCGATTAGCGAGCCATAACCCCAGGCCTAGGCATTTCGGTGCCGACCAAGGGGATCAGAACACGGACTATAGAAGTACAAGGACTTCAGCATCGGATTATCGGATTCGGCTGTGATGACAAAGACTGCATAAGGATGAGAAGCAATCCAGGTTGGGACGATACAGTCACATGGCTACAGACTTTGCTGTGCTACATTCTAAACCCTGGTGAGCCAGCGGAAGGGTGAGACTCTGTTGCCTGTTACATTGTTGTGTTTTGCTGGTTATGCGTTATATGCTGTTAACTGTTTGGGATCCAATAAAGCCTTAATATTGTGATTCCCTCACCCTGTGTTGTCTGAGTAGTGTTACGCCCACGGTTAAGGAGCTCGGACGTTCAGTAGGGGATGAGCCCTGGTCCACGTTGTCTTTGTAAAGGCGGTTGGGCCTGCGGACGAGAGCACCCACTGACCCCCGGTCTCCACAACCTGCACCACAGCTGAAAACACATTGCAGTTGGGAGAAGCATGGCATTTCTAGAAATCACATGCACTGTGATTGTACTGTACAACGCAGCATTTTGAACAAAATAGGAAATGCGCTGCATCCAAAATGCTGCAATTCCTGACCATGGGCACATCATCCTTAGTTTCCACATGAATGCCAGTTATAAAGATTTCTTAGCAAAACATTGCTCTGAACATCACAGTTATACAACTTAAGAAGATATGTTCAAGATAATATTTTAGGTTTAAAAAATATATAAATATAATTTAGTAATTTTGCTGTGATTGTGGTTTGTTTTCACCAGGTTAAATAAATACGGGAAAAGGAATAAGCTCACCAATTATGTCCTTCGGATCCACTAGTGTACAGATGGATGGTTAGTACCGTTAGTATCCGCATGAATGCCAGTAATAAAGATTTCCCAGCAAAACATTGCTCCGAATATCACAATTATAAAACTCTATGAAGACATGTGCCAGTAATAAATGATATATTAGGTTTAAAATATAAGGAATAAAAAATATATTTACTTTTGTTTTGTTTGTTTGTACCAGAGTATCATTGATATTATTAAGAAACTATTTGGTACTATATTTTTAGGCACAGTTTTCAAGAATAGTTACTATGTATTTGTCATTATTTGTTATTGATTATATGGAACCAATAGTTTTGATATTATATATTTGAAAAGATTCTTGTTTCTTATGCTTATAATATATATAATTTTAATTTATAGTTATGTTACACATAAAACTTTAATACAGTAAATGGTCACAGGATAAAGGTTTTACTTATATTCAGTTATTTCTTTCAGTGATTTCTGTTTGAAGAATTTTATCTAACTCCAGTAACACATCCTATGTGTTTCATGACCTGAGACAGAGTTAACCTGAAAATATTATTATATAAATAAAGAAATCAAATGCTATAAAAGCTTAAAAATGTGACTTACCCTTGCCTAACGATTGTTCATTTTAGGTTGAGTAAATCCTATCATACCAATGTCAATTAGCCTGCAACGCTTCATATGATTCTTGATGGTAATGATAGGTAATGATTTCTGCTGATGGGTAGAAATGACTTTCTACTTTTCTCTCCTTTAGCTGAGAAAAATAAGGCTCTTTCCTTACATACTTGATTTTTTTTGTATAAATTACATGTTTTAATTTTAGACAAACTGGGATTTTTCAGATTTGCAAAAAATAATATTAATCATAAAAAACAAACAATATTCTAATGTATTAAACTAGTAAATCAGATCCAAATAACATGTTTGCATGTTTTTAACATATACCAAATTTACCATAAAACATTTCACTTTCTAATTTAGATCAATCACAATCCTGAGAAATCTCTAAAACATACGGTATATTATACACTTGTAGTATAATCGATGACAAGTGTGATCATTCACACTGAAGAAATATTCATACCAGAAAACACGCATTAGGTTAGTCTATTGTGTTCAGTTTCTAAATTGACCAACGAAAATAAAATGTCCAACAGTAGATGGCGTTAAGCAACTATAATTTTGTTATCCTAATAAACCTGATAATTGTTAAATAATAGGTAAATTAGAGATGCATATTAACGGAATTGTCCGGTCTTGTAGAAAAAGTCAGCTGTCACTCTATGTGACTGAAGACTTCTGAATCCCTACAGTACATATACTGGAGGAGGTCAAGATTCTAAGATGTCACAGCGGTCACGTGCATACAAGTACCGTATGTGATTTCCATATATGCAGTCATGCGCTGACTAGACATGCTTGGCCTTGCTCAATACAAGTAAAATGAGTAAAGTTGCACATGTTGTAATTGGAATTCAGCCGGACGTATTCAAATGGAGTACTTGCGGTAATGTGAATGCCTGGTCTTGGCAGCAAAACCGGAGAACCCTGATAGCATGCAGTGCACTCATTGTAAAGATTCATAAATTTGCAGTCACATAGAATGACAGTAGACTTTCATTACAAGGCAACCGCTTTGTCATTATATGAGAGTTTGCCTACACTTGCTGATTTAACCCCTTAAGGACTGAGTCACTTTGCAGCTTAATGACCAGACCGTTTTTTACAATTCTGACCAGTGTACCTTTATATGGTGATAACTCAGGAACGCTTCAACGACTGCTAGCGATTCTGACATTGTTTTTTCTTGACACATTGGGCTTCCTTGTAAGTGGTAAATTTAGGATGATATTTTTGCATTTATTTGTGAAAAAATTGTAAATTTGGCAAACATTTTTAAAATGTAGCAATTTTCAAGTTTTTAATTTTTAGTCTGTTAAACCAGAGAGTTATGTCACATAAAATAGTTAATAAATAACATTTCCCACATGTCTCCTTTATATTAGCACAATTTTGGAAGCAAAATTTTCTTTTGTTAGGAAGTTAGAAAGGTTCAAAGCTCCTCAGCAATTTTTCCAACAAAATTTACAAAGCCACTTTTTTCGTGACCAATCACATTTGAAGGAACTTTGAGGGGCTGATGTGACAGAAACTATCTAAAAGTGACACCATTCCAAAAACTGCACCCCTCAGACTACTTAAATCCACATTCATAAAGAGTATTAACCCTTCAGGTGCTTCACAGGAACTAAAGCAATGTGGAAGGAAAAAATTAACATTTTACTTTCTCCAACAAAAATGTTTCCTTTACCCTCAAGTTTTACATTTTGACATGGGCAACAGGAGCAAATGGACCCTAAAACTTGTTGGACAATTTCTCCTGAGTACACTGATACATCATATATTGTGGAAAACCACTATTTGGGTGCACAAGGCTCGGAAGAGAAGAAGCACCATTTGACGCTCCAAGAGGAAAGTTAGCTGAAATCGTTAGTGAACACCATGTCGCATTTGGAGATTTTTACTCATAATTGTCCGGATTTAGAGAGTTTTATACCTAAATAATTAGTATGCACATAGAACTGCTACAGTTAAAGATGCCTTTATTTACTTCATCAAAAAGGTAAAACGCAGATACATAAAGTGCATAAACAGTGATAAAATTGTATTCACAAAGGATCTGGATAAGAGGACACTTAAGGGTTAATAGCCATTTTCCTCACCCAGACAGAACAAAACGGTGGCCATTTTAAAGATTGCTATGTGGCAGTATGGACCTAACCCAGGTAGGGTAAGAGGGCATTAGTTAGTCTCAATATGCAGTGGACTCAGACTTAAGGTGGTCTATCCCCTATATATTATTTTAGATTTTCCCACTTAATGCACAACTCAATCCTGCCTTACTCCAACTTACTAACCTATACATAACAACTTACATCTGCTTACCCATGTATCATGCTGGTGTGGTCAGGTGGCTCTCGGGATCGCCCCAACGCGTTTCCCTGAATGCTTCTTCACCATTCCAAAAACTGCACCCCTCAGACTACTTAAATCCACATTCATAAAGAGTAAGATAAGATAAGATAAGATAAGATAAGATAAACTTTATTGATCCCGGAGGAAATTACAGTATTACAGCAGCAGAACAAAGATCAAGAACATTACACACTTTACAAAATAAGTCTATATGGACAGCAGATGCGGGTAGACTGGTACATGTACCTCACCTATTCCCCCCATACCCTTAGAACTTCACTTAGTCTTGGGATGCTTTACACTTATACATTTGTTAAACATCCCCACAGCTGTCGGAACAAACTCTTTTCTGTATCTTTCCTTTTTACACATTAGTTGGATTAGATGCTTGCTGAATGTGCTCTTCTGCTTCGCAAACAGTTCAGAGAGCGGGTGTGTATTGTTGCTCATTATAGCCTTGCATTTCTTATTAATTCTATCCTCTAATACCTCCTCGAAAGTCCTAAGTTGTAGTAGTAACCCTTCAGATGCTTCACAGGAAGTAAAGCAATGTGGAAGGAAAAAATTCACATTTTACTTTTTCCAACAAAAATGTTTCCTTTACCCTCAATTTTTGCACTTTGACATGGGCAACAGGAGCAAATAGACCCTAAACCTTGTTGGGCAATTTCTCCTGAGTACACTGATACATAATATGTTGTGGAAAACCACTATTTGGGTGCACAAGAGGGCTCGGAAGAGAAGAAGCACCATTTGACGCTCCAAGTGGAAAGTTAGCTGAAATCGTTAGTGAACACCATGTTGCATTTGGAGATTCCCTGATGTGCCTAAACAATGGAGCTCCCCCACAAGTGAGATTTTGCACTGATGACGTAGGGCTCTGCTGTATTTTTGGTCACCAGCACAGGTACAACAGGCAGGTACAGGTTGCCACCTACCCCTAGCTGCCTAGTTTATCTGGCTGGTAATCAAAATTCAATGGAGCCCTTTTTTTTTAATTCTTGAAATCATTTAAAAAAAAAAAAAAACGACGTGGGCTTAACCATATTTTTAATCTCCAGCTAGGTACAACTAGTCACCTATGGACTTCCACCCACACCCAGCTGCTTAGTTGTACCTGGCTGCCAACCAAAATACAGCTGGGCCCTTTTTTAAAAATTATTTCTTGAAATAATTTTTAAAAAAAGTGACATGGGCTTCAACCTTTTTTTTAGTTTCCAGCCAGGTACAACTAGGCAGCTGGGGTCTGGAATCCACAGCGGTGAGAGGCCCAAGTATTCTGGGCTCCCCATGCTGCAAATTGCAACCCGCAGCTGCCCCAGCAAATGGCGCATTCATTAGAAGTGCCATTTCCTGGTGCTATACCCAGACTCTTTCAGTTGCCCTGGTGCCAGTGGCAAATTGGGTAATAACGGGGTTAACGCCAGCTTTGTATTGGCC
Source organism: Allobates femoralis (assembly GCA_033576535.1). Taxonomy (NCBI): domain Eukaryota; kingdom Metazoa; phylum Chordata; class Amphibia; order Anura; family Aromobatidae; genus Allobates; species Allobates femoralis. The sequence goes on from JARQOC010000001.1 coordinate 380,352,273, forward strand.
GATGGCACTAAGCCCGAGGTTCATAATGTCAGGCCAATGTTAGTCACGTCCATTAGGAACCTCTAAGTCAATGGTAAATAAGACACAACACAACGTGAAAAAATAATTTTATTGTAACAAAAAACACAAACACATATTTGGACTCCATCTTTATTACACCCCATTCCCTCTGACGTAGTCCACAATGATGGTCTCATGATGGTCTGTCGCCTCCAGAGACTGCAGCAAAGGATCAAAGGTCCTTTAGCGGCAGTCTTTGGGGTCACACTGATGCTGCACTGTATGGCAATGATCTGCCATACAGTTCAGCTGTCAGTGCTGCAAATCCAAGTCCCAGAGATCACATGATCTCTGAGGCTTGGGTCAGGTTACCAGATGTCACCATGGCAACCTCTGGTTACCATGGTGATCGGCCCATCGCAAATACATTATGATGGGCCGATCACCATGGGAAGAGGGGAGTGACCCTGCATCCCCTCTCCCCGGACCCTAAATGCTGTGATCTTAAGATCACAGCACTTAGGGTGCGACACAGACTCAGGGACAACGACCACATAGTGATCGCTGCCCCTGCCTGTCAGATCGCTCCTCTCAGCCTCATTTCCTCTATGCAGGGGATGAGGTTGAGAGGAGCGGGGGAGAGATGGCGGGCAGCACAGGATGGAGAGAAGGCAACGGAGAAGAAGGAGGAGGAGGAGAGCAGGCACTGGAAAATACGGAGAAGGGCTGTGGAAGGAGGAGAGTGGGGAGCAGAAGGAGGTGAGTGGACGGGAGGAGAGCTGGAAGCAGAGGGGCAAGAGCGGCGAGAGGAGACCGGGGACCGGGTAGAGTAGAGTGGAGGGAGGAGGGAACAAAGCTGGGAATGGAGGCGGGGAGATGAGGTGAGTGGGGCACAGTACAAGAGCCTGGAGAGCGGAGAGAAGAGGGAGGAGAGCAGACAGAGGAGACTGGGAAGAGGAAGGAGGAGAGCAAGGAGAGGGTGGAGGAGAGCGGGGACTGGAGAGCGGGGACCAAGCACAGCAGTGAAGGGGTGGCGGGCACAGGCAGGGGATGATTGCAGGAGTCGGGCACAGCCGACAGCCCGACTTCAGCAGCAGGGAAGTGCTGATATTCTACACTTTCCTGCACGATCATGATGTGACCGGTCAGTCAGATTGACTGACCGATCACATCACTCTGAGTGTGGGGACCACTAAAAAGGGTGCCCACACCTCTGTCCCTGACCCTTAGCTGTCACTGACAGCTGTTAGATTTAAACTATCACTGTTTGTTTACAAGCAGTGACAGTTCAAAGCTATGACAAGTTTAGCTGTCATGGGGCTGGAACTGACACCTTTCCATGACAGCTAAACTCGTCATTGGTCGTAATGAGGTTAAACAATCTCCAAGCTGTTTAGATATATCAACCACACATACCATGTGCATAAAACTATTGGTAATGGATTGCTCTGTGCATTATTATCAATTATTATAATTATTATCATTATTTTAGACAGTGTTATTTAGATGATTATCTACTATATAATTGTCTAAGGCGTCTGTCGGTCAAAGAAATCGCGCGCCCGACAGAGGCCGCTCATTGGTCGCCAGCAGACAATGAGCGCCGCGTATGCAAAAGACCTGCACAGTGCGCAAATTTAAAATTTGCGTGCCCCGCGGCTCTCACCTAAGCCCCGCGCTCCACCTGTCTCCTGCCCACGCTCCCCCCCCCGCTCGCTCCACCTGCCCCTCTCCGCCCCTCCTGCCCCCTCCGCTCCTCGCGGCCCCCCGCTCCCCTGCATCTCCTGCCCAGGGCCGTCCATTGGACAGTGTGGGCCCTCATACTCAGGTGGCAACAGGCAGGGGGAGCGGCTGTGCAGAAGGGGGCAGCGCTATCCCCACACAGCCGCTTCCTGCCTATTGGGCGTCACCGGGAGAGGTAAGTTAAAGAGCCCCGCGGCCGACTCCCATTGACAGCACCCCCCCATGCTCCTCACCTGCGACGGGGAGCTGAGGTCACCCTCCCGCTCCTCACCTGCGGCAGGGAGCTGACGGCACTCCCGGCCCTCACCTGCGGCGGGGGGCTGACAGCACATCACGCTCCATCCTGCCCCGCTTGCTTGATTCTGCCCCCTCCCCCCCGGCTCCATCCTGCCCCACCGGCTCCATCCTGCACTGCTCGCCACCATCCTGCCCTCGCCACCATCCTGCCCCACCAGCTCCATCCTGCCCCGCCGTCTCCATTCTTCCCCCCACCACCATCCTGCCCCCTGCCACCATCCTTTTCCCCCCACCATCCTGCCCTGCCGGCTCCATCCTGCCCTGCTCGCTCCACCCTGCCCCGCTCCCACCATCCTGCCCCCCCTGCTTCTCCGGCTCCATCCTGCCCCTCCGGCTCCATCCTGCCCTTCCGGTCCATCCTGCCCCGCCGGCTCCATCCTGCCCTAATACATTAATACATACGTTTGCCCCTTCGTGCCCCCTGTCATACATGTACATCATTACTCAGGAGTATGTGCATGGAGTATACTCAGGAATGTAAAGAGGTGGACTTGTAAACAAGTAGATAACAGTGTTGACCTCACCACGACATCTATATTGCACATTTCACATAGACTCCATCTGGAGAGTTCCATGTCCAACTGTCATCCTGCAGCTTAATACAAAGACAAAAAATGTGGACTTGTAGTCGTGTTTTTCCCTGAAGACACCAATTACATTGTTGTTACATTGATTAATGTGAATATTGTCATGCATCATTGTAAGTATTTTATCATGTGTAACATATAGTAGTGCTGTGTGTGATTGCCAGACTTTAGGGAAACCACTAGTTAAGTGATGGGATGAGCCCACAAAGGGAGAGAAGACTGAATTGAGAGAGCGTGATCCTAAATTGTTGACTGAGACACAGACCGGTTTGCAAACCATGTCCTATGAGGAACAGATACAGGACTTAGAAATGTTTAGCTTTCAAATAGAAGACTGAGATGAGACTTAATAGCTGCCTTCGAATATTTCAAGGGTTGTCACACTGTAGAGGGATCTGCTTTATTCACATTTGTACAAGGAAACTCTAGAATCAATGTGATGAAACTGAATGGGAGGAGACACAGTTTAGATAATAGGAAAAACTTTTTGACAGTGAGGGTGATCAACAAGTTGAACAGGCTGCCACGATAGGTGTTGAGTAGTGATGGGCAAACGCGCTAATGCTCGGGATCGGTAGACTCGCTCGGACCTTGTGTTTGAACCTCATGGTTGAACTTTACAATTATGGAATGGGGAATTCTGTAAAAGAAAGCTTATAAGTAAGAAACATCATCATTATAATTACCAGGTTCCACCGTCCTGCCATCGTGCGTCCTGCCATCCCGTTGCATCTACTCATGGGGCCACTCAGTAACTTCCGAGGATATTCACTGCACTCATGTGACCCCTGACTCTGACATCACTGTGAACACTGCCATAAACTGAGCAATTCTCGGCAGGTGAGGTTACCTGAATTCACTGCTCAGCTATGAACTCTCTTGACCTTTCACACGGCACCCAGCTCAGTCTGATCCTGCTTGTCACTCTGCATAGATGCGTGTCTATTCAGAGGGATGAAGCAGAGCTGAACATGCTGTGCCAGTGGATTACATCAGAAGGAGGGTTTTTTGCAATTAAAGATGCAGTCCCTAAATGTGTTTTGTGCTTTATTTCCAATAAAAAAATGTGTCTCTGTGTTGTTTTTTTTTATGTTTATCAGAAATTCATGATGACTCGGTATAATATTGGCTTGACATCAAGAATTTCGGGCTTAGTACCAGCTGACAATACAAAGCCACGATGACTAAGCCATTTTTAGGGCAGCTGCAGTCTGTGGTTTTCATTGTGGGGGCCCAGAACGCATGGATCTTACCACACTGAGAATGCCAGTCCCCAGCTGCCTGGTTTTACCTAGCTGGCAATCAAAATATTGCAAGAGCCCACACTTTTTTAAAATTATTTACTTAAATAATTAAAAAAGATGAGCTTCCCTGTATTTTGATTGCCAGCCAAGGTAAAGCTAGGCAGCTGGGGTTGGCAGCCCCTAGCTGTTCACTTTATCTGCGGTGAGAATCAAAAATACCACGAAGCACTAAGTCATTTTTTAAAATGCTTTATTTATTTTTGAACTACTATATGTGTGACGGTCCCAAAAGCCAATCAAAGACTCTGTGACAGAGATTTGGTGTCTGTGATTGGCTGTTGGAGTAACCTGGAATCTTCTCATACATTCTAGATGCTAGAATGTATGAGTTGGTTTCAGGTTACTCTAGCAGCCAATCACAGATGCCTATTCTCTGTGATGGCATCTGCGATTGGCTGTTGGGCCTTTCACAGAGTTACTGACATCATAGTAATGTAAAAATAAATAATTTAAAAAAAGACATACAGTGTTGGCCAAAAGTATTGACACCCCTGCAATTCAGTCACATAATACTCAGTTTCTTCCTGAAAATGATTGCAATCACAAATTCTTTGATATTATTATCTTCATTTAATTTGTCTTCAATGAAAAAACACAAAAGAGAATGAAGCAAAAAATTGATCATTTCACACAAAACTTCAAAAATGGGCCAGACAAAAGTATTGACTCCCTCAGCCTAATACTTGTGTTGCACAACCTTTAGCCAAAATAACTGCAATCAACCGCTTCCAGTAACCATCAATGAGTTTCTTACAATGCTCTGCTGGAATTTTAGACCATACTCCTTTGGCAAACTGCTCCAGGTCCCTGATATTTGAAGGGTGCCTTCTCCAAACTGCCATTTTTAGATCTCTCCACAGGTGTTCTATGGGATTCAGGTCTGGACTCATTGCTGGCCACCTTAGAAGTCTCCAGTGCTTTCTCTCAAACCATTTTCTAGTGCTTTTTGAAGTGTGTTTGGGTCACTGTCCTGCTGGAAGACCCATAACCTCTGAGGGAAACCCAGCTTTCTCACACTGGGCCCTACATTATGCAGCAAAATTTGTTGGTAGTCTTCAGACTTCATAATGCCATGCACACGGTCAAGCAGTCCAGTGCCAGAGGCAGCAAAGCAACCCCAAAACATCAGGGAACCTCCGCCATGTTTGACTGTAGGGACCGTGTTCTTTTCTTTGAATGCCTCTTTTTTTCTCCTGTAAACTCTATGTTGATGCCTTTGCCCAAAAAGAGAGAACATTCTTCCAAAACGTTTTATGCTTTCTCAGGTAAGTTTTGGCAAACTCCAGCCTGGCTTTTTATGTCTCGGGGTAAGAAGTAGGGTCTTCCTGGGTCTCCTACCATACAGTCCCTTTTCATTCAGACGCCGACAGGTAGTACGGGTTGACACTGTTGCAGGGCAGCTTGAACTTGTTTTGATGTTAGTCAAGGTTCTTCATCCACCATCCGCACAATCTTGCGTTGAAATCACTCGGCAATTTTTCTTTTACGTCCACATCTAGGGAGGTTAGCCACAGTGCCATGGGCTTTAAACTTCTTGATGACACTGAGCACGGTAGACGAAGGAAGATTCAGGTCTTTGGAGATGGACTTGTAGCCTTGAGATTGCTCATGCTTCCTCACAATTTGGTTTCTCAAGTCCTCAGACAGTTCTTTGGTCTTCTTTCTTTTCTCCATGCTCAATGTGGTACACACAAGGACACGGGACAGAGGTTGAATCAACTTTAATTCATGTCAACTGGCTGCAAATGTGATTTAGTTATTGCCAACACCTGTTAGGTGCCACAAGTAAGTTACAGGTGCTGTTAATTATAGAAATTAGAGAAGCATCACATGATTTTTCTAACAGTGCCAATTCTTTTGTCCACCCCCTTTTTTATGTTTGGTGTGGAACTAAATCCAATTTGGCTTTAGGACAATTCTTTTTGTGTTTTTTTCATTGAAGACAAATTAAATGAAGATACTAATACCAAAGAATTTGTGATTGCAATCATTTTCAGGAAGAAACTGAGTATTATCTGACAGAATTGCAGGGGTGTAAATACTTTTGGCCAACACTGTAGTGATTCATGGTATTTTTGATTCTCAGGGCAGATAAAGCAGAAAGCTGCTGGCTGCCACCCCCAGCTGCCTGGCTTTAGCTTGGCTGGCAATCAAAAGACAGGGTAGCCTAATACTTTTTTAATTATTTAGTTAAATAGTTTAAAAAAATGTGTGGGCTCCCACTATATATTGATCACCAGCCAAGTAAAACCAGGCAGTTAGGGACTGGGATTCTCAGCGTGGTAAGACCCAAGCTTTCTGAAAACCACAGCATGCAGGCACCCTTGATAATGGCGCATTCATCATAACGCCATTTCCAGGTGCTTTACCTGACTCTTCCAACAGCCCTGGTGGGGGAGTGGCACACTGGGTAATAATGGAATAAATACTAGCTTTGTATTGTCCGCTGGTACTAAGCCCAAAATTCATGATGTCAGGCCAAATTAGACCTGGCCAGTAAACAGAAAAAAACACAACATAGAGAAAAGAGGTTTTTATTAGAAATCAAACAATACACATTTAGGGACTCCATCTTTAGAAGGAAAACAAAAAAAACTCCCTTCGACGTAATCTAGGTCTTCTTATCCAGCTCTGCTACATCTATCTGCCAATACGCAAACACATCTGCTGAGAGATGAGCAGACACAGAATAACAGCCGAGTCCTGTGTGAAAGGTTATCAGAGTTCACATGAACTCAGATAACCCCAGCATTACCCAGCACCCAGAGCCCAGCCGTAAGCCTGGAAACACACTCTCCTATTACATGCGAGTCTGTCGGACAAGACTCGGATGAGACTGGAGCAGTGACCCTGAATGGCCTCTCCCTCTCTGGACGGGACTGTGAGCTGCTTGTGATTTTGTGCAGCATCACACTTCCTGTCCAGAGAGGGAGAGGCAGTTCAGGGTCACTGATCCGAGTCTCGTCCGACAGACTCGCATGTAAGTAGGAGAGTGTGTTTCCAGCCTAAGGGAGAGCTTTTCTCGCTCAATTACAGCTCTGCTCCAGGTGCTGCAGGGGTTATCTAAGTTCATGAGAATGCAGGTAACCTTTCGCACGGCAACTGGTGCACAGCTGTATGTGAGCTATAGAAGCGCTTACAGCTGGGCTCTGGGTGCCGTTTGATGTTGGGGTTATCTGAGTTCATGTGGGATGGCAGGATGTGGGCCAAGGGACCTGATAAGTATAATGATAATGTTTATTAATCATGTGCTTTGTTTTACAGCTCCTGAGGACACAAGGCTCTTCTCTGAAATAAGTGTTAAAAACCCTACCTCATCTATGAGGAGAAGAGATGTGAGTACTGAAGCATCTGGGAGCACAAGGTTCTACTCTGTACATAGTTATCAAAACACCTGTACCCCCACCTCTATTAGTAAAGTAGACGTGGAGCTAAAAAAAGGAAAGTGACTGCAATGGATTGGATTGTTGTGCTGGGACCACAGAACCAGTAAGATAGGGAGCAACCCAGAGAGAGCTTAGAATGCAAATGCTCTGTAAAACTGAAACGACCTGGAAGTTATGTTTTTTAGCTTAGATGTAAACTTGTTATGGAAGAACTATTAAGTAAACATATGTTGTTGGCAGCATGATGGCTTAGTGGTTAACACTGCAGTCTTGCAGTGCTGAGGTCCTGGTTTCAAGTCCCACCAAGGACAATATCTGGAAGGAGTATGTTCTCCTTGTGTTTGTGGGGGTTTCCATAGGGTATACCAGTTTTATGAGTATCATGTTGATAAATCTGAGTAGAGGAAAAAATGTCAATAATTTGACTATTTCATGTATGAAGCATCACATGGATATGCAACATAAGTTAGGCTACTTTCACATCAGTGGTTTGTAAGAATTCCAGCAGATCAGGCAAAGATGAACTTTTGTACTCAGTTTTGCCTGACCTGCCAGAAACTGGGACACTTGCAGCAGGATCGCGGCAAGACTGCGTTCTGCTTAATGCATTCTCTATGGGACTTGTGGACATGTGCGGCACTTGCATTTTTTCCGTGATCTGGCCAATCCAGCACTTGTGGCAACGGACAAAAACCACGGCTAGCTGTGGTTTTAAGCTCACTGCAAATGCCGCATTTGCTGGATCATGGCAAAACCGCAAGTTCCGCACATGTCCGCAAGTCCCATAGGGAATGCATTAGGCAGAACGCAATCTTTCCGCGATCAGGCAAACTGAGTTCAAAAGTTAATTTTTGTCTGATCTGCCGCAATTGATACAAACCACTGATGTGAAAGTACCCTTATAGTGGCAAGTTCACTGTGCTACAATGCTGCTTATTGGGCCTGGCCAACCATCAAGTACATCTGTTGCTTGTTCCTCATTGGTCAGTGTGGGAACTGTTGTCACACAGCCTTCAGCTGAAGCCAACATAACATCTCTGTCTGCAAGTCCCTCAGAGTCCAGCAGTTTGTCGGATTTACCCCAGTCCACCCCCTCTCAGCACACCAGCCAGCACTTGGTCCCGCAGATGTGGTTAAGTAAAAGACCATTTCCTTCTACAAATGCCAAAAATAAGAGGTTGAACTTCACCATATCTATGCACTTGGCTACGGAAATGCTGCCTTTTTGCCAGGTGTAAATATAAGGTTTTGAAAGCTAATGGCTGTCACAGTCCCCCAGTACTACTTGCCCAGTCAACACTACTTCTCATGGAAAGCTGTGACTGCGCTACACCAGCATATCATAGACAACATCACCACCTCCTTTAGAAACTCTGTGTGCAACAGGGTTCATTTGCCACTGACAACTGGATGAGTAAGCAAAGTCAGGGGCTTTACATGTAGCTGACTGTGCACTGGTTGACTCTGGTTTACTCTACTGGCTGCAGGGGAAGGGGCTGCGCTACAACTCTTGACATCCCCATGGCTTGGGGGTGAAACAGTTGTATCTACCACTTCATCTACTGCTTCTGCCTCCTCCACCTACTCTAGAGCCCCCACCTGCACACAAAACCTCTCTGTTAATGTGACAGACGTTCCAATTGTGCAGATAGAATCTACCACACCTCTTTACTACAGTGCCAACAGGGCTCATTGCCATCAGGTTGTGTTTACATTAAAATACCTGGGAGATGTGAGTCACACAACTGAAGAGTTGTGGTCAACTTGGGAGGCCGAGTTTGATTTCCACTAAACCTGCAGCCAGGGAAGGTCATGTGTGACAATGCTGCAAACCTGGGTACAGCTCTTTACTGGGTCGAGCTCACACAAGTGCCTTCCAGGGTTCATGTCCTCAACCTGGCTGTCCAGCAATTTCTAAGCTACTAAATTGGCCTAGATGTGCTGCTGCAGAAGGCACGGGTACTCTGTGCACTTGCCCGCAATTCACACCCTGCAGCTCAACAACTTGCATCACTACAGAGGTCTTTCTGCCTTCTGGTTAACTGCCTGATATGTGATGTGTTGACACAATGGAATTCCACTCTGCACATGTTGGATTGACTGTGGCAGCAGTGACGAGCCCTGTCGCAGTATGTCAAGACATATAGCCTAGGCACACACGATCCGGAAGTGGGGCAAATCACACCTGCAAAGTGGGCACAGATCAAGGACCTCTACAACCTTCTGCACAGTTTTGAAATGGTGATTAAGACGTTTAGCACTGATGATGCCATTATCAGCATGACTAGTCCAGTCATCTTCATGCTGGTGCACCCTTTAACCAGTGTGCACAGTCAGGTAGTGGTCCAAGAGGAAGAGGAAGAGGAGGAAATAGAGGAGAAGGCATATGCGTAAAGGATAACAATATCTGAAATGCCCAGACTGACGTCATTACAGAGGCAGGTGACATGGGAAGCTGGTGTAGCGCGCAATTGATGGGGACTCATGGTAGCAGCCAGATTGTTGATGAAGGTGCAGGAGCCAAGAAAGAAATGGAGGAGGATGAGGAGGAAGAGGCGATGGGCACAGAAGAGTCAGCAGACGAGGGAGATTTTGAACACCTTTCTGTTGTGGCAAGTTGGCGGAGGAGGGTGTAGTAAGCAAGAAGGAATGTAAACCCCACCCCCACCAACACAACAAGGACTTGGGCCTTATGGATCGCAAGACACATGAGCAAATTCTTGCTGCACTGCAACATGATCCCCATATTGTTAGGATTAGCAGTAATGCCGACTACCGGGTTGTCACATTGTTAGAGCCCCGATACAAAAGTAAATTTAGCTAACTGCTTTCCGTCTTGGAAAGGGATGCAAGCATGCAGGACTATAAAAAGATGCTCTTAGACAATCTTAGTACTGGTTTTCCCAAAACAACAGTGATTGACACAGTGCACATTGCAGTCTTACATTTCCAACCCAGAGAACGTTGAGTCATTATTACAGAAATGTTTGCAACAGCAGTGTATCTGTTAGAAGCAATTTCTGGGAGTCATTTGACCTCTTTTTAGACCACCTTTTGCAACGACAGAAGATAGAACAAGTCTGACACATAGTGAACGCCTAGAGAGGATGATGCAGGAGTATCTACAGCTGAATATTGATGCCATGACTGTGGACCCTGGACCCTTTTAAGTTTCAAAAATGGAAACATGGCCTGAGCTCTCCACTCACGCCTTGGAGATTTTGTCATGCCGTGCAGCCAGTGTTCTCTCAGAACGTGTCTTCAGCGCTGAGGTTGGTGTCCAGACTGATAAGCCTAACTTTTATGAAGATGAACAAGCTAAGTAATTTTCCATTGGTAGACTAGGTGCTGATGTACTTTTCAGTGTGCTGCATCCATTAAAATATTTCAAACTCTGGGGCAATTGATGCATTTGACATTAATGGTGCCTGTGCCTATTTTTTTTTTTTTTTTAAAAGGGGACTCTTGTTGGAGTATCCTTGCTGTGCGGTGCTCTCTCTCTCTCTCTTTTACTCTCTCCCTCTATCCCTCTATCCCTCTCTTTCTCTTTCTCCCTCTCTTTCTGACCACATTTAACATGTCTCCTATGGAATTTTATGTTACTATGGAAGCGGAGAATAAATGCTGTATTCACATCAGTATGTATGCGTTCGGCCATACGTCTGCCTCTGTGCGTTCAGTCGGATGCATCCCCAATACTAATATGAACAATGTCTGAGCCATTAAATTTTTAGTCACTCACAATGGAAAAGACTGATTAACATTATTATTATTATTATTTATTTATAGAGCACCATTCATTCCATGGTGCTGTACATGAGAAAGGGTTGCATACAGACAAGTTACAAATATAATGAACAAAGTGACAGACTGATACAGAGGGGAGAGAGGACCCTACCCTTGTGGGCTTACATTCTACAGGGCAATGGGGAGGGAGACAGTAGGTTGGGTCTGCTCAGGTGGTGCTGGATTGCCAGGTCCGGTGGTGGTGGAGCGCCGGGTCCAGTGGTGTTGAGGCAGCACTGTGCTCATTACAGGTTGTAGGCTATTCTGAAGAGATGGGTTTTTAGGTTCCGCTTGAAGGTTCTGAGTGTAGGGGACAGTCGGACGTGATGGGGTGCAGAGTTCCAGAGGATGGGGGATGCTCAGGCGAAGTCTTGCAGGCGGTTAGATGAGGAACGTACAAGTGTGGTGGAAAGAAGGAGGTCTTGGGAGGATCGAAGATTAGAGTTGGATAATATCGGGAGATTAGTTCAGAGATATATGGGGGGGACAGATTGTGGATGGCTTTGTAAGTCAATGTTAGTAGTTTGAATTGGATACGCTGGTGAATTGGGAGCCAGTGGAGGGATTTGCAGAGGGGAGACGTGGAGGAATAGCGAGGATAGAGGTGGATTAGTCGGGCAGCAGAATTAAGGACAGATCGAAGTGGTGCAAGAGTGTTACCAGGAAGGCCACAGAGTAGGAGGTTGCAGTAGTCAAGGCGGGAGATGATGAGGGCATGCATGAGTAGTTTAGCAGTGTGGGAGATGAGGAAGGGACGGATTCTGGCAATGTTTTTGAGTTGGAGACGGCAGGAGGTGGCAAGGGCTTGGATGTGCGGTTTGAAGGACAATGCAGAGTCAAGTGTTACTCCAAGGCAGCGGACTTCAGGTACAGGGCAAAGTGTGATGTCATTTATTGTGATAGATAAGTCTGGCAAGGAAGGTGTGTGAGATGGAGGAAAGAGGATGAGTTCGGTTTTGTCTACATTGAGTTTTAGGAAGCATGTGCATTACAATCTAAGGCCACTAGAGGCTCTCTACAACTATAATATAAATAAATAAGTCTCTCATGAAAGTATTCCTATGGGACCAAAAAATAACAGATAGTTACACATATTGGACTGTGTCCCTGCCAAATCTTAGGCTGTAACATCGTTTCACTATGCACTTCTTCAGGGAGACTAAGAAGAAGCGCCTAGTGAAACGGCGTTACGGCCTGAGATTTAGCAGAGACACAGTCCAATATGTGTAACTATCTGTTATTTTTTGGTCCCATATACTTTCATGAGAGACTTATTTATTATATTGTAGTTGTAGTGAGCCACCTAGTGGCCTTAGATTGTAATACACATGCATGTTAATCAGTCATTTGACACGCTAGGAAAAAGCGCAAGATCTCAAACTCCAGCACTGAGATGCCAGCGTTTGAGCTGTGCTAGGGGCCATGTCACCATAGGGAAACATTGACAGCGTTAACCCGGCGCTACCATGGTGGTAACACTGCGTTAAGGCAGCCAAAACCTATATTTTTAATGGAACCCCCTTTTGTGAGTATTGTACTGTGTCCTTGCTATTGCTCTTATTTTTGGTCTTCCCCATTAATCACCACCTAACTATTGATCAATTATATGTATTTGTGAGATATGGACTTCAATATACTAGTGCATCTTAATGAATTATAATATCATCAAAAAGTTCATTTATTTCAGTAATTCATTACATAAAGTGAAACGCATATAAAATACAGAGTCATTACAGAGCGATTTATTTCAATTGTTTATTTCTGTTAATGTTGATTATTATGGCTTACAGCCATGAAAACCCAAGGGTCATTATCTCAGAAAATTAAAGTAGGGAGGATGAACAGTTAAAAACCACTGTGCCGTGTGACATCAAAGGGTGAATATAATATTGATTTATTAGTCAACGCATTCCAGGTCTTCCTGAAATATGATATTGATTTGTTCTGAGGAAGGGGCTAGGGAGCCCTGAATCACATTGACTAATAAATTAATATGATGCAATAGAGAAGAAAATACTGGGCACCTATTGGGTTCGGGCATAGATGTCCTCCTTGGCTTTGAGAAAAGCAATCCTGGGCCATGGTGCCTCTCGGAGCACGGTGTTGCACGCCATTGTGGGAGAAATCCAAATATCCAAGAAAGAAAAAGCCAGGCGGCACTCACCGAATTTCGGGTCCGTTGAAGCGGCACTGCTCCGCGAAACGGCAGCCGTCGTCCGTACTCCCCACTCCCTCTCCCCACTTGATTATGTCTTGTGAATAACTGGACAAATAAAAGGATCTCAGAAATTCAGTGAGTGCCGCCTGGCTTTTTCTTTCTTGGATATAATAAATTAATATTATATTCACCCTTTGAATATGACTCACCCAGGGCAGGGTACTCAGATCTCAGGCACAGTTGGGGGGTCACGGGTGGCTGCCTGAGGCTGTGGCCCTGGTGGTCAATGATTAAGGGGGGAATTATTTACAAGGATTATGTACAAGTTTGTCGTGACGCCACCCGCAGTACCTGGTGATGTTCACCAGCGCTGCCACAGACCTCCGGTGGTCGATGATATTGCGGCAATGATGGTGTAGTCCTCCGCAGGCAGGACTGGACCGCCGGGGCAGCGATTCTGTGGAAGGAATCAGTTTGTGCAGGAAAGATGCAGCAGAGTCGAGAAGTCACTTCACCGGGTACTTTACTGGAACTCAACAGTCATTACAGCTCACAGTGCAGCACGATATTATCAGACAAGCGGTGGTGGGTGGCTGCAAGCAGATTTCTGTAGGTAGACAGAACCCACGTATATGCCTTTCTTGTTTCTATTGTTCCCTTGCCTCCCAGTGGTGTTGTGAAGCCTGACTTCATGTAGAATTGTCTGACCTCCTGCTGTCTCTCTTTATCTCCCTTTTGCTCCCGTCGGTGAACCTTCTGTTGATCACTGCAGCCGGCTACCGCAGTGTCTGATTTCCCTCTAATGAGTGCTTTAGGAGTCAGGGCCGTATCTGGAGATACCCCCGATCAACGGATTCTCTGCAGGCCGTGAAGGTTCCTACAGGTGCGGGGTCCGGTACCCGGTTGCTTTCCTAGAGTGAACTCCCTCGCTTGAGTCCCTTTCTCCTTTCTCCTTCTTCTGGTATCTACCCTTTTGTCTCCCTTCATCTTTCATTCCTCAGGTTCCCATCCTGAACTTCTCTAACTCTCCAACCCTTGGAGGCCGAGATCAACGGTCAAGGACAGACTGGCCAAAGACCCTCATTTCTTCCCCTGGGGCTACTATATACCCTCCCGGGGTCCCTCCCACTGTGTGACTAGTGTGGGGTGTGGGTTTAGGGTTCCTCCTTACCATCCATAGTTCCACTTGCAGCGGGGTGACTACACCTCTTTTACGGGTGTAGTACCCCTTTTGTGGCACCTACAAATACATGGAATACAGCAGTGCAGTTTTTAACCCTTCATTCTCCCTACTCTATATGCACCAAGCTGGGGACTGCAGCAGCTGTGATAAGCTTTTATAGTGGTTGTGACTCTCACAACCACACAAGGTGAAGCCTCTGATATCTATTTAGGTCTAATTTTATCTCTCAGAACTTTCATCCTCCCTACTTTTATTTTCTGAGATAATGACCTTTGGGTTTTCATTGGCTATAAGCCATAATCATCAACATTAACATAAATAAACACTTGAAATAGATCACTCTGGTTTTCATGACTCTATATAATATATACGTTTCTCTTTATGCATTGAATTACTGAAATAAATTAACTTTTTGATGATATTCTATTTTATTGAGATGCACCTGTACCTAATATGAATTATGTGTTTTATCGTAAATAATCAAAGTTATATATTTTATTACATTCGCATGTTGCTATTTTTTTTTTGAAAGATCAGAGAACAGCCTGCTCCCGGTCCCAGTGGTGGCAAGTGCAGCTGTCTAGGAGACACCTCGGACCACTGCATCAGGCAGTCTGATGGTGCCCCCTGATGGCTGCACCCAAGACACATGCCCTGCCATCCCCCACACCCGATTCACCTCTTCATAATAAAAATACTTCCAAGGGTTAAAGGGCGGGGTTATTTTTTGTTAGTACACACTATATCCGATAACTCAGATTTTAACCCCTGTGCGAGCCTTTCAAACACTGCAAACAGCTAACACTGAACCGAGCACTGAGTGTACCCAAGCACAGCAATACTCTAAGCCGAGCGCTGAGTGTACCCAAGCACAGCAATACTCTGAGCCGAGCACTGAGTGTACCAAAGCACAGCAATACTCGCTCCAGTGATTTATGTACGTAAAGCACCCAAACTCCGAATCCAAACACTGAAAAGTTTTTTTTAAGTCTGTGTTCGGTACTAGAGATGAGCGATGTTCGATTCGAATTGTTCGCCAATCTCAAATTCGAGCTGTTTTGGGTGGTGTTCGAGTCATTTGCCGAATTCGATCAATTTGCTTCAAATTCGGCAGTTTGAGGTTATGTTCGATAATGCTTCAATCACCAAAAGCTTAACCCAACACTGTTAATGAATGTTAATATCCAGTTTCTGTGTATAGGGTGCGGGGGGGGAGAATTTAGATCAGTGCTGCAGAAATAATGGCAATCTCCATTTTTTTTTCTCCTAACTGCATATACAGTGGGGCGGTGCAGACAGTCAGCCAATCACACACACACAGCAAAGTGCATTTTTTGCACACAAACCAGGTCAGGCATCATTGGCTGTGTAAGTCACATGTCCTAGCCCTATAAGACCCGGCCATTTTCCCCATCGCCACCATTTTCTCATTGCTGCAGCTCTGTGTCAGACGGCACTGCTGCTGCTGTGGGTGCTATACAGTTAAAACAGTGTCACTTCACTTATTAGTCAGCTAGTGAGCAAATATCAAGTTAGAGAGATAGATAGGTTTAGGGAGTAAGGACTGGAGGGATGGTGGAATTGTAGGAATATCAGGCCTTTTGGGGGCTACTTCATAGGAGTAGAGCGTAGGGACTAGTTATGTATCAGCCCTTTTCAAGGCTACTTCATAGAAGTAGGGACTAGTTGTAATCTCAGTCCTTTGGGCTAGGTTAGAGCAGTTCATAGTAGTTTTTGCCAGGCAGGTGTGTGCCATTGCTGTGCAAGTGTTTTTCACAGCATCTGCGCAAATCTAGCTCAGGAATCCTTTAGGGCAGGTAGTGTAGCACTGCTGTAAAGAAAGCTACACCACCTGTCTTAAGTAGCCAATTTTTTACTGCAGCTAGTCCAGGCAATTTGTTATGGCTAGTAGCAGTGTCTGGTAGTCAGCGGTGTAGTGCAGCTGTAAAGTAATCTACACCGCCTGTCTATCCAGTAGCCAATTTTTTGCTGCAGCTAGTCCAGGCAATTTGTTAGGGCTAGTAGCAGTGTCACAGTGATTTGCCCACTTGTGAAACAAGCTACACTGCCTGTGTAGTTCCTAGTAATTTTTAACTGTACCTAGCCCAGGTATCTCTTCGGGTCTAGTAGCAGTGTCACAAAAACCAGTGGTGTAGCCCACTTCTGATAACACAAACTACACCGCCTGTGTAGTTCCTAGTAATTTCTAACTGCACCTAGCTCAGGTCTCACTTTGGGTCTAGTAGCAGTGTCACAAAAACCAGTGGTGTAGCCCACTTCTGATAACACAAACTACACTGCCTGTGTAGTTCCTAGTAATTTTTAACTGCACCTAGCCCATGTATCACTTCGGGTCTACTAGCAGTTTCACAAAAAACAGTGGTGTAGCCCACTTCTGATAATACAAACTACACTGCCTATGAAGTTCCTAGTAATTTCTAACTGCACCTGGCCGCACCTAGTAAGATGTCTACTTCTTTACGTGGCCAATCGGATATGATCCCTTTCTTACGGACACAACCATCGATATCACTTGTAAATGAGGCACAAAAACAGTAGGTGCTTGAATGGATCGCAAGTGCTCCATCAAGTGACCTCTCCTCCACCTCAACTTCCACATCACAAACCCTCCAGTCACCTGAGGTGTCAGCCAAATCACACTTGCTTCCTCCCAGCTCCCAAGTCTTCAACCGCCCTACTGAGTCTGGGGTAATAGACATGGTTGAATCAGCAGAGCTGTTCAGTCACACAATAGCCTGGGAATCAGAGGTCTGCTCCAAAGCTGCAGTGAGTCCAGACAAGTTAATGATCTACCCTGATGCCCAGAAGCTTTGTGAGTCACATTGAGGCCCAGATGAAGAAGGTTCTGAGCTTCATGTAGACCCTCATTTCCAAACTGTAATTCCTCTTGGAGGAGACAATGAGGATGATGCTGATGAGACTCAGAAACCGGATTGGATTGACAAATTTACTTTTCGGTCAAGGCAGGAAGAGGTTGTCTCTGAGGATGAGGAGTATGAGAACACAGAAGTTGATGATGAGGTTGGAGATCCCACTTACTGTCAACCCACAGTCAGCCAGTCGATGAGGTCAGCAGAGGAGGTGGAGGAGGATGCTACTGACGATGAGGAGTACTGGAAGCACGTCACCAACTGCATCTGCAGCCACAACTCTGCCTCTGAGCAGATGTCGTGGTGGCTTTGCAGCTCGCAGGGCCTTTTTTGACATCGCCAAGGATCTCCCAACTCATGTCATCTGCAAGATTTGTCACTAATCTCTGAGTAGAGGCCAAAAACTCACTAGCTTGAGTACTTCATGCATGAACCGCCACATGGACATGAAGCACAAGTCGCAGTGGGAAGCTCACTGTGATAGAATGTGGGCTAACGGGGAGGGCCTACCACCGTCGGCCCCATCAAGTGCATCCGTGTGCTCTTCATAGTCTGTGACTATGGGGACAGCTGTCAAACATGCTTTTGGACGCAGACCTTCTACCTCTTTATCCGCAACAGGCAGTGCGATTGGCAGGTCATCACTTGGTTTTCAAGTGGAAAATGCTGCTGGTGTTGAGCTCTCTCAGACATCGAGAGCACCACCTTTGGATGAAGGCAACATTACATCTTCGCCTGCACCTCCCTCACAGACCAGCAGTTTGCCGGGGACACCCTACTCAACCCCATCTCAACACAGCAGCCAGCCCTCCGTCCCTCAGATGTGAACAAATAAAAGACCATTTTCTTCTAGCCATGAGTAAGCTAGGTGCTTGAATTTCACCATCCGCAAGCTGTTGGCTACAGAAATGCTGCCTTTCCACCTGGTGGACACAGAGAATTCTCGAGACCTTATGTCCATCACAGTGCCCCAGTACTAGATGCCCAGTCACCTCTACTTCTCCAAGAAAGGTGTGCCTGCACTACACCAGCATGTCGCAGACAACATCACCGCTTCCTTGAGAAACTCTGTGTGTGACAGGGTGCATTTCACCACAGACACCTGGACCAGTAAGCATGGACAGGGGCGTTACATGTCGCTGACTGGGCACTGGTTGACTATGGTGGGAGCTGGAGAAGGGTCTGCTGTCCAAGTCTTGCTGTCCCCAGGAGTTGTGCGTCAATCCTCTGTAGGTAGAAGTTCCTCCACTGCTTCTGCCTCCTCAACCTCGTCTCGGTCCTCCACCTCCGCCCAAAGCCTGTCTGGTAATGCCACCCGCGTTGTAACTGCACAGAAGGAATCCTGCACACCTCCTTACTATGCTGGCAGCAGGGCTCAATGCCATCAGGCAGTCTTTACCTTGAAATGCCTGGGAAATGTGAGTCATACAGCTGAGGAGTTGTGGTCAGCTCTGGAGACCGAGTTTCAGCAATGGTTGTCACCACTCAACCTGCAGCCAGGGAAGGCCGTGTGTGACAATGCTGCAAACCTGGCTGCGGCCCTTCGCCGGGGCAATGTGACACACGTGCCTTGTATGGTTCATGTGTTGAACCTGGTTGTCCAGCAATTTTTGACACACTATCCCGGCCTAGATTGGCTTCTGCAGAGGGTACAGTCGCTGTGTGCTCACTTCCGGCGTTTGCATCCCACAGCTCAACGACTTGCTTTGCTCCAGAAGTCTTTCGGCTTGCCCGTTCACCAACTGAAATGCGATGTGTTGACACACTGGAATTCTACTCTGCACTTGTTGCAGCAACTGTGGCAGCACCGCCGAGTCCTGGTGCAATACGTTATGACGTATAGCCTGGGCCAACGAGATCCAGAAGTGGGGCAGATCAAGCTGCTGGAGTGGTCTCAGATCAAGGACCTATGCACCCTTCTGCACAGTTTTGAGATAGCGACGAAGATGTTTGGTGCTGACGATGCTATTATCAACATGACTATTCCGGTCATCTACATGCTGGAGCACACTCTAAATAGTATTCGGAGTCAGGTGGTGTGACAAGAGGAGGTGGAGGAAGTACAGAAGGAGTCCTATGTGGAAGGGATAAAAAGATCTCCAAGGTCCAGACGGTCGGCAGCACCAAGGCGGCAGGCATGGGAGGGTGGGGGAGAGGGATTAACGAGGGCACATGGTAGCAACCAAACTGTTGAGGAATGTGCAGGAGCCCAGGAAGAAATGGAGGAAAAACTGGCGACGGACATGGAAGAGTCAGCAGATGAGGGAGACCTTAATGACATTTCTGTTGTGCGAGGTTGGGGGAGAGGGCAGAGGAAGGAAGCATGATTCTCACCTCCCCACCACCAACACAACAAGAACTTGGTCCTCCTGGATGCGCAAGACACATGAGCGCCTTCTTGCTGCACTACCTGCAACATGACCCTTGGATTGTCCGAATTAGAAGTAATGCAGACTACTGGGTTGCCACACTCTTAGATCCCCGGTACAAGACCACATTTGCCGAAATAATTCCTGCCATACAAAGGGACGCACGCATGCAGGAGTATCAGCAGAAGCTGATACATAATCTCAGATCGGCTTTTCCACAAAACACCAGTGGTACACAGAGTGAATCTCACAGTTCTAACTTGTCAACTTTGGGACTGTCGAGTCATCATCACTCACGCCGTACCAGTAACACCGTATCTGGTGGTGATAACAGCAATGTTGTGGCCTCGTTTCACGATTTTTTTAGACCATCATTTACAAAGACTGAAGACACGAGAAGTCTGACACATAGTCAATGCCTGGAGTGGATGGTACACGAGTATCTCCAACTTAACATCGATGCCATGGCTAGGGAACTGGAGCCATGCTCATTTTGGGCTTCCAATCTGGAAAAACGGCCTGAGCTCTCCACTCATGCCTTGGAGATCTTGGTGTGCCCCGCAGCCAGCATTCTATCGGAACGTGTGTTCAGCGCTTCTGGTAGTGTGCTGACAGAAAAGCGCACGCGTCTGTCCATCCAGAATGTGGACAGACTAACGTTCATCAAGATGAACAAGGCATGGATCCTCAAGGAGTTTTCTACCCCTGTGTCATCCTGGGGAGACTAAAGGCTTGTGGATTTTTGCATTCAATTCACTATTTTAAGTTTGCAACTGTGAGGCAATTGATGCCACTTAAGTGGTGTCTGTGCCCAAATTTTTGGAAAAATGGAGACTCTTTATGTAGTCTCCTAAATGTGACATAATACAAATACTGAAGAAAAACCTCACCAAATACTCATCGTATGCATGAGGCCTTACAAATACTGAGGAAAAACCTCACCAAATACTCATCGTATGCACGAGGCCTTACAAATACTGAGGTAAAAACTTCACCAAATAGCCATCGTGTGCAGGAGGTCTTACAGATACTGAAGTATCACTCGCCAAATACTCATCGTATGCACGAGGCCTTACAAATACTGAGGAAAAACCTCACCAAATACTCATCGTATGCACGAGGCCTTACAAATACTGAGGAAAAAATTCACCAAATACTCATCGTGTGCACGAGGCCTTACAAATACTGGAGTAAAACCGGATTTTAGAATGGCATGACATGCCTATATCTGTGTCTCCTCCTCCTTTTACTTGTCCATCTCTTTTCTTTTCACATTTTTATATGTACTTGTCAGTTTTCTATGTGTTTGTTGTATCTTCTGAGTAGTTTGTCACCTTTTGGACACCTTAGAAGGTGTTTTCTATGTGTTTTCTATGTGTTTGTATGCGTTTGTGTTTGTCTGCCATTGTTTTCAATGGTGTTCGACTGTGTTTGACGAACATTTGAGAACATTCGACGAACACACATTCTATTCGACGAATCAGATCGAATTCGAACACTAGGGTGGTGGCTCATCTCTATTCGGTACAGTCTCAGACCTTTAAAGTCCGGCTCACTCATGTCTAGTCATATTCAGACAATGTAGTGCAGCTTATGATGTTTATTAGCCAAGATATAGATACTGTATAAAAGAAAAGTATAAAATATAATAGTTATTATTATTGTTTCATCCAATCCAGTAACTTTTTAGTTTATTATCATCAAGAACAAAAAATGTCCATAGTGTAGTAGTCAATTCATGCCCAGGGTAGACCATTACCAGCTCATCCACAAGCTGTTTCAGCCCATTCAGCCATTCCTTTATGAATGCTGACATTTTACCAATCACTCATGTACTGTAGTTCACCTCATCCTTTAGAACTTATCAGAAGTGTTATCTATGACAGGCACCTCTCAATTATCACTTCATCTTATCACAGAGCTTCCCTGTCAATCTTATTTGACAATATTAATAGGAAGAAAACTGAATAACATTATCACAGGTATATCTTCAGCTTCAAATTGTTAATTCTTCTGTGTGCTAGATGTAAAATATTGAAGACAGTTTTAAAGAGTTTTATTTCATATTCATAAGAGGCAGAGACGTAGCTACTGCATGTGTTAAGCTCAGAGAGGGCAAAAGACATTTAAATGAGCCCCTAACCAGATAACCATGTTTATGCGGCACCCCAGAGTCCAAGTGCTACAGTGTCATTATCGCCCCGGGGGTAATGCCACGCTTGAGAGAAACGCAGGGAATTCACACCAGGCAAAACCCGAAGCACACAACACCTTTCTGCCTCCAAGCCTGAAGGGGAAGATCAAGACCTAGGTTCGGGTTGAGCTCTCTTATGAATTCTGCTCTGGGGCGGAGTTAGCCAGTTCAGTTCCTAGGAGGACTGAGGAAGACATTCTGTGGACAGGGAACATTGCTAAGCTTATCCCAGTGTAGCTATGCCTAGCTTGAGGGACCCAAGGCAGGGGTCTGAGGAAGTGGAGAGGAACCCGGGGAGTGGAGCGGTGTCATGCTCACCCCGGAGGAACAGTGCCAAGGACGGACACCGGAGTCTGAGGCTGTGCGGGGCCTAAGAACCCGGCAGCCAATACCTGAAGGTGGGGGATTCCAAGTTCCCAGCCACACTGTGCCTGGAGGCAAAGCAGCGTAAAGAGCTCGAGAACAGCCGCCTGAGACATGGGGCTAGAGAGGGACTCAAGTTGCCTGCCATACCAGCACCAAGCAGTAGAGAGAGAGAGGGCCAGCAACTCAGCTTAAGCAGCAAAGACCATTAAAAAGTGCAGCAGGGAAGCCTCAGAACTTGCCTGGTGAGGAGAACCCTGGGTTGCTCTCAGGTGCACGTATGGCGCCCACAAATGCAGGCATCAAAGAGAGGTACTGCACCTGTAAAAGAGGTGTAGATGCTCCAGCTGCAGGTGGACCCTAGGATGGTGGGTGGGACCCATTCCCAGCACTCCCACATTAGTTTAGGGTGGGAGGTTACCCGGGAAGGGATAAATTCACCTCTAGGGGGATTAAGGAGGTCTATACTCCGAGGTCTTTGGGCCTTAGGTCTCTTGGCTGAGGGACCAGGAGGAGATGGAGGAGGAAAGGTTTTGGAAAGAATAGCTAAGTGGAACGAGGCGGAAGGTCACACCGGGTCGGTTACAAGCCGAACTGGAGGAAAGAAGAAGGGACCTTGAGGATGTCCTGAAAGGGGGTGCCTGATGAGGGAGTTCAGGCCCTAGAAAGAAAGGGAGATCCTTAGAGTGGAGCGCCCATTCTCCAGGGGATACTCCAGTCCACCAGGGGAACGCTGGGCCCTGGGATCCGGCCAAAGTCGAGCTTTGCAGTTGGCAACCGGCTGCTGTGGCTCGTTTATCAGCCACAGCACCCTGCCATCGGAGAGGTCGGCCTGCTTCCTCACCAACGAGGGAGGGGACTCCCAGTACTACCTACACGGAACTACTTAGTATAGATCGATCCAAAGCGAGGAAGAACAGACATAGGTTAATTAACGAAGGTACACCAAGGGTGTACAGGATTTTAGTGTTTTAAAGTATTTTATATAAAAACATTTTTTGATAAAAATAATTTTAATAAATATCCGGTACACAGTAAAAAATCACATATCTGTGACCTTATTTAAAATTTTCTAGTATACATATTGTTTGCTATATTAATATATAGTATACAAAAGCCATTGAAATAAAGGAAGAGCCTACACACCCTTTTATATATTGAACTGTGAACTGTAACTGATGCTGCTACAAGTTAACATTAAAGTACCCGGTTGAAAGTGACTTTGCTTCTGCCTGTGTTTCTTCTGCATTAATCTGTTCCCTTTTCAGGAACGCTGCCCCGGAGGTCCAGCCCTACCTGTAGGGGACTTTACCAACTAAGCCGCACTACCATCTACCTACGGCGGACTGTGGCGGCACTGGTGACCCATCACCAGAAACTACAGGTGGCGTCACGAGAATTGTATATAGAACTCCCCTGTAAATATAACCCCTTTTTGAAGTGTCACCCAGGACACGGGATCAGGCGCGGCCACCACTCCCCGTGACACAGGAGCGTTAACCCCTTGGAGCCTGATTCCCGAGTACCCCAAAGCCTGGGGCTCGACACATGGACTCAGCTTAGTAACACCAGTCAGAATTCCACTGCACCAGTAAAAGGACTGAGGAACCGTCAAACCGTGAGTCTGTCTATTGCTTTGCGCCTACCATGCTGCACCCTACACCCATACTACATTCACTGCCCCGGGGATCCACTCCGCCCGTGGGGAGCCGCTTCATCCCAGCTGCCCATCCATCATCCCCAGAGGTTCTGCAGCAGCGGTGGCCACCAATAGCCACAAATCACGGGTGGCGTCAAGAATAACTAACCCGTTTAATATCCCCTCTCCTATCAAGCCCAGAATTCCCTTAATAGCTGCACTCAGAGTCACAGAGCCGGGTCTCGACCCCTGTGATTCCCCTGGAACTGTACCATAGCCGGTTCCAAGTACTCCACGGCCCCGGGGCCCCGCATTTACAACTATGGTAGCACATCCTAATTATATAGGGTATAGTGGGAACTTCAGCAGATTCCTATCCTGTTACTGAAAAAAGTCATTATGCAAAAGTCATGACTGATATTACCGCCATATGGTGACTATGTAGTAGTAGATACCAGTCCTGTAAGACATATTGGAGATTACAATATTAGGTGACATGACAACACAATTTCTTCCAGCCACTACTCATCTTCAGAGTTTACAACAAAGGTATATTTGACTTATTAAAGGTCAAGCACCTTTCACATCTTTCCACCACGTATAGCAACTCCTGAATTACTCTAAAAAAAAATAATGCGCTACAGCCCTACAGACAATATCATGTGCATACAGTATGACTGCCCCACAGTAGTGCCAACCAAGTATTATGGTCCCACAGTAGTTGAAATATTGTAGTATGGCCCTACAGTAGTCCTCACACAGTATGATTGCCCCCCCGTATTATGACAGAGTATAATATATATATAACTAGAGATGATCAAACACCTGAGGGTTTGGATTTGGTTCAGTACACAAATGCCGGGGTGTTCGCTGAATTGTTTGATGAACAGTTCATTGAACCCCATTGAAATCAATGGCAGGCAAAATTAAACGTATAGAAAATACCTTAAAAGGGGTCCAAAAGCTGCCAAACACAGCTCAAACCGTTTTACAGTGTAACCCCGCTGTTTTGGCACCGACATTAGCTTCCTACACTATTTGTCAGGAATCCGGATATTCTGACTACCTTTTGGACATTCTTGCCCTCTTCCAATATGGCGTCCTTTGCTTCAGTCCTCTTTGCCTGCCTTTATAAACTCCAGTCCGACCTCTAGTCTCTTCTTGACTATTCTACCTGGTTTTCTGCCCCTTGTGGCTTCTCTAGTTTCTCTGCCTACTCATGCAAACCCTGTGAGAGTTTCCTGCTGCTACTCATCTGAGGTTCTGTTTACCAGTACCTGTTATCAGTGTGCCTTCTGCTCCTAGCTGCTCATGTCACTCCCTCTGCTGCAGCTCATGCCTCACCTGCCTTTGCTGAGACATAAGTTGGTTTGCTTTATTAAAGGGAACCTGTCAGATCATTTATGCCCTCCAAGCTATCACTATCAGTACCTTCAGCTGCATAATCCTTACCTTAACATCCCTGTCTTAGCTAATAGTGTAATGTTAAAGTTGAAAAAAAGCAGTTATAAACTTATAGTTTCTTATGTAAATTAGCACACAGACTTGTCTGTGGCTGTTGATTGCATTTTCCTGCAACATTTTCAGGAGACTTCTTCTTTATAGCTTTATTTAATATCATCACTGTGTGTTTATGGACAATGGAGTTCTCCTCTTCCAATTTGTTTGCTTGTCATCATGTTTTATATGTAGACTTTTTCACCTATAAACTACGTTCTGTTGTGTCGTAGCTCCATGTAAAAAAATTCCAAAGTAATCCATTATAATTATTACGCTATTACTTAGCAAGCTTCAGTGCCACTGTCACATGTTGTTTTATGCTTTTATTTTAAGCAAGTTTTGAGAATCTGATTGTCTATCCTGAAGCCAACAAAGTCTATGAGAGTTCAAAAGTGCTATGCCAATGTGTTTTTTTTTTCTTGCAGATTTTGGGGCAGAAAAAAGAAATCTAAACCACATGTGCAAGAAAATAAAAGCAAAGTGGGCACAACACTTCTGACCTGTCCTACACTTTGCTGGCCTCAGGATAGACAAGCAGATTTTGATGCAGATTCTTAATCTGCATAAAAAACATCAAACACAATGTGCACACAGGGCCCAAGAGAGTCCAGGGAGGGCTACAGCTGCCTCTTGCCCCATGGCCAGGCCCGGACTGGCAGGCGGGAGGACCGGGACTTCTCCCTATGGGCCGGCCGGTGGCGGGGTGCGGGGGCCGCCCGCTCCTCCCGCCGCAGCTGGTCTGCCTGTTGTGCAATTGATTTTGCGGCTGCCGCCGCCCGCCGGTATAGCGGGGTCCGGGGAGCGGGGCCGGCCGCCAAGTTGCCGGCAGTACCGCCGCCCGCGGCCCCGCCGGTATTATGCGTCATGAGGCGAGGAGACTCAGGAGAGTGAGTCAGTGACTCACTCGTCGCCAGCCGCAGAGTCGCACAGCATGGGCGTACCCAGCGTGGGGCAGTTTACAGGTGCCCCCCCAAGAGGCTGCCCCGGGTGAGCGTGGCACTGCGTGCGTACCCCACATGGCACCTGCTGTAGTACTGTATTTTTGTTCCGGAGCAGCCGCCGCCGCCCCCGCCCCTCCCCCCTCTTTGGGAGTCAAAGGAGCAGCACTGTCTCCCGGCCAAGTGCTGAGTGAGGGGTCAGACTCAGTGCTGAGAGGGCGTACTCAAGAGGAGCGGGCGGGAGCCGGCGGCACAGCACTCTGTCAGGTGAACGGACGGCAGAGGAGATGAAGAGAGGACAGCAGAAGAGAGCAGGTGTGAGAGGGCCCAAGGAAAGAAGGTGCAGTGCACGTGCTGTGCAGCCAGGTTTTGTGTGCAGAGTGACAGTGTGTGCATTGTGTGTGTGTGTGTGCAATGTGTGTGTGTGTGTGCAATGTGTGTGTGTGTGTGCAATGTGTGTGTGTGTGTGCAATGTGTGTGTGTGTGTGTGTGCAATGTGTGTGTGTGTGCAATGTGTGTGTGCAATGTGTGTCTGTGAGCAATGTGTCTGTGAGCAATGTGTCTGTGTGCAATGTGTCTGTATGCAATGTGTCTGTGTGCAATGTGTGTGTGTGTGCAGTGTGTGTGTGCAGTGTGTGTGTGCGCAGTGTGTGTGCGCAGTGTGTGTGTGCAATGTGTGTGTGTGTGTGCAATGTGTGTGTTCAATGTGTCTGTGAGCAATGTGTGTGTGTGTGCAATGTGTGTGTGTGTGCAGTGTGTGTGTGTGCAATGTGTGTGTGCAATGTGTGTGTGTGTGTGCAATGTGTGTGTGTGTGTGCATTGTGTGTGTGTGTGTGTGCAATGTGTGTGTGTGCAGTGTGTGTGTGTGTGCAATGTGTTGTGTGTGTGCAATGTGTGTGTGTGTGCAATGTGTGTGTGTGTGCAGTGTGTGTGTGTGCAATGTGTGTGTGCAATGTGTGTGTGTGTGTGCAATGTGTGTGTGTGTGTGCATTGTGTGTGTGTGTGTGTGCAATGTGTGTGTGTGCAGTGTGTGTGTGTGTGCAATGTGTGTGTGTGCAGTGTGTGTGTGTGTGTGCAATGTGTGTGTGTGTGTGCAATGTGTGTGTGTGTGTGTGCAATGTGTGTGTGTGTGTGCAATGTGTGTGTGTGTGCAATGTGTGTGTGTGTGTGTGTGTGCAATGTGTGTGTGTGTGCAATGTGTGTGTGTGTGTGCAATGTGTGTGTGCAATGTGTGTGTGCAATGTGT
The DNA here is from genome assembly GCA_033576535.1 of Allobates femoralis. NCBI lineage: Eukaryota > Metazoa > Chordata > Amphibia > Anura > Aromobatidae > Allobates > Allobates femoralis. Next base: position 380,379,857 of record JARQOC010000001.1, read on the forward strand.
GTGTGTGTGTGCGTGTGCAATGTGTGTGTGTGTGTGCAATGTGTGTGTGTGTGTGCAATGTGTGTGTGTGTGCAATGTGTGTGTGTGTGCAATGTGTGTGTGTGTGCAATGTGTGTGTGTGCAATGTGTGTGTGTGCAATGTGTGTGTGTGCAATGTGTGTGTGTGCAATGTGTGTGTGTGTGTGCAATGTGTGTGTGTGTGTGCAATGTGTGTGTGTGTGTGCAGTGTGTGTGTGTGTGTGCAATGTGTGTGTGTGTGCAATGTGTCTGTCTGTGTGCGATGTGTGTGTGTGCAATGTGTGTGTGTGTGTGTGTGCAATGTGTGTGTGTGTGCATTGTGTGTGTGTGCAATGTGTGTGGGTGTGCAATGTGTGTGGGTGTGCAATGTGTGTGTGTGTGCAATGCTACACGCTGCAGTGCCAGCCTCGGGAGCAGAAGAGCCTGTGCAGCTGCCCTGTGGACTGTGGGGGGCTGGAGGCAGAGACAGAGCAGCCGGAGGATCACAGTGAGTGTAAAATAAATGTAAAGTAAATAAAGATAAAGTTGGCTGCACTGTGCTTGTGATAGGGGCCTCCAGCCTCTGTCCTCCTGCGCTCACCCTCCAGCCTCTGTCCTCCTGCGCTCACCCCTCCAGCCTCTGTCCTCCTGCCCTCACCCCTCCAGCCTCTGTCCTCCTGCCCTCACCCCTCCAGCCTCTGTCCTCCTGCCCTCACCCCTCCAGCCTCTGTCCTCCTGCGCTCACCCCTCCAGCCTCTGTCCTCCTGCCCTCACCCCTCCAGCCTCTGTCCTCCTGCCCTCACCCCTCCAGCCTCTGTCCTCCTGCCCTCACCCCTCCAGCCTCTGTCCTCCTGCCCTCACCGCTCCAGCCTCTGTCCTCCTGCCCTAACCCCTCCAGCCTCTGTCCTCCTGCCCTCACCGCTCCAGCCTCTGTCCTCCTGCGCTCACCCCTCCAGCCTTCATCCTGGTCTAACCGCCTGCCCACCATATACTGTGCTGCTAACCACTGAGCCATCGCGCAGTGCTAACCACTGAGCCACCGTACAATGCTAACCACTGAGCCACCGTATACAGTGCTAACCATTGAGCCACCGTATACAGTGCTAACCACTGAACCACCATACACAGTGCTAACCACTGAGCCACCATATACACTGCTAACCACTGAGCCACCATATACAGTGCTAACCACTGAGCCACCATATACAGCGCTAACCACTGAGCCACCATATACAGTGTTAACCACTGAGCCACCATATACAGTGCTAACCACTGAGCCACCGTATACAGTGCTAACCATTGAGCCACCGTATACAGTGCTAACCACTGAACCACCATACACAGTGCTAACCACTGAGCCACCATATACACTGCTAACCACTGAGCCACCATATACAGTGCTAACCACTGAGCCACCATATACAGCGCTAACCACTGAGCCACCATATACAGTGCTAACCACTGAGCCACCATATACAGTGCTAACCACTGAGCCACCGTATACAGTGCTAACCACTGAGCCACCATACAGTGCTAACCACTGAGCCACCATATACAGTGCTAACCACTGAGCCACCGTATACAGTGCTAACCACTGAGCCACCATATACAGTGCTGACCACTGCGCCACCATATACAATGCTAACCACTGAGCCACCATACAGTGCTAACCACTGAGACACCATATACAGTGCTAACCACTGAGCCACCATATACAGTGCTAACCACTGAGCCACCATATACAGTGCTAACCACTGAGCCACCGTATACAGTGCTAACCACTGAGCCACCGTATACCGTGCTAACCACTGAGCCACCGTATACAGTGCTAACCACTGAGCCACCATATACAGTGCTAACCACTGAACCACCATACACAGTGCTAACCACTGAGCCACCATATACAGTGCTAACCACTGAGCCACCGTATACAGTGCTAACCACTGAGCCACCGTATACAGAGCTAACCACTGAGCCACCATACAGTGCTAACCACTGAGCCACCATATACAGTGCTAACCACTGAGCCACCATATACAGTGCTAACCACTGAGCCACCGTATACAGTGCTAACCACTGAGCCACCGTATACAGTGCTAACCACTGAGCCACCATATACAGTGCTAACCACTGAGCTACCATACAGTGCTAACCACTGAGCCACCATATACAGTGCTAACCACTGAGCCACCGTATACAGTGCTAACCACTGAGCCACCGTATACAGTGCTAACTACTGAGCCACCGTATACAGTGCTAACCACTGAGCCACCGTATACAGTGCTAACCACTGAGCCACCATATACAGTGCTAACCACTGAGCCACCATATACAGTGCTAACCACTGAGCCACCATATACAGTGCTAACCACTGAGCCACCGTACTGTGAGTGTATGCCCCTGTGAGTGTATGCCCCTGTGTGTGTATGTTCATCTGAGGCACTTTCTTCATCATCTGAGGCACATACACTATCATCTGAGGCACTTTATCATCTGAGGCACATACACTATCATCTGAGGCACTTTCTCCATCATCTGAGGCACATACACTATCATCTGAGGCACTTTCTCTATCATCTGTGGCACTTTCTCTATCATCTGAGGCACATACACTATCATCTGAGGCACTTTCTCTATCATCTGAGGCACTTTCTCTATCATCTGAGGCACTTTCTCTATCATCTGAGGCACATACACTATCATCTGAGGCACATACACTATCATCTGAGGCACATACACTATCATCTGAGGCACATTCACTATCATCTGAGGCACTTTCTCCATCATCTGAGGCACTTTCTCTATCATCTGAGGCACTTTCTCTATCATCTGAGGCACTTTCTCTATCATCTGAGGCACATACACTATCATCTGAGGCACTTTCTCCATCATCTGAGGCACATACACTATCATCTGAGGCACTTTCTCCATCATCTGAGGCACATACACTATCATCTGAGGCACTTTCTCTATCATCTGAGGCACATACACTATCATCTGAGGCACATACACCATCATCTGAGGCACATTCACTATCATCTGAGGCACTTTCTCCATCATCTGAGGCACATACACTATCATCTGAGGCACTTTCTCTATCATCTAAGCCTCATATGATAGTGCAAATGCCTTAGATGATAGTGAGTGAATGTGCCTCAAATTCTGAGGCACTTTCACTGTCAGTCATAGGCACTTTCTCTATCATCTGAGGCACTTTCTCTATCATCTGAGGCACTTTCTCTATCATCTGAGGCACTTTCTCCATCATCTGAGGCACTTTCTCCATCATCTGAGGCACTTTCTCTATCATCTGAGGCACTTTCTCTATCATCTGAGGCACTTTCTCTATCATCTGAGGCACATACACTATCATCTGAGGCACATTCACTATCATCTGAGGCACATTCACTATCATCTGAGGCACTTTCTCCATCATCTGAGGCACTTTCTCCATCATCTGAGGCACTTTCTCTATCATCTGAGGCACTTTATCATCTGAGGCACTTTCTCCATCATCTGAGGCACATACACTATCATCTGAGGCACTTTCTCCATCATCTGAGGCACATACACTATCATCTGAGGCACATACACACTATCATCTGAGGCACTTTCTCTATCATCTGAGGCACATTCACTATCATCTGAGGCACATTCACTATCATCTGAGGCACTTTCTCTATCATCTGAGGCACTTTCTCTATCATCTGAGGCACATACACTATCATCTGAGGCACATTCACTATCATCTGAGGCACTTTCTCCATCATCTGAGGCACTTTCTCCATCATCTGAGGCACTTTCTCTATCATCTGAGGCACTTTATCATCTGAGGCACTTTCTCCATCATCTGAGGCACATACACTATCATCTGAGGCACTTTCTCCATCATCTGAGGCACATACACTATCATCTGAGGCACATACACACTATCATCTGAGGCACATACACTATCATCTGAGGCACTTTCTCTATCATCTGAGGCACATTCACTATCATCTGAGGCACATTCACTATCATCTGAGGCACTTTCTCCATCATCTGAGGCACATACACTATCATCTGAGGCACTTTCTCTATCATCTGAGGCACATACACTATCATCTGAGGCACATACACCATCATCTGAGGCACATTCACTATCATCTGAGGCACATTCACTATCATCTGAGGCACATTCACTATCATCTGAGGCACTTTCTCCATCATCTGAGGCACATACACTATCATCTGAGGCACATACACTATCATCTGAGGCACATACACTATCATCTGAGGCACATACACTATCATCTGAGGCACATTCACTATCATCTGAGGCACTTTCTCCATCATCTGAGGCACATACACTATCATCTGAGGCACATACACTATCATCTGAGGCACTTTCTCTATCATCTGAGGCACATACACTATCATCTGAGGCACTTTCTCTATCATCTGAGGCACATACACTATCATCTGAGGCACATACACTATCATCTGAGGCACATACACCATCATCTGAGGCACATACACTATCATCTGAGGCACTTTCTCTATCATCTAAGCCTCATATGATAGTGCAAATGCCTTAGATGATAGTGAGTGAATGTGCCTCAAATTCTGAGGCACTTTCACTGTCAGTCATAGGCACTTTCTCTATCATCTGAGGCACTTTCTCTATCATCTGAGGCACTTTCTCTATCATCTGAGGCACTTTTTCCATCATCTGAGGCACTTTCTCTATCATCTGAGGCACATACACTATCATCTGAGGCACATACACCATCATCTGAGGCACATTCACTATCATCTGAGGCACATTCACTATCATCTGAGGCACTTTCTCCATCATCTGAGGCACATACACTATCATCTGAGGCACATACACTATCATCTGAGGCACTTTCTCTATCATCTGAGGCACATACACTATCATCTGAGGCACTTTCTCTATCATCTGAGGCACATACACTATCATCTGAGGCACATACACTATCATCTGAGGCACTTTCTCCATCATCTGAGGCACATACACTATCATCTGAGGCACTTTCTCTATCATCTAAGCCTCATATGATAGTGCAAATGCCTTAGATGATAGTGAGTGAATGTGCCTCAAATTCTGAGGCACTTTCACTGTCAGTCATAGGCACTTTCTCTATCATCTGAGGCACTTTCTCCATCATCTGAGGCACATACACTATCATCTGAGGCACATACACTATCATCTGAGGCACTTTCACTGTCAGTCATAGGCACTTTCTCTATCATCTGAGGCACTTTCTCTATCATCTGAGGCACTTTCTCCATCATCTGAGGCACATACACTATCATCTGAGGCACTTTCTCTATCATCTGAGGCACATACACTATCATCTGAGGCACATACACTATCATCTGAGGCACTTTCTCTATCATCTGAGGCACATACACCATCATCTGAGGCACATTCACTATCATCTGAGGCACATTCACTATCATCTGAGGCACTTTCTCCATCATCTGAGGCACATACACTATCATCTGAGGCACTTTCTCTATCATCTAAGCCTCATATGATAGTGCAAATGCCTTAGATGATAGTGAGTGAATGTGCCTCAAATTCTGAGGCACTTTCACTGTCAGTCATAGGCACTTTCTCTATCATATGAGGCACATACACTATCATCTGAGGCACTTTCTCCATCATCTGAGGCACATTCACTGTCATCTGAGGCAGTTTCACTGCTGCTGGGCTGCTGTGTATGTATTCCAGCACTAATTTTACTACAATGCCAATATAATTACAAATGGTTATTTTTTTGTAACGCGATTTTGCATGTGGGCTGCTTTGGTTTAAGTTCCAGCGCTGAATTTCAGTCCCAGTCCGGCCCTGCCCATGGCTATTTTCCCAGTGACTTGTAGGGCAGGGATGGCCAACTACAGTCCTTAAGGTCTGAAAACAATGCAGGTTTCAAGGATTTCCATAGCATTACACAGGTGCTAATTTCATCACCTGCTGAGGTGATGGATGATTACAGCACCTTGTACAATGCTAGAGAAATCATGAAAATATGCACTCTTTGTGGCCCTTGAGAACTGCACTTGGCCAGCCCTGTTAGGCTAGTGTCACACATGCCTATTTCACTTGCTTTTTTTGAGATCTGCGTTTTCTAAAAAACACATGTAAAAACGCACCCATAGGCACCCATGCAAAAAACGCATGCCCCAATGGCAAAAACGCATGCCCCAACAGCAAAAACGCATGCCTAAAGTGCCACTTTATTGAGGAGCTGCCTTCAAAAATGCATGCAAAAACGCATGATACCATTTAGTACCATGCAAAAACACATGCGTTTCCCATAGAGGCCCATGTTAAAAAAACGCATACGTTTTTAACAATGCACCAAAAAACGCAGCTTGCAGTATTTTTTGGTGCTGATTCAAAAACGCATGGAAAAACGCAGGGTGTCAAAAAACACCTTAAAAACACATGCAGAAATTAAAAAAAGCATAGAAAAACACGTGCTTATTTTTAAGGCACCAAATAAACGCATGGCATGTGTGACCCTAGCCTTATACAGGAGTAGGTGTAGAGTCTTGCAGTTCCATTCCTCACACCTTCAGGCCAGAGGCCTGTGGAAAAGCCCTTTAAGTGGTCACATGCTCAGGAAGCTTTTGATCAGCTTAAGAGCTGTTTCACCTCAACACCGCTGTTGATCCACTCGGACCCAGCACATCCCATCATCGTGGAGGTGGACACTTCTGATAATGCATTGGGGGCCATCCTTGTGCTTTCTTTTCTCATAGACTTTCCCCTGTACAGAAGAACTATGATGAAGGAGACAAGGAACTACTGGCTTTGATGGAGGGGAGGCACCATCTGCAAGGAGCCGCACAGCAGATCGTAGTGCTGACTAACCATCGCAATTTAGAGTTCCTCATATCCGCTAGATGTCTTTCTCCTCATCAGGCTCATTGGAATTTATTTTTTAATCTATTTAATTTTGTTATTTCTTACTGTGCAGGTTCTTGTAATGGGAAGGCTGATGGCTTATCCTGAATCCATGCTGTAGATTCCATATCTGGAGCCCCATCCAAGACCATTGTATCTGATGCCAACTTTGTTGGAATTATCCATGACCGAGACTGGTGGAAGGAGCTAGGCCTACGATGGTGATGTATTTCTATTTCCACCTGTTGATATCAATCTTGTCATTAAGAGTGGCATGTGGTTAATAGATTGATGCATATATATCCCCAAGGCCATCCATCTGCAGATCCTCAAGTTGGTCCATGGCTCCAAGTTGGCTGTTCATAGGGGGATACAGAAGACACAAGAGTTCCTAAGTTTATTTTTCTGGTGGCCGACTTGCCTGAAGGATACTAAGCACTATGTCTTCTATTGCGAAGTATGTGCTCATTTTAAGACTCCTCGAGCTTCACCTATGAGTCTTCTTCAACCATTACCTATTCCATCCTGCCCATGATGGTCTATCTCAATGGACGTCATTGTGGAGATGCCTATATCTGGTGGCATGAATATGACGCGCCCCAGAGCCGTGTGATACTCGAGGACCGAGCCAGCAATTCTGGTGCGAGAGTCACGGGGCCCGAGGCCCAGCCTTGTGGCCCTGGGGGTCGAGTTTAAAAGTTCTGGACTAGTGGTTAGGGATGGTTGTCGTGACGCCACCCATGGTATGCAGCTATGGGACCTCTGGGGATGATGGGACGGCAGCAGTGATGGGTTTCGCTCCCCATGGGTGGAATGGATCCCCAGGGCAACCAGGAAGGTCTATGGCAGTGGTAGGCCATTGGGAACCAACAAAACAAAAAGCTGAGGGCACCACAAAATAATAACGGAATCTGTTCCTACATGCTAAGCAACCATTCAATATAGAGAGTAAGACAGCAAGTAAAAAAGGAACGATCACCAAATTGTATATAATCCAAATATCACATTTTTTATTATATGAAAAGCCACACACAGGACAAAGTTAAAAACAAATAAAACAGGCAGAACTGCCACACAATTCTCACGGTGTCCCCTGCAGATGTTAAATTTCCACCAGCCACCAGTTAGAAATAAACAAATTCCTGGTAAGTATAACAGTAAGGGACCTTACAGATGAAAAAGGACCTTCAACCTACAAATTTGGATAAGTGTGACTTCGAACAAGGTAGGGCCTATAGATGGACTCATCATGGAAATCCTCGTCCCCCAAGAGGTGGAAAACCGGGTCCAAGCAAACCACCTAGGTTCCCTAAACCATATAAACCAACAGAAGGCCCAACTGACCTACCGTCAGGTGACGATTTTTTTTTCCACGGACCAGAACGACCTAGACGACGTACTAGGCGAGGGAGACGATGTAGAAGATGCCCTGGTAGATCCTGTAACAACGGGCAAGCGAAAGGAGCCAAACTTTGAGAGGGAGACCTGGAAAACCAACAAGAAGTAGCCTCACCTACTTTAACTATGGTAAGCCAAAACACTGAATCAAAACTTCAAATTATAAACCTCTCTACGTGTGCTCTGACTGAGACTGAACAACGTGTCTTACAGAAGGGTCTCTCCTTCTCCCCTACTATGATGATGGACAAATTTACAGTCACAAAGGATGTTGATCTATTTTGTCGTAAACTGATTTTTAAAATTTTATACCATCAGCCATCCATTTTGGACACTCTTACGGAGGCGGAAAAAAGAGCACTACAGGACTTACAGACGCTTGCGACTGATGATGACCCACTTAATCTGAATACATTTCTGGGATGTCTTCCATCCCAAACAATTCCCCCCTTGTCTGCTTTCCTGTTGGTACAGCTTTTCTTCAATAAAATTAGTGAGGAGGTGAGTAGCTTAAAACTAGCACCTGGAAGAAACTGTAACCTCACAAGAGAGGAGGAGAAATCCTTACAAAATCTTAAAAATAATCGTGAATTTGTGATCAAAGAAGCGGATAAGGGGGGGAATATTGTGCTTTGGCCTATTGATCTTTTTACGAGGGAGGCAAAACGACAATTGAGTAATGTCAAAAACTATCGTGTTCTTCCATCTGACCCGACACAGGTCTTTAAGAAGAAATTGGACCTACTTGTGAAAAAAGCTTATGATCTGGCGATCCTGACCAAGAAAGAAAAAGAATTCCTTACAACAAGACACCCACGAATTCCTACTTATTACCTCCTGCCGAAGATACACAAGAGCATGACAGATCCACCAGGTAGGCCGATAATCTCGGGAATAGGGGGACTTTTTGAGCACCATTGTATTTTCATTGACCAAATCCTGAAACCTTTTGCCCTGTCTTTGAAATCTTATGTACGGGACTCAATGCACTTAATGGAACAAGTGAAGGACATTGTCCTCCCACCTGGCACCTTATTGGTCTCAATGGATGTGGAGTCACTCTACACCGGCATTACTCATGATTTACGTATTGCTGCAGTGGGATACTTCCTTGACAAACAAGTAAATAACAACAGGTTACATGATTCATTTGTTTTGGATCTCTTGAGGATCATCTTACAAAAAAAACTATTTTGTTTTTGACAGGACTTATTATAATCAAGCATCCGGGAAGGCAGTGGGAGCTAGGTTTGCGCCGGCCTATGCAAATATCTTTTTAGGTTGGTGGGAGGAAACATTTGTGTATCATTTACCTCAATTTAAGAACTCCGTCAAGCAATGGTTTAGGTACATTGATGATGTGCTATTTCTCTGGACAGGCAGTGAAGACGATTGTCGTGGTTTCATCTCTACCTTGAATGACAACCTGTGGAATATCAAATTAACTAGCAACATCTCTACTACCATGGTAAGCTATTTGGATCTATGTTTAACAATAGAAGAAAACAGAATTGAGTCAACGCTATTTAGAAAGCCAACAGCCACTAATAGCCTCCTACATTTTACAAGCTCTCATGCGGCACACCTTCGACGTAGTATACCGAAGGGCCAGTTTCTAAGAGTTAGGTGAAATTGTAGTAAGACCCATGATTTTTTGAGAGAAGCCAGAAGTCTTACCGAGAGGTTCCTCTCTCGTGGCTACCCAAAAAAAGTGGTCTCCAGGGCCTTTGAGAATACTAATATGGTGGATAGGGCTGCCACACTTAAGCCAAGGGTACGAAATGATAAGAAGGTAATTAACATTACTACGCCCTTCAATAACCAATGGTCTGAATTGAGGTCAATTCTCAACAGAAATTGGAGCCTACTAACCATGGATGAGAGATTGAAACCGTTTCTCTCTGAGAAACCAGGACTAACAGCCATGAGATCACCCAATCTAAAGGACTACTTTACTAGGAGTCACTTTAAGAGGCCATCTACACGTATTGGCAGAGGCTTACATCTAACTGGCACATATGCTTATGGTAATTGTGTTACCTGTCCTTTTATGGTATCATCTGATTCATTTACTATACCTAATCTGCCCTTTGCTGTTAGATCTAAGACCTACTTTAACTGCCGCTCAAGGAACCTAGTATATGTAATTATATGTGGGTGCAGGAAAATCTACGTTGGTCAGACCACACAAGAGCTACGTAGTAGGATTCAACACCATATTTCTACTATTAATACAGCCAGAAAACAGTTGGAAAAAGGCCATACTTTACCATCTATAGCTAAGCATTTTTTGTTATACTATAACGGCAATCCCAATAGCATGAAAGTTATGGGATTGCAAGGATTGCAGCCTAGTATAAGAGGCGGTAACATCACGCTTGAGCTTTTGAAAATGGAGGCTAAATGGATTTATGATTTGAAATCTCCATCTCCACATGGTTTGAATGAAGAACTACTTTTCAACGGTTTCTACGAGCAAATATAGAACCGGATGGTTACAAAAGAATCCCTCACACTAACTTTCTAATGAAGGATTTTGGATCACCCTTCTTCACAATGTGTCACAAGATAAAAGAAAAAGGAAATGTCAATGTAATAGGGCCCTAGCCTCTCCCTTTCCTCTCCCTTTCCTCTCTTATCTCCTTTTGCGTTCTTATCTATGGACATTGGTATCTGAATTAGTTGTTATGCAGTCAAGACGGTTTCTGCATTTTTGGTGTCCTTGTGTGAGTTGACAGCTTCTGATTACCCTTGATGAGTCTTGACCATATAGGCGCAGCATTCTGTCCATTAATACAGGCGGACTAATCATATTAGAATTTGACTCTAATTGGGTGGAATATGCTACTAATAAATATAAAATAGTAAATAATAAAAATAAACATATTAATGTTGAAATAATTGGAGACATTTTTTATCTTTACTTGGAGAGCATTTATTATTTTTTGATCTTCCTTTATTATTTTCATAATTCTTTGTCCACTCTTTCTTAATACTGTACTTTTCATACACATTCTTTTATTTCTTGCTGTGACTAAGATTCACTATCTATTAATTTATTTTTTATTATTAATATTTTTTTTTTTGTTATAGTAGAAATAAAATGATATTCTTTCAGGGGATCCCCATGGGCATAAGTGGCTGATTGCCATGTAGATGCTCAGAAAAATAAGAAATTAACAATGAGAAATGATGATGTTTGAAAATCTGTAACACCTGTATTGTCACTGTATGGCTATTGGCCCTATAATTGGCCATTCTTTTGAATGGCAAACCTATTATTTTTTGCTCCTCGGATTATTTTTAAAATGCATGTCTCCAAATGAAATGTAGCCTGGCACCGACAATAATTTTGTCTTTGTACCTATTCATACTAATTTCCAAGTAAAGTTAGAGTCACCTTTATAAAGCTACTACCTAATGATATAAATCTATAGTCATTGACTACTTAAAATCAGATTCTGCTGTCTAAATAGCGCCAAATCCGCAGTAAGCAATGGGTTGCTATGCCATGATATTGTATACTGCTGTATGACACCCTCCATTGCACTGTGCCGCAGCCATTTTGGGACTCTCTGAAACCCCTACACTCCGTGCACACATGCAATACATTGCGGCACACGGATTGATGACGCACTTCCGGTAGCGTCATTAATGCCTACTGCGTCGCCTAAACAGCTGATGCTGATATAGCTACTTGTGATATACTATTTAAACTGTGGAGGATCACTCTAACAGTGACACTCCCCTGAAGAAGTCACATTTTGTGACGGAACGCGTGGGGTCCTTGGTGTCCCCCCTGCTTGCTACCCCGGCCCTGACCACATGGTAATGTATATTGATTATTTACAGTAACAGGGACAGTGGTATAGCCATTGAACCTTTTGGCTTTGACTGGCTTGTTTTATTCTCCCATAGGACTTCAACTGAACCTAATGCCTTATTGTCTGTCTAGTTATTGACTACTGACAGGACTTATTATTGAACTGGTATTATATGTGACGTTGAAACCATAGGATTTAGTTCCTCAGTGTTTCTATAGGCAATTTTGTAGGTTGAAGGTCCTTTTACATCTGTAAGGTCCCTTACTGTTATACTTACCAGGAATTTGTTTATTTCTAACACTGGGCTGGTGGAAATTTAACATCTGCATGGGACACCGTGAGAATTGTGTGGCAGTTCTGCCTGTTTTATTTTTTTTTAACTTTGTCCCGTGTGTGGTTTTTCATATAATAAATGTGATATTTGGATTATATACAATTTGGTGATCGTTCCTTTTTTACTTGCTGTCTTATTCTCTATATTGAATGGTAGACCATTGGGGGTGCAGGACTGAGGGCACAGAATGACAGACAGACACAAGGGTTGAAGTCTCCATTACCTTTACTGGTATAAGTAGCAGGTTTGTCCAGGGTACCGTCCACAAGAGTTGTTAGGAGTCCAGGTGGCCAGGAAGAAAATTGGGATTGTCCTCACCCGGTTAGTTCTGAGGCCTCCCTGTTGCGCTACTCTTTGTGCGTCCTGGCTGCCTGTAGCTAAGCTGCGACCCTCTCTTCTCCTGCGCACAGTCTCTTGCCCGTATGACAGGCAGCTCGAGCCTTTTCTGTATTAGTCTTCTGACTACTGTCCATGCGCTGCAGTGCCCCCTGGGCTTCGTTGTGGCCGAGAGACTTGAAATCTCCCGCCCTCTGGTGTTGACTGCTGGGCCTAGAGTGCCTCACAACCTTGGACTCCGGTGTCCACTTCTGGCATTTTGCACTGGGGTGAGCCTAGCAACCGGCTCCACTCCCCAGACCTGCTCCTCCACTTCCTCAGACCCTCTCCGACGGGTCCCTCATGCTGGCTAGTCTCCGTCCCAGAACGAGCCTTACTCTGCTCCAGTCCATGAGACCTCTTCACAGTCCTCCTAGGAACTGAACTGCCTAACCCTGCCCAGAATTTATAGGGGACCTCCGCTGGACTTGGATTTTAGAGCTCCTCCTTCTGGCCTGGAGTTGTGAAGATGTTGTGTGTGGTGGTCTTACTTGGTGTGGATACCTTCTCTTGCTTCCAAGCACAGCATGACCCCCCGAGGGAGGCAATGCCATCGTGCCAACCGGACTCTGGGTGCAACAAATATGATTCTAGTGGTGGTTGATCGCATGACTAAGGCTACTCCTTTTGTTCCATGTGCAGCCTCCCCTCCACTAAGGATACTGTGAACTTGGTCATACAGAACATTTTTCAGCTACATAGGATTCCATCCAGATGATATCATCTCTGCCCGAGGAGTGCAGTTCACCTCAAGATTCTGGAAGAGGTTTTGCTCTGCACTCAATATTAATGTATGTGTTTCTTCTTCTAATCACCCTCAGACAAACGGTCAGACCAAGCGTACCAATCAGACTTTGGAACAATATGTATAGTGCTATGTTTGCCATTTTCAGGAAGATTGGTTGGAGTTACTTGCATTGGCTGAATTCTCCTACAACAATTCTCAGAGTGCCTCTTCTAAGGTAACACCTTACTTCGCCAATCTGGGTTACCATCCTAGTATCTTGCCTAGGTCTGGAGTGATGCTGCGGTGCAATAGAAGAAAGGATGTCTGCTTTGAGACAGAATCTAGAGGTTCTAAGGAACCTCTGACCTCAGCTCAGGAACGTTACAAGAGATCGGCTGATAGATTCTGGAAACTAGCTCCCTTGTTCAAGGTAGAAGACTCAGTGTGGTTATCCATTAAAAATCTAAAATTGAAAATACCTTCACAGAAACTGGGATAGGAGTTTATCGGTCCTTTCAAGATCAATGGTATCGTGAGCTCTGTTGCCTGCCATCTAAAGCTGCCTAGGACTATGAAGGTACACCCAGAATGTTATGCTTCTTTATTAAAGCCTGTGTCTCCTAATAGCTTCCAGAGATGTGTTGTGCCTCCTCCGCCACCTGTCATGGTAGATGGGCAAGAGCAATTTGTGGTGAAAGAGATAACTGAATCTAGGATCCATAGAAACCAGCTTCAGTGCTTAATAAGATGGCAGGGATATCCATCAGAAGAAGACTTTTGGGAACCTGTAGATAACATCAGTACCCCAAAGAAGATTGCTCAGCTCCACCAGAGATACCCTGAGAAATTGGGTCTGGGATCGTCCTCGGGCCACTTCTAAGGAGAGAGTAATGTCTGGACTCCAGATCTTCTGATCCACACACAGGTCCAGACCTGAACATTTATTGAGACACATACATATGCTAAACAAAGGTACTCTTCTAGGAGGATAGATAACAGAGGCGCCCCCCTGTGTCATAAGAACCTTACTCTCAGGGTACTTAGTGGGAGACACCACCCTTCTACAACCCACTTTACAAGGAGGATACTGATGCTTAAAGTAATGCAGGTCTGTTGCCTCTTGCTTCCCAATCATTACTGTGCATGCTAGGGCTCTGTCCCTATGTTCCTTTCTTCTACCCAGCTAGGTTACTGTTGTTGTCCACGTGTTAGGTCCTCTGTTGCATGACTATCCACGTGTACTCCACTGTGAAGCCATTCACAGGTTGCGAGGTGCTCTGCTGAGTGGTATGACTTTCCACATGGGTCAGGTCTCAGTCCCTGTATTGAGCAGGCTGGGTTCCTGTTCCTGTCTTTGTCCCTGGATCCATCCTGTCCATGTTTTTTCCCTGGGCCTTATTTCTGGAATCCTGCTATGTCATATACCCATAGTCTGTGACTTTCCTGTATCCTGAGTCCTGTGAATAAACCTCTGTTAGTCTTCTCAATTTGAGTCTGCTGTTCCTGCTATTCTGGCTCGTAGCACCCAGCTCTGGTCTGCTCCTGCTGAGCATGTGTCACTCAGCTTTGGTTGGTGCCTGCTGGGCTCATACTATTCTGCTCTGCTTGCACCAAACAGCTCCGGTCTGCTCCTGCAGTGCTTGTGTAACTCAGCTCCGGTTTATACCTGCTGTGCTTGCCCATCCAAGCTTCGGTCGGCTCCTGTAGTGGCTATGGCTATATCATCCAGCTCTGGTCTGCTCCTGCTGTGCTACACTATTCTGTTTGGGTCCATTACAGCCAACATCCGATGTATGAATCTGATGACCTATGCCTGGTGCCTGGAGCTTTGTCCGATGTCTGGTATTTGAAGACCTCTGCCTTGTGCCTGGAGCCATGTTTGATGTCTGGAGTCTGAAGACCTCTGTCTGATGCCTGGAGCTGTGTCTGATGTCCGGTATTTGATAAACTCTGCCTGGTGCTCTTTTGGCTGACAGGAGAAGAATCAATGGCAAGAACCAAAATGGATCTTGCTAGCGCCCTACAATTTAGACCATGGATCTGAGCAAAGTGAGAATTCACCGAATTGAATCCTGCTCCACTATCCACAAGAACCGGAATAGTCTCAGTTTTTCCATCAATCAGTATTTTCGCCATCCTGGTATATATGTGTTCCATCCTGGTAAATATGTGGATTATGCTGGTATATATGTCCCCATCCTGATATATATGATACTCATCATAGTATACAGTCATGGCCAAAAGTGTTGGCACCTTTGAAATTGTTCCAGAAAATGAAGTAATTCTTACAGAAAACTTTTGCAGTTATGCATGTTTTGGCATACACATGTTTATTTCGTTGTGTGTGTTGGAGCAACACAAAAAATAGAGAAAAAAAGCAAACTGGACATAATTTCACAAGAACAAATAAAAATGGCCCAGATAAAATTGTTGCCAATTTTCCAAAATAGTGGGTAAACAATGTTGGTTCAAACTTGTGAGCACATAACAGGTGTGGGCAATATGAAAATCACACATGGAACCAGATAAAAAGGGTAGTAGTTGACATAATCTTTGCATTGTCTGCGAGTGCCACACTAAGCATAGAAAGAGGAGGGGGAACTGTCTGAGAACTTGAGAACCAAAATTGTTGAAAAATATCATCAATCTAAAGGTTAAAAGGCCATCTTCAGAGATCTTACTGTTCCTCTGTCCATAGTGCAACATAATCAACAAGTTTACAACCCATGGTCCTGTAGCTAATCTCCCTGGACATAGACTGCAGATAAATATTGATGTAAGGTTTGAACAAAGGATAGTCCACATGGATTTTGCATAAATAGCCACAATCAAGTTCCAAAGAAATTCAAGCCGTCCTACAGGCTCAGGGTGTATCATTGTCAGTGCGAACTATCCATCAACATTTGAATAAAATTATATGCCAAGGTAGAAGACCCAAAAGGACCCCACTGATGACGCAGAGACATAGAAAAGCTAGATTGCAGTTTGCCAAAATGTACGTGAGTAAGCCAAAATACTTCTGGGAAAATGTCTTGTGGACAGATGGGACTAAGATAGAACTACATTATTCCACGACAAGGCTAAAACACTTGTTCATGCTCTCATCATTTCCTGCCTTGATTACTGCAACCTC
Organism: Allobates femoralis; assembly: GCA_033576535.1. Lineage (NCBI taxonomy): Eukaryota > Metazoa > Chordata > Amphibia > Anura > Aromobatidae > Allobates > Allobates femoralis. Next base: position 380,396,564 of record JARQOC010000001.1, read on the forward strand.
CTGCTGACCAGCCTCCCCGCTACCTCCCTCACACCTCACCAAACTATCCTAAACTCCGCTGCCCGACTCATCCACCTGTCTTCTCGCTACTTCCCGGTCTCTCCCCTCAGCTAAGCCCTTCATTGGCTCCCCGCTTTCTAGAGATTCCGCTTCAATACCCTAACCGTGACATACAAAGCCATTCACAACCTGTCCCCTCCATACATCTCTGACATGGTCTCCCAATACCTACTGTCACGTAACCTACATCCTTCCAAGTGCTCCTTTTCTATTGCCCTCTTATTTCCTCCGCTCACAACCGCATACAAGATTTCCCCCGTGCATCCACTATCCTCTGGAACTCTCTCCCCCAACACATCAGACACTCACCTACCCTGGGAACCTTCAATAAGAACTTGAAGACTCACCTCTTCCGACAAGCCCAGTCCACCACATCGTCTCATGTTCGGCACTACCCCTTCCTACTGCATCCCCACCGGTCCATCATAGACTGTGAGCCCTAGCAGACAGGGTCCCCTCCCCTCCTGTTTGTCTGGACTACCCATATATATTGAACTTGTCCTCTTCTACCCTTGCATCATGGAAACTGCTATGGAATCTAATGGCACTATATAAATATATAATAATAATAATTCTGTTTACCGAAAACAGAATGAGGCTTGCAAAGAAAAGAACACAGTACCTACTGTCAAATATGGTCTAGGTTCAAAGATGTTTTGGGGTTGTTTTGATGCAAGGCATAATGAAGTTGGAAGATTACAAAGGATTTTAGGTCACAATGTAGTGTCCAGTGTCAGCAAGCAGGGTGAGCGTCCTAGGTCGTGGGTCTTCCAGTAGTACAATGACCCCTAAAATATTTCAAGAAGCACCCAGGAATATATAGAAAGTGCTAGAGTATTCTCAAATAGCCAGCAATGATTTCACATGTAAATCCCATTGAAGATCTGTGGATAGATCTTAAAATTGTTGTTGGGAGAAGGCAGCCTTCCAATATGAGAGACCAGGAGCAGTTTATAAAAAGAAGAGTGGTCCAAAATTCCAGTTAAGAGGTGTAAGAAGCTTGCTGATGGTTACAGTAAGTGATTGTTTGCAGTTATTCATCCCAAAGGGTCTGCAACAAAATATTAAGTTGATGTGCCAACAATTATGTCTCATTTTTAGAGCATTGTGTGAAATTATGCCCAATTTTTCTTTTTTCTCTCTTTTTTTGTGTTGTTCCAATACAAACAAAGGAGATAACATGTATAACAACACATATAACTGTAATAATTTTCTGTGAGAAAAGGGTGCCATCACTTTTGCCCATGACTGTATATGTCCCTAATCCTTGTATATATGCTCTCATCTTGGTATATAGATCCCAATACTGGGCCCATCCTGGTATATATGTCCCCCGTCCTGGTATATTTGTTCTCCATCCTGGTGTACATGTGTATATATATATATATATATATATATATACCGTATATACTCGTGTATAAGCCGACCCGTGTATAAGCCGACCCCCCTACTTTTGCCCCCAAAAACTGGGAAAACTTATTGACTCGCGTATAAGCCGAGGGTGGACTCCAGCACAGGTATACAACCCCCAGCAGTGAGGTATACAGCAGCCTCCCCAGTGGTAGTATACAGCAGCAGCCCCAGTGGTAGTATACAGCAGCCCCAGAGGTATATACAGCCCCAGAGGTATATGCAGCCCCATATGCAGCCCCAGAGGTATATGCAGCCCCATATGCAGCCCCAGAGGTAAATGCAGCCCCATATGCAGCCCCAGTGGTATATGCAGCCCCATATGCAGCCCCAGAGGTATATGCAGCCCCAGAGATATATGCAGCCCCATATGCAGCCCCAGAGGTATATGCAGCCCCATAGGTATATGCAGCCCCATATGCAGCCCCAGAGGTATATGCAGCCCCATATGCAGCCCCAGAGGTATATGCAGCCCCATATGCAGCCCCAGAGGTATTTGCAGGCCCAGAGGTATATACAGCCCAAGAGGTATATGCAGGCCCAGAGGTATATACAGCCCCAGAGGTATATGCAGCCCCAGAGGTATATGCAGCCCCATATGCAGCCCCATATGCAGCCCCAGACGTATATACAGCAGCCCTTAGGTAGTATACAGCAGCCCCAGTGGTGTATACAGCAGCAGCAGCCCCAGGGCTGTATACAGCCGCAGCCCCAGGGCTGTATACAGCGGCAGCCCCAGGGCTGTATACAGCCGCAGCCCCAGGGCTGTATACAGCCGCAGCCCCAGGGCTGTATACAGCCGCAGCCCGGAGGTATACAGGCCCCCATCAAGTTCCAGGCCCCCCCCCGCCCCTTGCGCGCCAGCCTGTAAAGTAAAATCATACTTGCCAGTGTCCTGTCGCGCCGTCCGCAGCTGCCGACACACGATTCCGGGCTTCAATCCGCGTCTTCCGGCTTCCGACTTCCTGTCCTGTGGTCGCGGGCAATGACGTCATTGCCCGCGACTACAGGAAATGCGGAAGACGCGGAATGAAGCCGGGGATCGTGTGTCGGCAGCTGCGGACGGCGCGACAGGACACTGGCAAGTATGATTTTACTTTACAGGCTGGCGCGCAAGGGGGGGGGGCCCTGGAACTTGATGGGGGGCCTGTATACCTTCGGGGCTGGTGCGGTATTTTCTATATACTCGCGTATAAGCCGAGGGGGGACTTTTCAGCCCAAATTTTGGGCTGAAAAACTCGGCTTATACGCGAGTATATACGGTATATATTATTACATCATAGGTCCATCATGGTATATATATCCCCGATCTGGTATGCAGTATTTGTTCTCCATCCTGGTATATATATATAGAATTTTAGTGTATATTACATTGTTACATGTGGATCCCTGGTATATATGCTTCCCATTATGTCACATTTTTTTAACACACAAAAAAGAAACAATTCTATTCACCTTCCCTCCACTCTTTTGGTACACAGTATCCTCTTCTAATTTCGGAGACTTCACTCAACTGTGTTAGTAATGGGAAGTGCATGACGTTACTGTCATGCGTCCCCAGTCACACACGGACATCAACTGCTGGCTAATCCAAAATGAATATTCTCTTTTGCCATGCCAATAATGCACCCACTTTTCCAGATCGGCTTCACTACCTAGAGGTGGGGGGGATTATGGGTGTGGGGAGCAGTGAATATATATTTTCTTTAAAGTGGGCCCATGTGTTTGCCCCAGCTTCCGGCTTCTTTGAAAAAGAAAGAGAAATATGTTATATTAAAGCAATCACAACTGTGTTAGGCTGCTTTCCCATCAGCGGTGATCGCGGCAGTTGCGTTGAAAAAAACGCAACTGCCGCGGTTACCGCATAACGGCCACACTTGTGGTTCACTTGCGGCAAGCCCCAAACAATGTCTATGGGGCTTGCGGCAGGTGCGGTAAGTGCGGTATCGGCACTTGCGGCAGGTGCGGCCGCGAAAAAACTGCGGCATACCATGAAAAACATGGTATTTAATGTTTCCAAGGTTAGGAAAAAATTTATTAATTATTTCTAAAAACTATGCCACATTAGCCCATGAACTGTGTCTAGAATTGTAGCCAAAAGTTTAGAAACTAACACAAATTTTGCTGCTTCAGTGTTTTTAGATAAATGTGCATATTTAATTTACAAGAGGGGCATTGCATAACCTATAAGCCTCCTTACATTGACATGTCTAGCCTGTCTTTTCACAAGGAGAAATGTTACCACTCTAGACCCTAGTCGTACGCCTCTCATACAGTCAAATCAGATCTCTTAAATTGCACTAAGGAGGGGATGTACCCCGAAACATGTGTCTGCAAAAAGAGAGTATGGTTTGGCCTTTATCCTAAAGGCCACTTCACACGCTAGGATCTTGATAACGATATAGTTGAAACGTCACGGATTTGTGATCGTTTAAACAATATCGTTTGTGCGTCGTTGCGTGTAAACTTGAGATCCTGACCTCAAATCTATCGTTCGTCATCCAATTAACGTTCTGTGAAGCAGCAACATCGTTCAGTGTGACACCTTTTTGAACGATGTTGTTCATAATTCTCCTATTCCTGTCGCTTTATCATTCAATTGTTCTTCTCCAAGTAGCTGGCGCATTGCCAAATTTATGATCGTTAACGATATCCTGGCGTGTCACAACGCACTAAAGGATCACAGTCACGTGACATACCTAACAATATCGTTCACCTATATCTTATCCTGTGATGGTACCATAAGTCATGTGATAAAGTTCATTCAAAAGATTGATATTGACTTTTTGGATTTCTACTTCTAATGGGTGAACTAGTGTTCCCATTCTCATCCTCTCTGACAATGCATTTTGCATATTTATATGTGTTAGTCAAATGTTGTCTGAAGTACAATTATATTTATTTCATACATTTTTATACTTTTTTTGACAGATACATCAAGTTTATGGAAAGACTCAAAGTTTACAGTGTTGACCTTATTTTTCAAGACAACAGCAAATCGCCATGGCATGTTGGATATCAGTTACTGGGTGAAATCCTATCTGATAACAACCAATTCTTTCCACTCAGTGCTTGGAGTTTATCACAATTTCTGTGTTTTTGCTTGTCCATCCATTTTTTTGAGGATTGACCACAAGTTCTCAATGGGATTGAGATATGAGGAGATCTTTGGCTATGGGTCCATAATTTCAATGTTTTCTTCACCAAGTCCTATATCATTTAGTTATCAAATTTGCCTTTGGAGCTCCATCATGGCATCGTTAAACATTAAATTGCTCAACAATGGTTGGGAGAAGTTACTTTTGGAGGATGTTTAGATACCATTCTTTATTTATGGCAATGCTCTGCACAACAATTGTGAGTGAGCACACTCCCTAGGATGAAAAGTAACCCCAAACATGAGTGGTCTCAGGAAGCTTTACTGTTGGCTTGACACAGGACATATGGTAACCCTCAACATTTTGTTGCCATTTTTCCAGATATTTACAAGCAGCCTGAAGAGTTCTTAAACATATGCAAAGATTTCCTGGGCCTAGCCATTGTTGGAAGTCCCTACTTACAGTGCATGTCGAGACATCGCAATACATGTCGCAAAGTTCTGGTCAAGCACGAAGAGGCCCACTTTTCAGTGTGCGGTGGAAGTAAGAAGAGGCTGCAAGGAGAGAGTGTTCAGCGGAGTTGGCCAGGAGTTTGGGTGGTGATGTATTTATTTTATCATTTTTTTAACCTTTTGCCGACCCTGTAAAGCTCTGGAAATTGTCGGCAGTTACTCACTATCTTGCTCACTTGAACAGAGCAAAATAAATATACAAAAAATGTGTGTTTTGAATAATACAGATTTTTCGAAAATCATATAAAATTCAATTCCACTAGAACAAATTTGCCCTACTCTACTTTTGATGACTAGTAATATGCAATAAGAGTCTGCAGGTTAACTGTTCACTATCAAGGCCTTTATTCTTGATAGGTATTCTTTCTCACAGCTCATTCCGTCAGCTATCAGCTGCTAAATGGACCCTTCTAAATATGGCATCTAGTGTGCTTCTCACACAGTGTCATCTGTTTCACTCCCCCCATTCCTCTTCCATGACTTTCCTCTTAATGTCCAGCCTCCAGCTCCAGTTGTCTCTTGACCTCTCTCTTTTTTGGCTTTGGTCGTAACAAGTTCCATCTTTCTGTTCTCCTTGAACACTCCTCTGGTAAGTCATTTTCAATTATTTACAAAAGAAATTTTTCAATTTTTTTATTGTATCTTTGCATATAGTTAACCAATTCATAGTTATATGTGACATAAAATATTATTTCCGAATAATCATGTCTCATTCAGTATAGCATGATATCCTGTAATTCATTTGTAATATATATACAAAAATGTACAATTAGTTTACTATCACATGTTTTTGGTGGGACATTTACTCCTTCTAATAGATTTGAAATCAACATCATAGAAACATTATGCATTGCTAGAGATTATAAGAAAAGTGTGCAAAAATTGATATTAAGGTTCATGTCTAAGGATACTTATATACAGCTTAGTTATAGCTATAATACTGGTTTACTACTAGTTTTATGGCTGTACTATAATCATCTTAGACTCTATTGGGATCCACGTTTGGTTCGGTTGAATTATATATTGCAAGTAAAATAGGTATGATAAGAAGTATCAGTATACAACCATAAAAAACAACCAAAGATAAACTTATTCATAGATTAAACTAGTCTTCATCCTTTTCAGTTACATTTACTGCAACAGTTTTTGCTTTAGTTAATAATGCATTATCTCTTCATTATGTTTTGTATTTTAGATTGTTTGCTGTATGATTTCCATTGTGGCAATGTCTTTTTATATCATAGATATATACGCCTCACATTTTCCTTACTCCCTTTGAAACATAATTTCAGTTATAGTTTTAACAAATCGTGGGTTGGATTTAACTGTTGCCTAAAATAACTTGTGCCTGCACAGGTGTCATGTGTCTAAGGCTGCAGGGGAGAGAACATTGGAACACACTCGCTAACATTAGCAGAGCACACAATCGCTTCAGAGCTGACTAAGAACACTGTTTATATTAGAGTCTGGGATATTTGCATATGAAAAAATTACACTTGTCACTTCCTAATTAGAACTCTTTAACCATTCAGCTGGTAAAATATTAGTCTGTGGTGATAGATATGATTGCATGAATATGAATACATGGCCTATTTACTTCTATGAAAAACCTAGTAACAAAATGATTGTTTTCACTTACAGTGTAATTTTGTCCGTTTGGGAACCCTTGTTCAAGTGGAAGGTCCAGCGTACAGCAGATTGGTGGTAGAATTGATTAGCAAAGTTTTATGAGTGTATGATGTATGGTGTCAGGTAAAGATGGGTGAACCCACAGATGTTTAGGTTTGGCGGATCCAGACAGACTTAGAAAAAAGTCTAGTTCTGGACCAGACTTTACCCGTCTGAACCCCGAAGTTTATATAAGTTTATGAGGACCCAAACTTAAGTTATAAAATGGTCGCTAGGGCAGCTGCAAAAGGAAGCAAAATGGTGATTGACCAGTTAAATCATACTTACTGCATTTCTGTGTTGCTCTCACACTTGCTTCCAGGTCTGCTCATTAAGCCTTATACATATTATTATTATTATTATTATTCATTATTATAGTGACTCACCGTTGCCGGGTTCTCAGGTCTCAGGCGTTGCTTCCCTCGTCACTGGTCCGCGCCTGAGGCGGTGGGGCCCGGTGGTCAGATCAAAAGGGGATGAACGGGTGGGGATTGATTCTTGTTTGTCGTGACGCCACCTGCGGGAGTCCGGTGATGCCACCGGCGCTGCTTGGGCCTCCAGGGGATGTGTGGCAGCTAGATGGGACACTCCCCACAGGATGAGCGGGAGTCCCCGGGGCCAGGAGCTGCACCTGATGGAATATGGCAGCTTGGGTAATTGCTAGTCCAGGAATGATGCACGGACACATAGAGTCTTTTGGTACCTTTACTGGTGACAACAGGTACACTCGACCGGACGATGAAGTAGACACTCCTGGAGGTTCCACAGCAAGCAGTGGTGTAGGCTTCCTTATATACCTGTTCTGGTGAGGTCTGATGGATGTGAAATCCTGCCGGACCGGGTTGCATGTTCTGGTGAGACGTGATTCACCTGAGTTTGCTGCACTGAGGGCACTATAAAAGGGATTAGGTAATATTACGCCTCTTTCCCTGGGCTCTCATCTGGTGGTGCTTCAGGTGTACAGGGAGCTAGACTTCCTGGTTGGGGTGCTGGTTTCTCTGCAGCCTGCGATGTGGCTCCTACAGCTCGGACCCAGTGACCGGATGGTTAGGGAGAGTTAGACAACTCTTTGTCCCTGTGAGGTATTTGCCTTCTGTCCTATGACCCCAGCTGCAAGGGTCTCTCACTCTCCGAGTGTGCTGGTATGGGCCTAGTGTGGCTCCAGTACCAGGTCAGCTCTCCTAGCTGTTCACAGTTCTAAAGTGACTGCACACTCTCCTGTTTCTCCCTCCAGGACTCGTATTTATAGGGGAAACTGGCTTAAGGTAACCAGTGGAGCTCCCCCTAGAGGCCTGGGGTGAAAAGGGGTGCTAAAAGGTGTGTTGTTAGTGGTGAGTTCTGCTTGCTGTGTACATTCCATTTGTGTACCAACAGTTCTGTGGTGCCCCAACCAGGGTGCCAGGGTGCCATATTCCCCCTTAGTTAACTTCAGTTCTCCCGGACTGAGCAAAAGTTTTCTTTTACAACTTAACTTCTAAACATTTTATACACATTTAATAACCGGTACTTACAAAGTCTTAAAATGAAAAAAATACAAAAATCACTGAAGAAGGAAGGGAAAAAAAATAGGAAAAATATGAAAAGCAGTCAATACGGCACTAGTCCATCTGCCTCAGGATGCAAAAAGTACGTTTTTGGTCACACAAGTCCTGTGACAATTGTCCAAGTTTATAAGACGGGAAAAAGGGTAAAGTCCAGCAGTAAAGTCTCTGATGGCTTACACATATACAAGGGTATACATTTTAAACTTTATACATTCCCTATGGGTGTCTCTGCTTTGTAGGCCGGGTCTAACCTTCTTACCCTACCCAGGCACTTTCTGTCCCCAACTTAATATACTTGGGACAGGGCCCAGTTCCTTCACCCTTCTGTACACTACTTTTTACAGTTTTTGAACACGGGTACTATTTACATTGTTTAACAGGTAATATTATTCCACTATATGCTAAACCCATTCTTCATATTTATTTGGGGTTTGTCCAAATGTACTACGTGTGGATCTGCGTAGTGTTGGTGTGTCAAAAGCTGTTGTTGTAGTGTACATACTGGTTGTTGGTCTGTTGCTCCTACATGTTTCTGTAATTCCATAGTAGGTACGTAATCTGTCTACTGGACTATCCTCTGTTAAAGGTGGTAGTGTAGGTAACTGTCTAGGAATTCTTTGTCTTACTGTGAGACTAGCAGGTTCACCGATTACAGGAATCTCAGGTTCCAGGATAACAGGCTGCATCTCTTGCATTTGAATTGGTTCTTCTTGAACTGGTTGATTTTGTAATGGATCTTGATTTTCTACAGGTTGGTAGAAAGAAATAACTGGTATTATATATGCACCATTGCATTGTGGCCAATCGGCTGGTAAGTCTCCAATTTCTGTATGGACTAAATTTTCTTTTGGTTTTTCACTTGTAGTTACTGAAGGGTAACTGGTTGCTTGAGGTATTAACTGTGCTAGACATTTCTTCAAATGGTCTCTTGATACAGTTGTAAAGGTGTTTCCTTGGTCTTTACTGATAACACAAGTTTTGGAGTTGTCATATTGTGACGGCATTATTGTGTAGGGTTCTGATTCCCAATTGTCATCTAATTTGTTGGTTTTTCTCTTTCTTTTTAGAACTAGTTCACCTGTTGTTAAGGGTTCTGCTGAGGCATGCTTGTTAAAGTCGTGCTCTTGCTTGCTTCTGCTTATGTTCAAGTTTCTTTCAACACTCTCTTGTACTTTCTTGTACTGTTCTTGGTGTTGGTTTATCCAATCCTCATCAGGAGAATCTGGTGTTGGTTCGATGGTTCCCATCTGTAGATCAACTGGCAATTTACCCAGTCTTGCTCGCATCAAGTAAGCAGGTGTGTAGTTAGTTGAAATAACAGGTATGTGGTTGTAGATATCCACAAGGTCTGGAAGTTTTTCAGGCCATTGATTTCTCTCTTCGAGGGGTAAGGTTTTGAGCATGTGAATCACAATGTGATTCATTTTCTCGCATAAACCGTTTGTTTGGGGATGATATAGGGTGGTCCTGATCTTCTTACACCCATATAATCCTAGAAATTCTTGAAACAGAGCTGATTCTAAGGCCGGCCCTTGGTCAGTCAAGACTTGGTCTAGATACCCACGGGGGCGACAAAAGTAACTCTGGAATTCTTTGGCCGCTACTTCTGCAGTTAAGTCCTTAACTGGAACTACTACCAGGAACCTTGAATAGTGATCAACTATGGTGAGTGGTAAGTGTAACCGGTGCGACTTGGGGTTAACTTTACGTGGTCGAGAGCAACTATTTCAAGGAGTTTCTTGGTAACAATTGGCTGTAACGGAGCTTTCTGAGTCAGATGGTCTTTTCTTCGAAGATAATCAAAAGGAGGAAACATGTGGAGCTATAAATGCATCAAATTTTATAGTAAAAAATATATCTTTATTAAGAGACAGCTTATAAACACAATTAGTGTAGAAATTCTGGTACAATCTTTGCAGGTACATAGCACAAAATCCATATACAATAAATGGATGCACATTAACATTTCATCATATTGCACAACCATAGGATAGGTTACAAAAAGCTATCTGACAAAAATAGTCAGGTAAGGTATATAGCATACTGAGACAGCCATAGGACTCCTCATGATGAAGCATATGCCTATTTAAGCAAGCGAAATGTACGTAAGGGGTCTGATATGGAGGGATTGATTCTCTTTATCCTGCACTGGCACCTTATTCATTATATGTGATTGCACTTTGAATGTATTTACTTTTGTGCACTTTATGGGATGTTGCAATACTTTACTTAGGAGCTGCCAATCTATACTGTATGCTATATACCTTACCTGACCTGAGGAAGGCACTAGTACGCCGAAACGCGTAGTGAGAGAGACCAGTAATACTCATTAAAGAAGTTTTATAATTGAATTGGACAAACTTCCCGGAGTTTATTCAGAACGCGCCTGCTTAAACCGCTTGTTTAACTTTTACTAATCTACAAGCACTGGGAGTATACAATGACATCATCAAGGTATAACAGCACAATCTCAAAGTTCTTGTGTCCCAAGCAACACTCCATCAGTCTCTGAAATGTTCCTGGGGCATTGCACAACCCGAATGGCATATTGTTGAACTCGCATAGCCCCATAGGTGTCGTGAAGGCTGTCTTCTCATGATCCTCCTCTGCAACGGAGACCTGCCAGTACCCACTAGTACGATCTAATGTGGAGAAGTAATTGGCAGACTTAAGTGCAGCTAGTGACTCCTCTATGCGGGGTAACGGGTATGCATCCTTGTGTGTTACTTTGTTGATTTGTCTGTAGTCTACGCACATCCTCATACTACCATCTTTCTTTTTAACCAGGACCAGTGGTGCTGCCCAGGGACTACAGCTATCCCTAATGACCCCTGCATTTTTCATGTCCTGAAGCATTTCTTTTGCTTTTTGGTAGTGTGTGGGTGGTATAGGCCTGTACCTCTCTTTGATAGGTGCATGGTCGCCTGTGGGGATATGGTGTTGTACCCCTTTAATCCTCCCAAAGTCAAGTGGGTGTTTGCTGAACACTTGCTCGTACTCCCGAAATACCCGCTAAACTCCATGTTTCTGGTGAGAAGATGTGTGTTGTGAGTTCCTACACTGAGCTCCTGACACCATTTCTCTAGCTGATCTTTGGAGTGAGGGGGTCAATCAGTTACTGTTTGGGAAGAGGATTTCACATCAATTATAGCATTGTTTTCAACCTGGTGTAATTTTGCAACAGTAGAATATCTTGGCAGTCTGACTTCGTCATCACCATAATTCAATATGCGTACGGGGACTCTCCCTTTTCTCACATCAACCAACCCTCTGGCTGTCAAGAGCGTAGGTCTACTATCAGACTTTACAGGTTCTACTACAGCTTGGTAGTCTTGCCCCTCTAAGGCCTATGCCTGCTCGACACCAGATCATCATTTCACTTCTGGGTGGTACCACAATTGGAATGGGATCTGTTACCCGTACACTGCCAAATTTCACCATTTGACATTTTTACCTGCTGTTGGTACACCAGAGCTCGGATTTCTCTGGATGGCTCTCCACTCTCTTGGTTTACCAGCATCAGCACTCTGTTGGAGTAAAAACAACACTTCATCGAGACATTTATCTATGACATTAGTACCCAGTACTATGTATGGGTCCCTCTCGTATGGTTTGTCCTTAACCACTATGATACCCTGGTTCTTCAGCTGCACCCTCCCCACCTTTACTGTAGCTTCCCATTGTCCCTCTACTGTAACTAGCAAACCATTAGTTGCCTCAATGTTCAGATCAGGGTGTGGGGGTTCCAGCTTAACATCTGGCCAGAACCTTTTGTAAAGGATACTCGGGATGGTTGTCACCTGGGACCCAGTGTCTATCAACGCGGTGATAGCGGTGCCATCGATGATGATTGACAAGTACGGACGGTCTCCCACGTACTTGTACTCCCAGTTGGTTGGACCTGGACAGTCTACTCCTGGGGTTGGCCCTTCTCGCCCAGGGGTTGCTTGTTTAAAGGACTGGATTGGTAGGTACGTCCTTCTTGGTCGCCTTTCTGGCAGATGCAATGCCCATCAGGGGTGTAGTGAGCTGCGGGTTTTTCTCGCGGCGGCGGTGTCTTCTTCTTCATCCACGGGACGTCGTCGGGGCTGTCAGCGAGCTGAATCTTGTCCGATGACCTTGCTTCTGTCTTGGGTCTTCTTTCACCTCGGAGCTTGGCAATGTCTTTCATTAGTGCTGCACATTGGCGCACAGTTGATCAAACCGGTCAGGTGTCACGGTCTGTGCGCTGGACTGAACTGTAGGGATTGGAGATGCTGCTGCCGGCACAGAAGGGGTGTTGGTATACTGCGGCTGTGAGTTTAGATCGGGCACTGTAGAGAACTGCTGTCCCCGCACTGTTAAGTCTCTTAAGGTGTCAAACTCTGCGTTAGGGTTCTGCAGGGCCCACCAGCATGCCTGTTTCTTATCATCAGGTAGTCTGAGTCCCACAACAAATTGTCCAATTAACTGTCACATCGCCATTGGACTTGGTGGCTGGTGTTCCTGCCTCGGCCACTGGGAGGAGCCAGTTTCCTTTGGCTGATGGCGCCAGTGATAGGAGGGCCTTGTCCTCATATGGACCTGCTCCTGCGACGTCTGCCTCTGTCGCTGAGCGTCGCCATGTTTCTCCTTTGGGTGGTGTTGGTAGCAGAGGAGCGGGCCCTGCAGAGCTGTCTGTTAGGCGCAGCCTTCGTTCTGCTGTCAGAAGTGGGGTGGGCGGAGCCAGTCATGCATCACCATCTGGCCTGGTTCTAGGGGCGGTCCGGATGAGATCATCAGGCTGTGGGCTCCAGCCTATGGGAGGTGGCGCCCCTTCAAGTACATTGGAGCCTGGCTTGCAGGCCGCCAGATATAGTTTTGGTTCCCCAGTGATAGTGTGTGTTTAGTTTCGTGTCTGACCTTGCCTGGATTTCTGACTCTGCCTCTGCCTATTGATTTTGTACCTCAGCTGCCCTCTTGGTTTTTGCCCTTGACCTTTGCCTGGATTTTTGACTCTGCTACTGCCTGATGATTTTGTACCTTCGCTGCCCTCTCGGTTTTGACTCGGACATCTGACTTAGTTTTTCGGGTCTTGATTTTTCCCTGGCGACCTCCCCGCTTTGTTGCTCTTATAGACAGCTACCCCCTGGGCTCCGCTGTAATTCCAGATCCCTGTATAGGGGTTAAGGGTCTCGGGGGTTTCTCGGGGTGCTGCCTTACCAGCAGCTCAGCCTCACAGCAGATGGTCGTCACATTAACGCTTTGTTTTCATCCCTAACACCATCAGGATCGACTTGTTTTAACGATCTCAGTGCTTCTTGTAAGCGCAGTGAATAGTCCAGGACACTCTCCTGTGCCCCTTGTTTGCAGTGGTAAAACAACAGTCTTAACTCCGCTTCAGTATGATGTTCAAAAACCCGGTTTAATTTAGCAAATATCTGCTCGACAGACTCCTGAGCTTCTATAGACCAGTGTCGGGTCTCCAGCTCTGCTGCATCTGTTAACTATCCCATTATAACTGAAGCTCTCTGCTTACCGGTCATGGCGTACATATCCAGCACTTGGCATATTTTCCTTCGGAACGTATCCAGGGTACCGGGTTTACCGCTGTACTTTGGTAACCAGGCCGCATTCGGGACGTATGGCAGAGATAACAGCATAATCGGAGCGGGTTGTTGCGGCATGGCGCCGACGGGTGGCTGACCCACCGGGGGTGCGTTGGCGGCCCCGGTGGAGCAACCAGTTGGTTTACTGCGTCGCCGGAATCCGAGTCACTCATCTTCGCTCCCCCTTAGTTAAGCGCGGCCAGTCCTTTCGGTCTCAGCGGAAGTCGTCAGCCTCGCGGTGAGGAGTGAGGCACCACGGGAATTTCCGGTTCCTGCTGCATCCGGCGGAACTCGTCAGGGGGGCCTATCTTCGCGCCCTCTGTACAGTAACGCCCCTTCTTTTCCCGCCTTTTGCGCAACAATGGCAGTTCAAATGTACAGTTCGATAATCACAGTCATTAAATAGCACACAATACCCGTTGGAAAACGGGTCTGCTCGTATCCTGTTCATGATCGCCAAATTCTAACTCACCGTTGCCGGGTTCTCAGGTCTCAGGCGTTGCATCCCTCATCACGGTTCCGCGCCTGAGGCTGTGAGGCCCGGTGGTCAGATCAAAAGGGGATGAACGGATGGGGATTGATTCTTGTTTTTTGTGACGCCACCTGCGGGAGTCCGGTGATGGCACCGGCGCTGCTTGGGCCTCCGGTGGATGTGCGGCAGCTAGATGGGACGCTCCCCACAGGATGAGTGGGAGTCCCCGGGGCCAGGAGCTGCACCTGATGGAATATGGCAGCTTGGGTAATTGCCTAGTCCAGGAATGATGCACGGACACAAGTCTTTTGGTAACTTTACTGGTGACAACAGGTACACTCGACCGGGCGATGAAGTAGACACTCCTGGAGGTTCCACAGCAAGCAGTGGTGTAGGCTTCCTTATATACCTGTTCTGGTGAGGTCTGGTGGATGTGAAATCCTGCCGTACTGGGTTGCATGTTCTGGTGAGACGTGATTCACCTGAGTTTGCTGCATTGAGGGCACTATAAAAGGATTAGGTAATACTACGCCTCTTTCCCTGGGCTCTCATCTGGTGGTGCTTCAGGTGTACAGGGAGCTAGACTTCCTGGTTGGGGTGCTGGTTTCTCTGCAGCCTGCGATGTGGCTCCTGCAGCTCGGACCCAGTGACCGGATGGTTAGGGATTGTTAGACAACTCTTTTGTCCCTGTGAGGTATTTGCCTTCTGTCCTACGACCCCAGTTGCAAGGGTCTCTCACTCTCCGGGTGTGCTAGTATGGGCCTAGTGTGGCTCCAGTACCAGGTCAGCTCTCCTATCTGTTCACAGTTCTAAAGTGACTGCACACTCTCCTGTTTATCCCTCCAGGACTCGTATTTTAGGGGGAACTGGCTTAAGGTAACCAGTGGAGCTACCCCTAGAGGCCTGGGGTGAAATGTGGTGCTAAAAGGTGTGTTGATAGTGGTGAGTTCTGCTTGCTGTGTACATTCCATTTGTGTACCAAGAGTTCTGTGGTGCCCCAACCAGGGTGCCAGGGGCCATAATAGCGCCATTTATTCCATGGTACTTTACATTTAAAAAGGGGCATACACAGACAAGTACAATATGTATGAGCAATACAAGGCATACACAAGTACAGAAGGAGAGAGGACCCTGCCCGCAAGGGCTCACAGTCTACTAGGGATGGGTGAGGATACACTAGGAGAGGTTAGAGTTGGTCATGCGGCTGTTTACTAGACTGAGGATCATTGCAGGTTGTAGGCTTGTCGGAACATGTGAGTCTTCACGTTCCTTTTGAAGGTTTCCATGGTGGGCGAGAGTCTGATGTGTTGGGGCAGAGTGTTGCAAGTATAGGGGAAGCACGGGAGAAATCTTGTATGCGCTTGTGGGAAGGAGAAATAAGAGGGGAGTAGAGGATCTTCACAGGATCGGAGGTTGCGTATAGGTAAGTACCGGGAGACCATATCACAGATGTATGGAGGAGACAGGTTGTGGATGGCTTTGTATGTGTCACATCGCCATTGGACTCGGTGGCTGGTGTTCCTGCCTCGGCCGCTGGGAGGAGCCGGATTCCTTCGGCTGGTGGCACCGGTGACAGGAGGGCCTTGTCCTCATATGGAACTGCTCCCGCGGCGTCTGCCTCTGTCGCTGAGTGCCGCTGTGTTTCCCCTCTGGGTGGTGTTGGTCGCAGAGGAGCGGGCCCTGCAGAGGTGTCCATTAGGCCAGCCTGCGTTCTTCTGTCAGAGGTGGCGTGGGTGGAGCCAGTCGTGCATCTCCATCTGGCCTGGATCTAGGGGCGGTCCGGATGAGGTCATCGGGCTGTGAGCTCCAGCCTATGGGAGGTAACCGCGCCCTTCAAATACATTGGAGCCTGTCTTGCAGGCCGCCAGATATAGTTTGGGTTCCCCAGTGATAGTGTATGTTTAGTTTTGTCTCTGACCTTGGCCTGGATTTCTGACTCTGCTTCTTCCTGTCGATTTTGTACCTCAGCTGCCCTCTTGGTTTTGCCCTTGACCCTTGCCTGGATTCTCGACTGTGCTACTGCCTGATGATTTTGTACCTTCGCTGCCCTCTCGGTTTTGACTCGGACTTCTGACTTTGTTTTTCGGGTCTTGATTTTTTCCCCTGGCGACCTTCCCTGCTCTGTTGCTCATAATAGGCAGCTATCCCCTGGGCTCCGCTATAATTCCAGATCCCTGTATAGGGGTTAAGGGTCTCGGGGTTTCTCGGGGTGCTGCCTTACCAGCAGCTCAGCTTCACAGCGGATGGTTGTCACAGTATGTCATAGTTAGGGTTTTGAACTGGAGCCTCTGGACACTAGGAAGCCAGTGAAGGGATTGGCAGAGAGGAGAGACTGGAGAATAATGTGGATACAGATGGATTAGTCAGGCAGCAGGGTTTAGGATAGATTGGAGTGGTGCAAGAGTGCTAGAGGGGAGGCTAGATGTAGAAGGTTGCAATAATCGAGTGTGAGATGAGGGCATGCACAGGTTTTTATGCATTTTATTGGTCAAGGAATGTATGGATACAGGAAATTATTTTTAGTTGGAGTCAGCAGGAGGTGACAAGGGCTTTGATATGTGGCTTGAAAGAGAGGGCTGAGTCCAGGATCACCCCGAGGCACCAAGCATGCGGGACTGGGGAAAGTGAGCAGCCATTGACTTTGATGGATAGGTCTGGTGGAGGGGTAGAGCGAGATGGGGAAAAGATGATGAATTTTGTTTTATCCATGTTCAGCTTTAGAAAATGAGCAAAAAAGATTGATGAAATAGTTGGCAGACATTGTGGGATTTTGCTTAGTAAGGAGGTGATGTCAGGTCCAGAGAGGAGAATCTGCCTAACATCATCATAGAGATGATACTGAAAACCATGTGATTCTGATGAGCTGACCCAGGCTGAAGGTGTAGATGGAGAAGAGTAGGGGTCCTAGAACTGTGCCTTGAGGAACACCAACAGACAGGGGGCGAGGTGAGGAAGTGGTGTGGGAGACCCTGAAAGTCCAATGTGTTAGATACAGTATTTTCTGTACACTAACCCTACATTGTAAAGCGCTGCGGAATATGTTGGCGCTATATAAATAATATTATTATTATTATTATTATACAATGAGATCCAGGACACGGCCAAGTCTCTGATGCCAAGAGATCAGAGAATATGTACATATTCATCTGCATTCCCCCGCCAACCCTCCGTGATTGACATGCCCTGAGGAAGGTGCTGGGACAGCACTGAAACGTGTTGGTGTGATGAAATAAAGAACTTTTGATGGTAATAACCTCTTGTGAATTCCTTGGATAAAGAGCAGCAGCGCGGACCGTGGATACCATTCCAGTTTTATAACCCTCCGTGACTGGTTGTAGCCAGAAACCCTCTGTGGTGGCGTCTGTGATTGGTTGCTCTACACACACACACTGATGTAAAAATAAATAAATAATTTAAGAAAAAATGCATGGGGTCCCCCATATCTTTGATTCTCAGCGTAGATAAAGAGGACAGCTGTGGCCAGCAGCCCCCAGATGTGTACTTTTTATTACCTGAGTATCAAAATACGGTGGACCCCAAGTGTTTTTTTTTTTATTATTTAAATAAATAATAAAAAAAAATGTTCTGGGTCTGCTAACATCTTAGACACTGCAGTGATTGAAGTGGTGACATGATTCTTTGTACGATATTGCATGGCAGATTACTTTCGACCTGTGGAAAGTGATTTGGGGGATTACTAAAGTGGAGAAAGAGTGTGTGTTTCAAATAAAGGAATTTTCAGAGCTGGTGTTTATTTCTTTTGACTTACATGTGAGTGATAGGAGGGTCTCATAGACCCCTACCCATCACTAATCTAGGGCTTGATGGCAGCTGTGATTTTTGACTATTCACAGCTGTCATTAACCCCTTATATTACCCTGATTGCCCCTGCACCAGGGCAATCGGCAAGAGCTGGGTAAAGAGCCAGGATTTGGTGCATGTAATGAATATGCCAAGTTCTGGGGCAGCTGTAGGGTGGACGTTTGAGGCTGAGTGGACCAATAATTACTGGCCTCCCAAGGCTTATAATACCAAACCCCAGCTGTGTGCCTTATCTTGGCTGAGTATCAAATTGGTTGAGACCCCATGCCGTTTGTTATTAAAATATTTATTACCGTATATACTCGTGTATAAGCCGACCCGTGTATAAGCCGAATACCCTACTTTTGCCCCCAAAACCTGGGAAAACCTATTGACTCGTGTATAAGACAAGGGTGGACCCCAGCACAGGTATATAGCCCCCAGCAGTGTGGTATACAGGCCCCCCCAATGGTATACAGGCCTCCCCAGTGGTAGTATACAGCAGCCTCCCCAGTGGTAGTATACAGCAGCCTCCCCAGTGGTAGTATACATCAGCCTCCCCAGTGGTATATACAGGCCCCAGCAGTATATACAGCAGCCCCAGTAGTATACAGCAGCCTCCCCAGTGGTATATACAGGCCCCAGCAGTATATACAGCAGCCTCCCCAGTGTTATACAGCAGCCTCCCCAGTGGTATATACAGCAGCCCCAGTGGTATACAGCAGCCTCCCCAGTGGTATATACAGGCCCCAGCAGTATATACATCAGCCTCCCCAGTGGTATACAGCAGCCTCCCCAGTGGTATATACAGCAGCCCCAGTGGTATACAGCAGCCTCCCCAGTGGTATATGCAGGCTCCAGCAGTATTACAGCAGCCTCCCCAGTGGTATATACAGGCCCCAGCAGTATATACATCAGCCCCAGTGGTATACAGCAGCCTCCCCAGTGGTATATACAGACCCCAGCAGTATATACAGCAGCCCCAGTGGTATACAGCAGCCTCCCCAGTGGTATATACAGGCCTCAGCAGTATTACAGCAGCCTCCCCAGTGGTATATACAGGCCCCAGCAGTATATACAGCAGCCCCAGTGGTATACAACAGCCTCCCCAGTGGTATATACAGGCCCCAGCAGTATATACAGCAGCCCCAGTGGTGTATACAGGCTCCAGTGGTGTATACAGGCCCCAGTGGTGTATACAGGCCCCAGTGGTGCATACAGGCCCCAGTGGTGTATACAGGCCCCAGTGGTATATACAGGCCCCAGTGGTGTATACAGGCCCAAGTGGTGTATACAGGTCCCAGTGGTATACACAGGCCCCAGTGGTATACAGGCGCCACCCCCATCAGTGGTATACAGGGCTCCCCCTTGCTGCTGCACACCTGTAAAGTAATACATCATTATACTTATCCCTGTCGCTGTCGCCGCTCTGCCACCGCGCTCCTCTGGTTTTTCATGCTTCTTCCTGCTTCCTCCTCCGGCGGGTGCAGGCAGGGCCGCATTAACCATGAGCCAATATGAAGTGTTTGCTCAGGCGACGGCATACAGGGGGCGGCAAGGTGGCAGGTTCCCTGCAGATAGTTACTGGCATGGGAGCCGCGGCCGCCGCCCCCGATATATACTAAAGCAGTGCAGCACGCCGGCCGCTGTCTGCTTTCATATCTCCCGCTCCCCTGCAGCTCTGCTCTGCACGGAGAGGGCGGTTACGTCATCAGTGAGTGTCCCGCAGGGCAGAGCGCGGGACACATGCTGGAGGAGGCCGGAGCTGCAAGGGGAGCGGAGGAGAGAGATCCCTGAAGGAGAGAGGGGATGCGAGAAGAAGGAGGTGAGAGGAAAGCTGAGGATAGAGGAGCTGGCAGGAGAGAGAGGGTGCGATTAGAAGCTGCAAGGAGAGGAGGGGAGAGGGATGCAATTAGGGGGTCTGAGAAGAGAGGAGCTGAAAGGAAAGAGGAGGTGAGAGGGGGTGAGAGGGGGTGCCAGGAGAGAGAGGAGGTCAGAGGAGCTGTAAGGAGAAAGGAGAGAGAGGGGGTGAGAGGAGCTGCAAGGACAGAGGAGCTGGAAGGAGAGAGGGGGTGAGAGGAGCTGCACTGTACACATATGTGCCCAGGAGTGACCCTGCACTGTACACATATGTGCCCAGGAGTGTCCCTGCACTGTACACATATGTGCCCAGGAGTGACCCTGCACTGTACACATATGTGCCCAGGAGTGTCCCTGCACTGTACACATATGTGCCCAGGAGTGTCCCTGCACTGTACACATATGTGCCCAGGAGTGTCCCTGCACTGTACACATATGTGCCCAGGAGTGTCCCTGCACTGTACACATATGTGCCCAGGAGTGACCCTGCACTGTACACATATGTGCCCAGGAGTGTCCCTGCACTGTACACATATGTGCCCAGGAGTGACCCTGCACTGTACACATATGTGCCCAGGAGTGTCCCTGCACTGTACACATATGTGCCCAGGAGTGTCCCTGCACTGTACACATATGTGCCCAGGAGTGACCCTGCACTGTACACATATGTGCCCAGGAGTGTCCCTGCACTGTACACATATGTGCCCAGGAGTGACCCTGCACTGTACACATATGTGCCCAGGAGTGTCCCTGCACTGTACACATATGTGCCCAGGAGTGTCCCTGCACTGTACACATATGTGCCCAGGAGTGACCCTGCACTGTACACATATGTGCCCAGGAGTGTCCCTGCACTGTACACATATGTGCCCAGGAGTGACCCTGCACTGTACACATATGTGCCCAGGAGTGACCCTGCACTGTACACATATGTGCCCAGGAGTGTCCCTGCACTGTACACATATGTGCCCAGGAGTGTCCCTGCACTGTACACATATGTGCCCAGGAGTGACCCTGCACTGTACACATATGTGCCCAGGAGTGTCCCTGCACGGTACACATGTGTGCCCAGGAGTGTCCCTGCACTGTACACATATGTGCCCAGGAGTGTCCCTGCACTGTACACATATGTGCCCAGGAGTGTCCCTGCACTGTACACATATGTGCCCAGGAGTGTCCCTGCACGGTACACATAAGTGCCCAGGAGTGTCCCTGCACTGTACACATATGTGCCCAGGAGTGTCCCTGCACTGTACACATATGTGCCCAGGAGTGTCCCTGCACTGTACACATATGTGCCCAGGAGTGTCCCTGCACTGTACACATATGTGCCCAGGAGTGTCCCTGCACTGTACACGTGTGCGCCCAGGAGTGACCCTGCACTGTACACGTGTGCGCCCAGGAGTGACCCTGCACTGTACACGTGTGCGCCCAGGAGTGACCCTGCACTGTACACGTGTGCGCCCAGGAGTGACCCTGCACTGTAGACGTGTGCGCCCAGGAGTGTCCCTGCACTGTAGACGTGTGCGCCCAGGAGTGTCCCTGAACTGTAGACGTGTGCGCCCAGGAGTGTCCCTGCACTGTAGACGTGTGCGCCCAGGAGTGACCCTACACTGTAGACATGTGCGCCCAGGAGTGTCCCTACACTGTAGACATGTGTGCCCAGGAGTGACCCTGCACCGTACACATGTTTGCCCAGAGGTGTCCTTGCACTGTAAACATGTGCACCCAGGAGTAACCCTGCACTGTATGCATGTGCACCCAGGAGCAGAGGTGTATCTAGGTTTTCTGGCGCCCGGGGCAAGAGTTCAGCTTGGCGCGCCCCCCCCTCCCGTGGTCTGAGTAGACGTCATGTGACCAATCATCCATCTGCAGACACGGTTTCCTGTGCGGCGCTGTAAAACGCCCTCCGAGCCGCTGCCTGTGTGACAGGTCGTGCAGGTAAACACCGGGTAACTAAGGGCAGCGTTTTCCAGCACCGCATAGCGGTAACGCTATGCGGTGATGGAAAAATTTCTAAGTTGAAACCGGAATCCGGCAGGCCAGGGTCCAACCGCAAATGTGACCCCGGCCTGTGTCAGCTACAGGAGCACCGCTCTGCCGCCATTATTGTGTGTCTGTAGGTTGTGCCAAGCCGCCATTGCCATTAATAACCCTTGTTCTGGATTCTTCTGTGGTTCCTCTATGTGTGTGTGTGATGGCGCTGACATCCTTGAGGTGAGGGGGGGGGGGGGCGCCGTTCTGTAGTTCGCCTCAGGCAGCAGAGAGGCTAGGTTCACCCCTGGGTGCAGGCAATGACGTCACTGTCTGTGCGCCGGAGGAGGAAACAGGAAGTAGCATGAAGACCCGGAGGAGCGCGGTGGCAGAGCGGCGACAGGGATAAGTATAATGATGTATTACTTTACAGGTGTGCGGCAGCAAGGGGGGGCCCTGTATACCACTGATGGGGGGGCGCCTGTATACCGGGGGGGCGCCTGTATACCGGGGGGGGCGGCGCCTGTATATAACTCGTGTATAAGCCGAGGGGGGGATTTTTCAGCACATTTTTTGTGCTGAAAAACTCAGCTTATACACGAGTATATACGGTAAATAATGGCTTGGGGTCCCCGTATTTTCATACTCCGCTAGCTGGGGGCTGCAAGTTACAGCTGTCAACTTTATCTAATAATAATATTTATTTATATAGCGATTTACTTACATCAGTAACCCTGTCCCCATTGAGATTCACAATCTAAACATTCTATCAGTCTGTCTATGCAATGTGGGAGGAAACTGGAGTGCCCAGAGGAAACCAATGCAAACATGGGGAGAACATACAAGCTCCTTACAGATGCAGTCCTTGGTGGGAATTGGAACCCAGGACCTCAGTGCTTCAAGGCTGCAGTGCTAACCACAGAGCCATTGTGCTGATTGCAGCTCTGCTGAGAATCAAAAATATGTGGAATTCACACACAGCGTTTTTGATGCGTTTTTTGAGGATCCGTTTTTTAGCTGCAAAACTGGATCAGCTTTTCAAAAAATGCAGCAAAAAAGAAGTTATCCTTTTTTTATTCATTTTTAATGGGTTTTAGGCTGTTGCATTTTTTTAAGCTCTTAGACAATGGTTTCAATGGAAAAAGGGGATTAGAAAAATGCTACACAAATTGACATGGTTATTTTTGAGGATCTATTTTTGAGCCAAAAAATGCATCACTGCAAAAGGTTGTGTCTGAATGACAAATCTTGAAAAGTCATTGACTGACAAAGCTCAGAAATGGATCGGTTTCACTGCACTGCCCCTGCAAAAATGAATCCTCAAAAAACACATCAAAAAC
The DNA here is from genome assembly GCA_033576535.1 of Allobates femoralis. Taxonomy (NCBI): domain Eukaryota; kingdom Metazoa; phylum Chordata; class Amphibia; order Anura; family Aromobatidae; genus Allobates; species Allobates femoralis. Next base: position 380,419,870 of record JARQOC010000001.1, read on the forward strand.
ACTGTGTTTGAATGTAGCCTTACAAACAGTGTGCAGGGGGATGCAATGAATATGAGGAAGTGTGAGAGCGGCACAGAAGCGCAGTAAGTATGATTTAATCAGTTAATCACCATTTTGCTTCCTTTTGCAACTCACCTAGCTGAACCCGACAGTAATACAGATTTCCCTAAGAAGTCCGTGTTTGGGGTTTGTACACAAACCCTGAATTTTACAGTTCAGGTTTGCCCATTTCTAGTGTCAGCCATTTAAGTATGAAAGCCGTATCTCAGGGTGCATAAGAAATAGAGATGAGTAAACCTTAGGAAGTTCAAATTCGGTTAGGTTCACTGAGCAGGCAAAGTTTGTCGAACAAGTTCATCAAACATCCAAAACCCCATTGACATCAATGGGAAGCAAAATCAATGGCCTAGAAAACACCTAAAAAGTGGCCCAAAAGCTGCTAAATACAGATCAAACCATTTTACAGTGCAGCCTCCCTGTTTTGACACAGACATTAGCTTCCTACACTTAGAAAGATTCAGCACTGCTTTCACTTTCACCATGGTTCTGGGCCTGCTTATGAATCTCAGACATCTTCATGACTTCCTTTAGGAGGCTTCAGTTTACACAGTGGATATCACGCAGCAGGGAATCCTGCTGTGTGACCTGACATAACCTGAGTGGCATCAGCACTCATAACACTAGCTGTCTCGTGAGAGCTGCAATATCTTGGCGGTATCATGAGACAGCGTTTGTGAAGAGTGATGATGTCAGGGAGTGCAGAGCAGCTCAAACTTGCGAGATAGCACTTTTGTGAACCCTTGAGTCTGAAGTGCAGCAATGTTTGTGATGGCACAGCTTGTCATACTCTCACGTGTGACTGCGTGCCTGCTCTCACAGTGTATGAGGGATGGTGACCCCACCTTATCGTTGTAAGGCATTGTGTAAATTTTTGATGCTTCTTTTGAAGCAGATATTGAGAATTTACATCAAAATCTGCATGTGTATCCTGAAGCCAGCAAAGTCTATGAGAGTTCAGAAGTGCTGTGTTTTTTTTCCTTGCAGATTTGGTGCAGATTTTGGGGAGAAAAAAATCTGACCCACATGTGCAAGGGAAAAAAATGCAACATTGGGCACAGCACATCTCACCTGTCATAAATGTTGCTGGCCTCAGGGTAGACATGCCTATTTTGATGCAGAAATCTGTGTAAAAAAAAGCATCACACAAGTTACCATGGTAACAGGGCCTAAGAGGGTCCAGGGAGAGCTGTAGTTGTGGTGGAAGAGCTGGAAGATTCCACTTGCCCCTTGGCTACTTGCACAGAGACTTCTAGGACAGAGGTGACCTGCTAAAGTCCTTAAGGTCTGAAAATAGTGCAAGTTTTCAGGATTTCATTAGCATTGCACAGGTGCTAATTTTATCAACTGCAGAGGTGATGATTCCAGCACCTTGTACAATGCTAAGTAAATCCTGAAAACATAAACTGTTTGCAACCCTTGAAAACTGTACTTGGCCAGCTCTTGTTGTACAGGAGTGTGTGTAGTGTTTTGCATTTCCATACCTCAGACCATTAGGCCAGAGTGCTGCAGGTAGGGCACTATCAAAGCACCTGTTTGCAGAAATAGTTCACCACACAAGGAGTAAACTTGAAAAACTTTACTATGACACAGATTAAGTCACAAACACATGCATAACAATATACATAGGCTGGCTTCACACTGCAGTTTTTTCACTGATCATGTCCATCCAGTTTGTGTGCCAAAACCTGGGAGAGGAACTTGCAGAGAAAAAGTATTATTGAAAGATTGACACCTGTTCTGAGTTTTGGAGACACTCCTGGTTTTGGCACACAAACTGGATGGATACTGATCAGTGAAAAAACTGCAGTGTGAAGCCAGCCATAGTATATAAACATAACATAAGTCCCACAGGAATCAGCACTACACAGACTATTAAAGTGGTGGAAAGTAGAGATGAGCGAACTTTGCTCGAACATGTTCGCCATTTTCAAATCCGGACTGAATTTGGCAATATTCGTTCGACCCCTCGAAACCAAACATTTTCCTGAAAAGTCGGAAATTTGGGATTTGTTTGGTAATTGTTCAGATGTGTGTGTAGTTTAACATAGATAGAAGCATTAGTGAAGATGCACTAATGTTTATTTTCTATGTTATACCACACACACATACATACACACACAGATCATCTTACCAGTCTCCTTCTGCTTGCTTGCTTCTGGGTCTGCTGTCCTGCTCTCCCTGTCACTTACTTCTGATCCCTCACATTAAGCTTCATGGATATTTTCTTCACTACCTGACAACAGCCAATCACAGATGCCCTTGCCGTGTGAAAGTGTCTGTGATTTGCTGATGCAATCAGACTGCATTTCCACAATCTGGATGATGTATGTGCTTGTTTGTCATACACATTAGTGTAGTATGGCAACCAATCTGATGACATAGTGTGTTAAAAAAAAAAAAATGGAAAAAAATGTGTAGGGATCCTCTGTATTTTTTGTCTCCGCACAGATAAAGCAGACAGCTGTGAGCTGCCACCCTCAGCTGCCTATTTTCACCTTGACTGGCAAAAAAAAATGCATAGGGCTCAGCCCTATTTTTAATTGCCAGCCAAGGTAAAACTAGGCAGCTGAGGGCTGATATTTTCAGCAGGTTAAGGGCCCATCCTTATTGCCCCTCCCACACTATAGAATAGCAGCCCGCAGCTGCCTCAGAAATCAGCACATTCATAAGAAACACTAGCTTTGTATTGCCAGCTGGCATTAAGCCTGAAATTCTTAATGTCGGGCCAATGTTAGAAACTGCCATTAAGAATTTGAAGTAAATAGTAAAGAAGAGACAACACAGAGAGAAAATATTTTATTACAAATAAAAACAAGCTGCTGACCCTGTGCAATAATGAATATTTGCTCTTCCCCTAAAAAATAAATAAATAAATAATAATAATAATAATAATAAAATAAAAAAAATAAAAAAATTCCCTTAACAATATTACACTCTCTTAAATGCATGTTTTAAGGATATTGTGGGCTTCCTGGACTTTACAGCTGCTGCCACATCTGGCACTGTTTCTAAAAAATTACACCCTGCAGGCATCAAAACACAGGAAAAGGTTTAGGGAAATTTTAAATTACTTATTTTCCAAACATAACTGCGTTCGCAAATTTTGGGCAGACTCTTCAGGTTTTGATCCCGAGCTGAATCAGCAATGTTTAGGCTGAATTTGAAATTGGCTGACATATTCGGGGAAGGTTCACTCATCTCTAATAACCAGTGAGGTCTTAGTACCTCTTACTTACCAGAATCACTGTTCTGAAGTTAGGGTTCAGGGTAAGCAAAAAAAAAAAACATTAAAAACAAATGATAACTTGCAAGTAGAGATTGGCAGATTATGGGACTCCGACTTCTCGACCAGTTCTGTAGTCCCTAGTTGCTGGATGGGAGGCTCACAAATATCTTACTTTCTGGGATACCCAATGAGGCTTTTCATTAGCCAAGCTGGTGCAACATCATCTGTGTGACATGCTGCAATGATGATATCGCACCAGCCATGGCCAATCAAAAGCCACTTTGGGAATCAGTAAAAGTAAGATATACCCAAGAGATTCTTGTGCAGCAGCCAGAGACTACTGACCTGATAGATTGACTAATAATCCAGAGTCCCATGGCTTGATATGCTTATCTGTAGTTGCAAAATAATCATTTTGTTTTAGATCATAGAATAAACAAGCAGTCTTAATGAACCTGATTTCTGTTTCCCAATTGCCAGATGCACCATTTTCAAGTTCTGTTTGTTATGGAACTTTTTTATTTGCAACCACATGTTGAAAACTATGTAATAAACTATCCATACCCTGTTCCTAACAGCAGGAAGTGACTTTGTAAATGGTGAAGAACTTAAGGATTCATTTCTTTGCTTAAGAATATCAGAAAATGTAAGTTTAATATACCTGTTTAATTGTGGATGGTTGGCTTCAGATCACACACTAAGAAATCTTCGTATGCTCAGCTATTAATATCTTCCTTTAGCAGATATGATTACTAACCACATGGAAAAAAACAACCTCTCCCTTGTTTACTTACAGCAGACGTGAAGTGGCAGGCAAGTGTTCACATAATGATCTATTCCACCTAATTAAATATCTGACGGCTTAAAAACAGTGTCCTAGGTCCAACATATAATAAAGTAAACTAACACCATTCATTGTCATAGTTTAAATGGGGTGCCTGCTCCATTAATATATGTTATTTACAAGATGTTTACTAAATAAAATTAAAATATAGAAGGAGGACATACACCACTCCATACATTATAAAAATAATTTGCTTTACAGGTATAATAGGCATACAATTGAAACAATAAATAGTAAAATGTATATCTAGTGATCGATAGGACTTATTGGTGGTGCACTACATACTACAGAATGGTGCTTATCCTCACCAACATGTGTTGCGTTACTGTAACATCGAAGGAAGGCTCATGTTTATTTGAAAGGAGTTTATGTATGTGATAATAAACTGGCTATATACATGAAAAACCGTTCCCGTACACCTTAAATTAGCAGCCAAGCGAGTTTCCTCCATTACATTCAGTGAGCAAATCACTAGTGGCTAAAAATTCCTACAAATCTCAATATATCAAAGCCTCTTAATGTCTTGTGAAAGAGTGTCTAACATTTAGAGGTCTTTTAGGGTTGTATTTATCCTCTTTTGAGGTCTTTAATGCAACATTGACTCATTAATGTCCAAGTGACCTCAACCGCTTTGGGAAGGTGAAAATGAAAGGAAAATGGTGGTAAACAAATAGTATTTAATATCACACTGCAGTGTCAGACTTAGGGCTCAGACACACTGGTGTGAAACTCGGATTACTGCAATGCGAGTAAAAATCGCATTGCAGTCGGACCAATGTTAGTCAATGTTCGAGTACACATTTCCGAGTGTCAGACGTCTTTTTCTCGTCCTATTCACAGATGACAAATCAGTCACAACATGCTGCAACAGTACGCGAGTCTCGGACGACACTCACCAATGTAAGTCTTTGGGTCAGACAAAAAAGACGTTACCACACTCGAACCTCACACGCACCATCCGAGTCGGATGCGATTTTTAATTGATACATTATCATTCTGTAGCTTACACAACCGTAAAAAATGCTCCTGTAAATGCTAAGACAGTAAATAGCTGCTGAGTAAAACAACGGATTGCACTCGGACAACACATGGAAGCCACACTGACCAAAAGTTGGATGACACTCGTCCGACTCTCGGATCCATCAATCGGACCGTTTTTTTCACTCGCCAATGTGTTTCCACCCTTAATAGGCTGCTTAAATTGTAGAAATAATCCAAATATCTTTTTTTGTGGGAATTTACAAGGTATTGCAACAGATGATCATTATCAGAAGATTATCAAAATATCACCATCTACTCCCACGGTTTTTATGATGTTACTTGTTGTATACCCCACAAGCCAACAAATGACTTCTAATGAGAGATGACCTTGCCCACGAGAGATCACATTCTATAAATATATATCCACAAACCAATTTATCAACATATATATTAACCATAAAGAGGCCGGATGGGTGGGCTGTTAGTTCTTTATCCAGGAAGAGAGGTCCCTTCCCTCTTCCCAACTCCTTTATACTCCATACTCCTGCCCACTTTTTCCCCCACCAATATAAATGCCTGCAGGTCTCCTCCCATTTCTAGAACCGGTTAGATGTTTTCAAACTCAAAAAGCAATGGTTTGTTGTTAAAAACCTTTTGAAAAAGTAGCCTGATTTTCTGATCCACCTGATTTGATATTTGTGTACCTTCTGAGAGCACATTTTGTATCAGCAGTGCAGTCTATCTATAAAACACTATGCAGCTGGGAATTCTGTGTCTGGCATGGTTGTATAATGGCAGAGATGGCAGAAGAAGCTGCACAATCAAACATTAGCAGGCAATATGATGTCTGGCAGCAATGACAATCCCAACAGCAGCAGATGTGTCACTGGTGTGGCTGAGAATTGGTAGTAGCAGCTCCAGAAGCCATAAGACAGATAATTAGGACATTCAGATCTTGGGAAGATGGTGTACCACGGTCCGCGCTGCTGCCTCAATGGAATCACAAGGAATGTAAGGTTCCAAGAAGTCACAAGGAATGCAAGGTTCCAAAAGTAACAATCTCCTTTATTCCACCAACGCGTTTCGGCGCCTCTCCTGGCACCTTCATCAGGGTATCATTAGTCCCAGGCGTCGCTAGGCAGCGATCGGGAGCATCTTCGTCGGAAGGTGAGTATCGGAGCCCCCGCCCAAAACAGAACATATATATGTGTGTGTAATCCACATATATACAGTGTATGGATTACACACACATATATATAATTTCACTTTGATTAGGCATATTACACATGTGCATCTACATATATATATATATATATATATATATATATATATATATATATATATAGATGCACATAACTATATATATATATATGTCTAGTTTTTAGGCTAGACAAAAGTCACTTTGTGACTGAAACGTTGCATGGTCGCCCTGAAGGCCTGAATAAAGGCTTCTAAAGAACCTGACGTGGGTGTGCTGCTGTCATTTTTCTATTATATATTGAAGCAAAGGTTGGTTTGCTGGACGGATTTGCACCCCGAGCTGTATGCTGCTCAGAATTTTGCTATATATATATATATATATATATATATATATATATATATATATATATATATATATACATATACTGTATATATATATATATATATATATATTTATAGATGCATCCACTGTATATATACAGTATATATATATGATGCATCTATAGAAATGGTGCATCCATACACTTATATATATACACACAAATGTCGCAGCACTCCCTTGGAGACGTTCAAAGGTGTTTATTCCCAGCTTGCAAAAGGTACAAATGGCAACGTTTCAGGCACCCACGCCCTTATTCCTGCCTGAAACGTTGCCATTTGTACCTTTTGCAAGCTGGAATAAACACCTTTGAATGTCTCCAAGGGAGTGCTGTGACATTTGTATGTATATTGAGGCACATTGAGGACTGTGGGGGTCGCTTTGCACCCGGGAAATCCAGCATTACCTGCTGCTCCTATCTTTTACATAGCACTTATATATACAGTGCCTACAAGTAGTCTTCAACCCCCTGCTGATTTAGGTGGTTTGATAAGATGCAAATAAGTTAGAGCCTTCAAACTGCAAACGAGAGTAGGATTTATTAACAGAAGCATAAATCTTACAAACCAAAAAGTTATGTTGCTCAGTTGAATTTTAATAAATTTTACACATAAAAGTGTGGGTCAATTATTATTCAACCCCTAGGTTTAATATTTTGTGGAATAACCCTTGTTAGCAATTACAGCTAATAATCGTCTTTTATAAGACCTGATCAGGCCGGCACAGGTCTCTGGAGTTATCTTAGCCCACTCCTCCATGCAGATCTTCTCCAAGCTATCTAGGTTCTTTGGGTGTCTCATGTGGACTTTAATCTTGAGCTCCTTCCACAAGTTTTCAATTGGGTTAAGGTCAGGAGACTGACTAGGCCACTCCATAACCTTGATTTTTTCCCTCTTGAACCAGGCCTTGGTTTTCTTGGCTGTGCGCTTTGGGTCGTTGTCTTGTTGGAAGATGAAATTACGACCCATCTTAAGATCCTTGATGGAGGAGCGGAGGTTCTTGGCCAAAATCTCCAGGTAGGCCGTGCTATCCATCTTCCCATGGATGCGGACCAGATGGCCAGGCCCCTTGGCTGAGAAAAATCCAAACAGCATGATGCGCCACCACCATGCTTGACTGTAGGGATGGTATTCTTGGGGTCGTATGCAGTGCCATTCAGTCTCCAAACGTCACGTATGTGGTTGGCACCAAAGATCTCGATCTTGGTCTCATCAGACCATAGAACCTTGAACCAGTCTGTCTCAGAGTCCTCCAAGTGATCATGAGCAAACTGTAGACGAGCCTTTACATGACGCTTTGAAAGTAAAGGTACCTTACGGGCTCGTCTGGAACGGAGACCATTGCGGTGGAGTACGTTACTTATGGTATTGACTGAAACCAATGTCCCCACTGCCATGAGATCTTCCCAGAGCTCCTTCCTTGTTGTCCTTGGGTTAGCCTTGACTCTTCGGACAAGCCTGGCCTCGGCACGGGAGGAAACTTTCAAAGGCTGTCTAGGCCGTGGAAGGCTAACAGTAGTTCCATAAGCCTTCCACTTCCGGATGATGCTCCCAACAGTGGAGACAGGTAGGCCCAACTCCTTGGAAAGGGTTTTGTACCCCTTGCCAGCCTTGTGACCCTCCACGATCTTGTCTCTGATGGCCTTGGAATGCTCCTTTGTCTTTCTCATGTTGACCATGTATGAGTGCTGTTCACAAGTTTGGGGAGGGTCTTAAATAGTCAGAAAAGGCTGGCAAAAGAGATAATTAATCCACACATGTGAAGCTCATTGTTCTTTGTGCCTAAACTACTTCTTAATACTTTAGGGGGACCAAACAGAATGCTGGTGGTTTGAGGGGTTGAATAATAAATGACCCTCTGAATTAACTTTTAACGCTTTAAATAAAAAAAAATAAAAAAAATCTTTTTGGCTGCAGTGCATTTCCCACTTCCAGGCTGATCTACAGTCCAAATGTCACAATGCCAAGTTAATTCCGCATGTGTCAACCAGCTAAATCTGCAGGGGGTTGAAGACTACTTGTAGGCACCGTATAGTTATGTGCATCCATATATATATATATATATAGATGCACATTAATATATAAATATATAAGTGTATATATATATATATATATATACATACTGTATATACAGTGTTGGCCAACAGTATTGACACCCCTGCCATTCTGTCAGATGGTACTCAGTTTCTTCCTGAAAATGATTGCAATCACAAATTCTTTGGTATTATTATCTTCATTTAATTTGTCTTCAATGAAAAAAACACAAAAAGAATTGTCCTAAAGCCAAATTGGATATAATTCCACACCAAACATAAAAAAGGGGGTGGACAAAAGTATTGGCACCCTTAGAAAAATCATGTGATGCTTCTCTAATTTGTGTAATTAACAGCACTTGTAACTTACCTGTGGCACCTAACAGGTGTTGGCAATAACTAAATCACACTTGCAGCCAGTTGACATGGATTAAAGTTGACTCAACCTCTGTCCTGTGTCCTTGTGTGTACCACATTGAGCATGGAGAAAAGAAAGAAGACCAAAGAACTGTCTGAGGACTTGAGAAACCAAATTGTGAGGAAGCATGAGCAATCTCAAGGCTACAAGTCCATCTCCAAAGACCTGAATGTTCCTCTGTCTACCGTGCGCAGTGTCATCAAGAAGTTTAAAGCCCAAGATGTGGATGGAAAAGAAAAATTGACAAGAGATTTCAACGCAAGATTGTGCGGATGGTGGATAAAGAGCCCCGACTAACATCCAAACAAGTTCAAGCTGCCCTGCAGTCCGAGGGTACAACAGTGTCAACCCGTACTATCCGTCGGCGTCTGAATGAAAAGGGACTGCATGGTAGGAGACCCAGGAAGACCCCATTTCTTACCCCGTGACATAAAAAAGCCAGGCTGGAGTTTGCCAAAACTTACCTGAGAAAGCCTAAAACATTTTGGAAGAATGTTCTCTCTTTTTGGGCAAAGGCATCAACATGGAGTTTACAGGAAAAAAAAAGAGGCATTCAAAGAAAAGAACATGGTCCCTACAGTCAAACATGGCGGAGGTTCCCTGATGTTTTGGGGTTGCTTTGCTGCCTCTGGCACTGGACTGCTTGACCGTGTGCATGGCATTATGAAGTCTGAAGACTACCAACAAATTTTGCAACATAATGTAGGGCCCAGTGTGAGAAAGCTGGGTTTCCCTCAGAGGTCATGGGTCTTCCAGCAGGACAATGACCCAAAACACACTTCAAAAAGCACTAGAAAATGGTTTGAGAGAAAGCACTGGAGACTTCTAAGGTGGCCAGCAATGAGTCCAGACCTGAATCCCATAGAGCATCTGTGGAGAGATCTAAAAATGGCAGTATGGAGAAGACACCCTTCAAATATCAGGGACCTGGAGCAGTTTGCCAAAGACAAATGGTCTAAAATTCCAGCAGAGCATTGTAAGAAACTCATTGATGGTTACCGGAAGCGGTTGATCGCAGTTATTTTGGCTAAAGGTTGTGCAACCAAGTATTAGGCTGAGGGTGCCAATACTTTTGTCCGGCCCATTTTTGGAGTTTTGTGTGAAATGATCAATGTTTTGCTTTTTGCTTCATTCTCTTTTGTGTTTTTTCATTGAAGACAAATTAAATGAAGATAATAATACCAAAGAATTTGTGATTGCAATCATTTTCAGGAAGAAACTGAGTGTTATCTGACAGAATTGCAGGGGTGTCAATACTTTTGGCCAACACTGTATATATATATATATATATATATATATATAGATGCATCCACTGTATATATACAGTATACAGTTAGGGCCAGAAATATTTGGACAGTGACACAATTTTCGCGAGTTGGGCTCTGCATGCCACCACATTGGATTTGAAATGAAACCTCTACAACAGAATTCAAGTGCAGATTGTAACGTTTAATTTGAAGGGTTGAACAAAAATATCTGATAGAAAATGTAGGAATTGTACACATTTCTTTACAAACACTCCACATTTTAGGAGGTCAAAAGTAATTGGACAAATAAACATAACCCAAACAAAATATTTTTATTTTCAATATTTTGTTGTGAATCCTTTGGAGGCAATCACTGCCTTAAGTCTGGAACCCATGGTCATCACCAAACGCTGGGTTTCCTCCTTCTTAATGCTTTGCCAGGCCTTTACAGCCGCAGCCTTCAGGTCTTGCTTGTTTGTGGGTCTTTCCGTCTTAAGTCTGGATTTGAGCAAGTGAAATGCATGCTCAATTGGTTAAGATCTGGTGATTGACTTGGCCATTGCAGAATGTTTCACTTTTTTGCACTCATGAACTCCTGGGTAGCTTTGGCTGTATGCTTGGGGTCATTGTCCATCTGTACTATGAAGCGCCGTCCAATCAACTTTGCAGCATTTGGCTGAATCTGGGCTGAAAGTATATCCCGGTACACTTCAGAATTCATCCGGCTACTCTTGTCTGCTGTTATGTCATCAATAAACACAAGTGACCCAGTGCCATTGAAAGCCATGCATGCCCATGCCATCACGTTGCCTCCACCATGTTTTACAGAGGATGTGGTGTGCCTTGGATCATGTGCCGTTCCCTTTCTTCTCCAAACTTTTTTCTTCCCATCATTCTGGTACAGGTTGATCTTTGTCTCATCTGTCCATAGAATACTTTTCCAGAACTGAGCTGGCTTCTTGAGGTGTTTTTCAGAAAATTTAATTCTGGCCTGTCTATTTTTGGAATTGATGAATGGTTTGCATCTAGATGTGAACCCTTTGTATTTACTGTCATGGAGTCTTCTCTTTACTGTTGACTTAGAGACAGATACACCTACTTCACTGAGAGTGTCCTGGACTTCAGTTGATGTTGTGAACGGGTTCTTCTTCACCAAATAAAGTATGCGGCGATCATCCACCACTGTTGTCATCCTTGGACGCCCAGGCCTTTCAGAGTTCCCAAGCTCACCAGTCAATTTCTTTTTTCTCAGAATGTACCCAACTGTTGATTTTGCTACTCCAAGCATGTCTGCTATCTCTCTGATGGATTTTTTCTTTTTTTTCAGCCTCAGGATGTTCTGCTTCACCTCAATTGAGAGTTCCTTTGACCGCATGTTGTCTGGTCACAGCAACAGCTTCCAAATGCAAAACCACACACCTGGAATCCACCCCTGACCTTTTAACTACTTCATTGATTACAGGTTAACGAGGGAGACGCCTTCAGAGTTAATTGCAGCCCTTAGAGTCCATTGTCCAATTACTTTTGGTCCCTTGAAAAAGAGGAGGCTATGCATTACAGAGCTATAATTCCTAAACCTTTTCTCCGATTTGGATGTGGAAACTCTCATATTGCAGCTGGGAGTGTGCACTTTCAGCCCATATATATATATATAATTGTATTTCTGAACATGTTTTGTAAACAGCTAAAATAACAAAACTTGTGTCACTGTCCAAATATTTCTGGCCCTAACTGTATATATATATATGTATATGATGCATCTATAAATATGGTGCATCTATACGCTTATATATATATAGTCATGTGCATGTATATATATATATATATATAGATATGTATATGTAGATGCACATATATATAGATGCACATAACTATATATATATATAAGTGTGTATATATATATATATATATATATATATATATATATATATATATATATATATGCACATATCTATGTGTATATATATATATATATATATATATATATATATATATATATACTGTATATATACATTACACGTGTGTATATATATATATAGATGCATCATATCTATAGATGCATCATATATATACTGTATATATACAGTAGTTGCATTATATATATATATATATATATACTGTATATATATACTGTATATATAGTAGATGCATTTCTCTCTCTATATATAGATGCATCTACTGTATATATACAGTATAAATATGATGCATCTATAGAAATGATGCCTCTATAAACTGTGCATATAATGGAGGATGCTGGTACGGTAGCCTAGGTACTTCTTCACCATCTTCCAAAACATTTCTGCTCTTGTCAGACTACCCCACGAAATAAGGGCTCTCAATGATAGTCACATAGGACTTTTTGTACTTATTGTATCTGGGTAGGTTTTAAGAAACTGCTAAACTACCAATCTGAGTATCTGGATTAAGTATGGTACGTGTGCCAGCTTGCCAAGCTCATAGCCACCACCAAGTTTTGACCCTTATCACACACAACCATGCCTGGTTGTTGATTCAGCAGCGACAGCCACAGATGTGTCTGGTTTGTTAAACCTTACAACATCTCTGCAGTGATGTGCTATTTGACACCTAAAGATATGAGTTTCATTCATTCTGAGATGGAGGATGAGGAGGAGAAGAAGAGGGTGTAAGAATTGATGTAGGAGGTGGGGTAAACCTTGATGAAACTAGTGCCCACAATTCTAGGTGTCTGTAGCATGTGTGTTGTCCCAGGATCTAACTTAGTCCCGGCCTCCACAGGGTTCACTCCGGTGTGCCATCAGGGAACTGTATCATACCTTGCCACAAGTACTTGTTGACTGGTCAGTGGTTAAGTGGACATTCCCAGCAACTGCGTTGGTCAGGGCACAGGTGATGTTATGGGACATGTGCTTGTTTAAGGCACGGATAGCACACCATAGCAAAAATAGCTGCTGGGGACTGATTCCTGAGGTTGTAAAAAGCCTCAGTGCATACAAGCCTAGAACACCCAACGTTTCCAGGGCAAGCTCTCTGGTAATGTGCCTGTTTAGTGTTTAGGCATGTAGGTGGGTGGCTGGGTATTTCCGCTTGCATTTCCAAGGCCTGGTGTAAGGACGGCTGAACGCTGTCCTGGGAGAAAAAAGTGTATGTGGTTGCTGACGGTGTTTGCTTCCTGATGAAGCTTATTGCAGGTGAAACGCTGGACGAAGTGTTGGTGATCTATAGGTTCCATCTCATTAACTTCTTACGCTCTGGCGTCATGTCACAAGGTAACACGTCCACCTTTTAATTATGCTATTTACAGTGTTGGCCAAAAGTATTGATACCCCTGCAATTCTGTCAGATAATACTCAGTTTCTTCCTGAAAATGATTGCAATCACAAATTCTTTGGTATTATTATCTTCATTTAATTTGTCTTAAATGAAAAAAACACAAAAAGAATTGTCCTAAAGCCAAATTGGATATAGTTCCACACCAAACATAAAAAAAGGGGGTGGACAAAAGTATTGCCACCCTTAGAAAAATCATGTGATGCTTCTCTAATTTGTGTAATTAACAGCACCTGTAACTTACCTGTGGCACCTAACAGGTGTAGGCAATAACTAAATCACACTTGCAGCCAGTTGACATGAATTAAAGTTGACTCGACCTCTATCCTGTGTCCTTGTGTGTACCACATTGAGCATGGAGAAAAGAAAGAAGACCAAAGAACTGTCTGAGGACTTGAGAAACCAAATTGTGAGGAAGCATGAGCAATCTCAAGGCTACAAGTCCATCTCCAAAGACCTGAATGTTCCTGTGTCTACTGTGCACAGTGTCATCAAGAAGTTTAAAGCCCATGGCACTGTGGCTAATCTCCCTAGATGTGGACGGAAAAGAAAAATTGACAAGAGATTTCAACGCAAGATTGTGCGGATGGTGGATAAAGAACCTTGACTAACATCCAAACAAGTTCAAGCTGCCCTGCAGTCCAAGGGTACCACAGTGTCAACCCGTACTATCCGTCGGCGTCTGAATGAAAATGGACTGTATGGTAGGAGACCCAGGAAGACCCCACTTCTTACCCTGAGACATAAAAAAGTCAGGCTGGAGTGTGCCAAAACGTACCTGAGAAAGCCTAAAACGTTTTGGAAGAATATTCTCTCTTTTTGGGCAAAGGCATCAACATAGAGTTTACAGGAGAAAAAAAGAGGCATTCAAAGAAAAGAACACGGTCCCCACAGTCAAACATGGCGGAGGTTCCCTGATGTTTTGGGGTTGCTTTGCTGCCTCTGGCACTGGACTGCTTGACCGTGTGCATGGCATTATGAAGTCTGAAGACTACCAACAAATTTTGCAACATAATGTAGGGCCCAGTGTGAGAAAGCTGGGTCTCCCTCAGAGGTCATGGGTCTTCCAGCAGGACAATGACCCAAAACACACTTCAAAAAGCACTAGAAAATGGTTTGAGAGAAAGCACTGGAGACTTCTAAGGTGGCCAGCAATGAGTCCAGACATGAATCCCATAGAACACCTGTGGAGAGATCTAAAAATGGCAGTTTGGAGAAGGCACCCTTCAAATATCAGGGACCTGGAGCAGTTTGCCAAAGACAAATGGTCTAAAATTCCAGCAGAGCAATGTAAGAAACTCATTGATGGTCACTGGAAGCGGTTGATCGCAGTTATTTTGGATTATTAGGCTGAGGGTGCCAATACTTTTGTCCAGCCCATTTTTGGAGTTTTGTGTGAAATGATCAATGTTTTGCTTTTGGTTCATTCTCTTTTGTGTTTTTTCATTGAATACAAATTAAATGAAGATAATAATACCAAAGAATTTGTGATTGCAATCATTTTCAGGAAGAAACTGAGTATTATCTGACAGAATTGCAGGGGTGTCAATACTTTTGGCCAACACTGTGTAACACTGGATATCGCTGGTATGTAGTCTTTCTACTGCATGCTACTTATCAGTGTATATTTAGAGGTCATCCTTATCTATTTAGTATTAATTAGTGCTTATTTATATACCGTATATACTCGTGTATAAGCCGACCCGTGTATAAGCCGACCCCCCTACTTTTGCCCCCAAAACCTGGGAAAACCTATTGACTCGTGTATAAGCCGAGGGTGGACCCCAGCACAGGTATACAGCCCCCAGCAGTGTGGTATACAGGCCCCCTCAGTGGTATACAGCAGCCTCCCCAGTGGTAGTATACAGCAGCCTCCCCAATGGTAGTATACAGTAGCCTCCCCAGTGGTATATACAGCAGCCCCAGAGGGGTATACAGCAGCCCCAGAGCTGTATACAGCAGCCCCAGAGCTGTATACAGCAGCCCCAGAGGGGTATACAGCAGCCCCAGAGGGGTATATAGCAGCCCCAGAGGGGTATATAGCAGCCCCAGAGCTGTATACAGCAGCCCCAGAGGGGTATACAGCAGCCCCAGAGGGGTATACAGCAGCCCCAGAGGGGTATACAGCAGCCCCAGAGGGGTATATAGCAGCCCCAGAGGGGTATATAGCAGCCCCAGAGCTGTATACAGCAGCCCCAGAGGGGTATACAGCAGCCCCAGAGGGGTATACAGCAGCCCCAGAGCTGTATACAGCAGCCCCAGAGCTGTATACAGCAGCCCCAGAGCTGTATACAGCAGCCCCAGAGGGGTATACAGCAGCCAAAGATGGGGTATATAGCAGCCCCAGAGGGGTATACAGCAGCCCCAGAGCTGTATACAGCAGCCCCAGAGCTGTATACAGCAGCCCCAGAGGGGTATACAGCAGCCCCAGAGGGGTATACAGCAGCCCCAGAGAGGTATATAGCAGCCCCAGAGGGGTATATAGCAGCCCCAGAGGGGTATACAGCAGCCCCAGAGGGGTATACAGCAGCCCCAGAGGGGTATATAGCAGCCCCAGAGGGGTATATAGGAGCCCCAGAGGGGTATACAGCAGCCCCAGAGGGGTATACAGCAGCCCCAGAGGGGTATACAGCAGCCCTAGAGCTGTATACAGCAGCCCCAGAGCTGTATACAGCAGCCCCAGAGGGGTATACAGCAGCCCCAGAGGGGTATACAGCAGCCCCAGAGGGGTATACAGCAGCCCCAGAGCTGTATACAGCAGCCCCAGAGCTGTATACAGCAGCCCCAGAGCTGTATACAGCAGCCCCAGAGGGGTACACAGCAGCCCCAAAGGGGTATATAGCAGCCCCAGAGGGGTATACAGCAGCCCCAGAGCTGTATACAGCAGCCCCAGAGCTGTATACAGCAGCCCCAGAGGGGTATACAGCAGCCCCAGAGGGGTATATATCAGCCCCAGAGAGGTATATAGCAGCCCCAGAGGGGTATATAGCAGCCCCAGAGGGGTATACAGCAGCCCCAGAGGGGTATACAGCAGCCCCAGAGGGGTATATAGCAGCCCCAGAGCTGTATACAGCAGCCCCAGAGGGGTATATAGCAGCCCCAGAGGGGTATACAGCAGCCCCAGAGGGGTATACAGCAGCCCCAGAGGGGTATACAGCAGCCCCAGAGGGGTATTTAGCAGCCCCAGAGGGGTATACAGCAGCCCCCGCTGTATACAGCAGCTCCCGCTGTATACAGCGGTACCCGGCTGTATACAGCCCCCCCCGTGGTATACCGGGCCCCCCCTGTGGCAACCTGTAAAGGAAGCGATGATTATACTTATCGGGTCGCTGTAGCCGACGCCGACGCCGCCGCTCTGTCACCGTCCGTCACCGCGCTCCTTCCCGTCTTCATGCTTCCTTCACCGGCGCACAGAAAATGACGTCATTTCCTGTGCGACGGTGAAGGAAGCATGAAGACCAGGAGGAGCGCGGTGACGGACGGTGACAGAGCGTCGGCGTCGGCGACAGCGACCCGATAAGTATAATCATCGCTTCCTTTACAGGTTGCCACAGGGGGGGCCCGGTATACCACGGGGGGGGGCTGTATACAGCCGGGTATATATATTTTTTTTTTTTATTATTACCGTATATACTCGTGTATAAGCCGAGGGGGGACTTTTCAGCACATTTTTTGTGCTGAAAAACTCGGCTTATACACGAGTATATACGGTATGTGCTTATTTATGTGCCTTACTATCTATTTATAGTTTATTGTGTACAGTTATGAAAAATATAGGTATTTTACTGATAGCTATTTTCTTATTATATTTCTGCTTACAGTTTTATATTTGGATATTGATAGTACTTGTATTTTAGGATTCTGTGCTCTATATTTTGCTATGTATCTCCTTTTGGGGCAATTTTAGCCATTTATAATAAAGTTTTTTCTTCCTTATATGTAATCTTATGGTCACGCTCTGCATTTCATATTAATTTAATAGGTTTTATAATATTTGTTTACTATTCAGGATGGTACTTGTTAGTGATTCACTTCATCTGGTTTAAATATTCCATCAATTGATGCCTCTAATATGCTATCCCTTCTTCAGCAGCTCTACCAACACTAATTGCAGCTATGAGCAATAATATTGGAGAACAGAATCTAATTACGGTAAATTGGCCCTGAAAAGAATTCTGGTTGTTTGTGGCAGAAGCCATGTACAGAAAGGCAATAATCCTTGACGAGATGCAACTAATATGCTATCCCTTCTCCAGCAGCTCTCTCTACACAAATTGTAGCTAAGAGTAATATTATTAGGAAATAGAATTTATTTGGTCCTGAACGGAATCTGGGTTGTACGTGGCAACACCAAAGACTGTAAGGCAATAATCCCTGAATAAACTACTGCAACACACTATTTCTACTCCAGCATTTCTCCCTTCACTAATTCCAGCTAAGAGTGATATTATTAGTGAATAGAATCTATTGATATTTTCACCGGAAGGACTTTAAGTTGTACGTGGCAAGAATGATAGTTTAAAACATTAATCCCTGAATAAGAATGCCTCTAATACACAATACAATCTATTTAACTAAGGACAGTTGACTAAATGTAGAACCAGCAAGGACTGTTAGACTATGAAATACTGTAATACATTGTCCTTTCACCAGCAGAAACTCTACCTTCACTATTTCCAGGTACACGCAGAGTATAGAGTCACCAGGTCTTACATAGATCTAATGACACTATGTGGCTGACGAATCCCAGTAATGCCAGTAGCCAACATGGCTACGGCATTATCACGATTGGGAACAATCCTCGCATATTTAGTGGCTAAGAATCAGCTGGAAAACATGCGGGATGGGGAACTGAGCATGGCACCCGAGTACCAGATACTCAATTAAGTAATGAGCAGCGCTGAGCATGTTAGCCCATCACTAGTAGTTACACCAAATACTGATTTGATTTAGGCCTCATTCAGATATTTTTTGTCAACATATGAGTAAAATTAGCCAAGTACACAGGTCTGCAACTAAAAATCTGCATTGGATTTTTCAACTATTTCTGATACATTTTTGCATGCTGAATATGTGAAAAATACTAGATATTAATCTATTACATCAGGTTTTCCTTCAAAAGTTGTGTTTTGGTTGTAGAGCTGCTGAATTTGTAATCAAACAAAAAAGTTTTTGTGAGCTATTCCTGATTTGAAAACTTCTTACTGAAAAATAATTTCTAAAATGAAGATGAGGAGTACAAAAGAAAAAGGATGAAAGTGAGAGCAAGAGACAAAAGAAATGGAAAGTAAATAGGTACAGTCATAGGGATAGGGTGGGGAGGGTGATTTGGACTATATCACAGAGTCAGTCATGTTCTATTGTATCCTATTTAGTTGTTGGTAGACGTTGTGGTGTGGGTGACATTGGGGTGGGATTGCTGGAGACAACGAGCCTGAACAAGTTCGTGCCTTAATAGCAGTTGTGATTCTTGACAAATCACAGCTGTCATTACCCCCATATATTACCCCAACTGACAAAGCACAAGGGCAGTCTGAAAGATTCAGATAAAGCACCAGGATGTGGGCTTATATTCTATGGCTGGGATGGGCCAATAAGCATAATAATAATAATCTTTAATTATATAGCACCAACATATTCCACAGCGCTTTACTATACAGAAGATCATATTTAAAAATCATAAGAAACAGTTATCAGAAAATATGATACAATACAAAAAAAAAATACAATACAAAGCATAATACAATAATTAGAGCAAAATAATGATAAACCTGCTGATAAGAGCTTACAATCTAACAATGAGGTGGGGGGGGTGACAAAGTACAGGTGCTTATTTACAGTGATGGTATAGTCAACTTAAGGAGATGGGGATCAGAAAGGAGCAGCATAAGTGGCCACTAAACACTATTTGTGATCCACTTGAGACTGGTGAAGCAGATAGGCTATGTCTAAATGACTGACTAGGAATCATGATAGGCCGCCCTAAAAAGTTGTGTTTTTAGGGCTCGCTTGAAACTATGTAAGTTGTGGATACACCTAATTACTTTTGGTAGAGCATTCCAGAGAATTGGTGAAGAGAATATACATACTTGCAAAAGTGAAATTTAGTAAAAGAAAGGGTTAAAAATGAAAAATATGTATGCTCACTAGGGATGGGCGAGTCTACTCGCTAGGACTCGTTACTCGGCGAGTAGTAAGGGACTCGCAGGACTCGGTACTCGGCGAGTTTCCCAGCGATTACTCGCACAGTAACGAGTCCAATGCAAGTCAATGGCAATCCTAGTTATGTCAGAGTTTACTTTTTCTCACTCGCTAGACTCGCTATATCACATCGCTATGTAGCTTGAATCTTCCCAAATCGTTTAAACAATCGCACCGCTTCACAGATACCCGCTGTCAGCAGCGAGTCTGAGCGAGTCTGAGCGAGTCTACGAATCCGAGTCCTGTATACTGTATTCGGGACTCGCGAATACAGAATCTGTTATGTTCCGACAAAGCTTCCGAGACAGCCTAGCGTGTTAGGTCAGAAAACTTGTGAAGATGGACAAGCATGTTAGCCAATCATATTCAGTAATGCCACAGCCATGTTGGTTGTGGCAGGACTATGATTGGCTTCTGTCCATCGTGATGCCTATGTCATGTATGAGAGGCGAGGCTGTATATAAGCCTTGCCACCGCCATTTTCTCCACATTCCTGTGAGATCTGACCTAGTGCAGGGTGAGGTAGATGCTGGAGAAGATCATAGGGAGTGTCAGTTAGTGTAGGAAAACTAAAAAGATTCCTTATATTTAACCCAAACAGCTCTTGTGAGAGCTACCAGGAGGACAGAGGAGTACTGTGTAGAGGACTGTAGGCAGGCAGGCAGGGAGGTGCAGCCTTACAGTGCACACAGGACCGACCTCATAGCTTAGCTTACTCACTCAGCTGTCCTAATAGCTGAAGTCAGAGGCTTAGTTGAGGTACTATTTCCTATTTTTTTGCAACTGATAGATTTTGGGTCATAATAACCCCTTCAGCTTTATTTTCTCTGTGGCAGACCAGTGCGTTGCTGCTCTCCTACCTGCAACTAGCACGTGCGCCACCAGCTTGTGCGACTACTTGAGCGCACTTAATAAATTTTGCAGGGACTAGTGTGTTGCTACACAGACACAGACACATTTCTTACTTAAGGTGCACTTTTAAAATATAACCTTTAATAAATATTTGTTAAAATAACAAAAAAGTGTTCTCCCACACCTAGTGTTTATAAAACACACATTACAGACAGGGATGAGACAATATCCCTATTAAACCCTGTCTCTTGTTCTCTTGTTATCATATAATTTGGATAAAAACCACAGACACGGACACAGCAGCAAAAAACTGTTGCGGGTGGGGTTTCCAAAACGGCAATGCGAGCGCTTTTCGAGACATCTGCGATTTGTAAGTCGCACATTACTCGCTATTACTCATTTCCCCATTCATTAACATTGGACTCGCTAGACTCGCAACGAGTAGCGAGTCCCGGGCTCGGACTCGCTAGAGTCAAGCGATTCCGAGTAATTTAGGACTCGCCCATCACTAATGCTCACCTGTCCAGCGAGTCCCCCCGGCACTTCCAGCAAGCTCTGGACAGGATCTGCGGTTACGTCACAACCCGGCAGCGTCATCGGGTCACATGACCGCAGCAGTTACGACAGTAACTGCGGTCATGTGACCCGATCAGCTGATCAGGTTGTGACGTAACCGCAGGTCCTATAAGCATCCGGACCTTGCTGGAAGTGCTGGGGGACTTGCTGGAAGGTGGACATATATATTTTTTATTTCTAACCCTTTCTTTTACTAAATTTCTATTCCGCAATGTATATTATACATTGCTGAAGTGAAAGTGCCCCGCTGCCACCTCAGCTGTTTTTTCTGTGTCCGGATTCATGATAATCACGGACCCGGACACAGAAAAGGTCACCTCCTGTGGTGTCCGTTCCTGTCCGTGGGGTCCTACAAAAAGTAGGATCCCACAGACAGGAAAAAGTATGTGATGTGAAACCAGCCTTATAAAAAATAGACGGAAGCCCCTGTAATTTTTTTTGATAATTATTTATTTGTTTATAACTAAAAAAGTAATTAAAAACAACCAATAAACAAATACCGTATATACTCGTGTATAAGCTGACCCGTGTATAAGCCGACCCCCCTACTTTTGCCCCCAAAACCTGGGAAAACCTATTGACTCGTGTATAAGCCGAGGGTGGACCCCAGCACAGGTATACAGCCCCCAGTAGTGTGGTATACAGCAGCCTCCCCAGTGGTATATACAGCAGCAGCCCCAGTGGTAGTATACAGCAGCCCCAGAGGTATATACAGCAGCCCCAGTGGAAGTATACAGCAGCAGCCCCAGTGGTAGTATACAGCAGCAGCCCCGGTGGTATATACAGCAGCAGCCCCAGTGGTAGTATACAGCAGCCCCAGAGGTATATACAGCCCCAGAGGTATATACAGCAGCCCCAGAGGTATATACAGCAGCCCCAGTGGTAGTATAAAGCAGCCCTTAGGTAGTATACAGCAGCCCTAGAGGTATATACAGCCCCAGAGGTATATACAGCCCCAGAGGTATATACAGCAGCCCCCCCATATCAGTATACAGGCCCCCTCCTTGGGTAGCAATACTGTAAAGGAAGAGATTAGTATACTTATCCCTCTGCTGTAACGCTGCCGCTGTCCCGCCGCCATCATCGCGCTCCTCCGTCTTCATCCAGCGTCTTCCGTCTTCTTCCGTCTTCCTCCTCTGGCGCGCAGACAATGATGTCATTGCCTGCGCCCACCGGAGGAAGCCGGAAGAAGACGGAAGACGCTGGATGAAGACGGAGGAGCGCGATGACGGCGGCGGGACAGCGGCATCAGGACAGTGGAGGGATAAGTATACTAATCTCTTCCTTTACAGGATTGCTACCCTAGGGGGGCCTGTATACTGATTTGGGGAGGGGCACTGTATACTGTATACATTGTATACAGTATACAGTGACTCGCGTATAAGCCGAGGGGGGGACTTTTCAGCCCAATTTTTGGGCTGAAAAACTCGGCTTATACGCGAGTATATACGGTAATTGAAAAAATTAATTGGGCTTCCACTTATTTTTGTAAACCATAACAGATAAAGCAGACAGCAGAAGATTGCTATTATCAAGGGTGAGATAGTCCATTGTTATTGGCCCATCCCAGCCAAAGAATATCAGCCCACAGTCACCCTAGAAAGACTGCATCACATTAGATGCGCCAATCCTGCCACTTCACCTGGCTCTTCTCAATTAGGCTGGTTCTGTGTTAATTGTGGGCAATATATTGGTAAAAGACAGTTGTGATTTGTCAACAATCACAGCTGTTATCAAGCCCTGAATTAGTAATGAAGAGTTGTCTATGACACACCCCTATTACTAATCCTGTAAATCAAAAGGGAATAAACACAAACACAGAAAAATCCTTTATTCGAAGTAAAAAAACACATGCATCCTCTTTCACCCTCTTTCACCAATTTATTAACCCCCAAAACAAACATGAAGTTCCGATGTAATCCACACAATGTCCTACGATGATCCTTGGCTCTGCTACGTCCGGAGGCTGAAGTGAGTGGTGAAATTAAAAAGCTTAACAGCTCACCGTGGCCTCCAGAACACACTAATGGCACCATGGGAGCTGCGTCTGAGAGCGATGATTTCAGTGTGGTTACTAGAATTCATAGCTAAATAGTTTCCATGGTACCTGCTGTGATTGCCAGTGAACTTCATGTCTGGATAGCAGCTGTAATTTTTGACAAATTATAAGCAGGACCTTTTGTGTATGGGCTTTAGGAAAGGCTTCCTTTGTGGACGACATCAATGCATGTCATTCCTCTGCAGTGTACCTTGTATTGTATCATGGAAAACCCTTCTCATCAGAAGACACTCCTGTTTAGGCATTAACATCTGTGGTTGGCCTGGATGTCTCTGTGAGATTGTCAGTTCCATATTTGTTCCATTTTTGTATCACTTCGCTAGAACTTTAGCTTTGCGGCAAGACATTCATTGAGGTCTACTTATTTTTTCAACATGGTCTTGATTGAATATGCTGGGAAAATTACTTTTTTGTGTGTGCAAAATAACAAATTGTTATGAATCAATGGCCTACATTTGTGGAAATATTTGGTAACATGGTAACCCATACAAAATGTTGATTCTGAAAAGAAACCAGTTTTTTAACAAATCTGTTGGGATGTACTCCTTTGTACTAAGCACTGAATACTTATATGTGTATATCCATATGTTATCACCTATTTTCACTTGCAGTACAAAATTGATCACTACGTTGCATTCTTCTAATCTGATGAGAACCCATGTTCAATGTCATGATGAGGCCTTCATGAGGGAATGTTACAACTGCCCTTTTTTTCCCTCCATTTTTTTCATCATTTGCATATGGTTCACATGTCTATAAATCCTGTGAATTTTAGCCAAAAGGTTGCATATTTTTAAAACATTTATTAAGGTGAAAGTGTTGTGTTATCTCTTCTATTTGTTTTACACTTATTGTAGGCTCAAGTGGACTACTTGGTCACTATGGGATGTGCAACTAGTTAATCCAAATTTTCAGCGCGTGCTGCTAAAATCTCTTTTTCACAATGTAATAGAAAATGCATCACATAAATCCACCTAGCAGCTTGGTATTACACACATTGAAATGCTGTACAATCAGTGTGGCGCCCCTGCAACTGGGCTGCCACAGGGTGAACTGCAGCTGGACGAGGTAAGACAGTCAACACACAAAACACCCACACACATAGGCTCCGACTCTAAACCAAGTCACTCTAAGTCAGACAAGGGGTGGGGGGAAAATAGCAACTTGTGGGTGGGAAGAGAGAGAGAACTCGGACAAAAGGGTTGAGGAACAGTAGTAAAACACTGGAACACTAAGTTGGGCAAGACAATTGAGAGCTTCCCATGAGAGAGGACACAACCGAGTGAATCCCTAGAGGGTGGAGGAGTAGGGAAGCCTCCCCAAGCCAAGACACCCTTCAGCAGAGTACTGACTACACAGACAGAAAGAACAACGGGGCCCGGCAGTCTTCACTGCTAATGGCCGATCGGGAACCCAAGCTGGAACCGTGGCCAGTAGAAGGAGCCAGGTGAGCCCGACCAACCCGGGTCAATGGTGGCTAGGCCAGGACAGCCAGAGAGACAGCTCTGTAGATGTGGCTGGGGAACCTACATGACCCTAACCACAGGACATGCCAGCGGGGTGCGGGAGCTCTATGACCCGCGAACCAACTACCGCTACGGAGTAGGACAATGCCATCAAACTAGGACTAGTGACCCAAAGTGGGGGATGTATCACTACAAAGCCCATGATGGCCAGACTGAACCCGTACGCGAGGACAGAGACAGAGTAAGAGGGCCTGAGAGTTACACTGAGGGGAGAGACGCAGAGGAACCGTCCAGCTGCAGTGAGAGCCCTGGTCCGGAGCTGTGGTAAAAACCGGTCAATTAAGAACA
Organism: Allobates femoralis; assembly: GCA_033576535.1. Classification (NCBI taxonomy): domain Eukaryota; kingdom Metazoa; phylum Chordata; class Amphibia; order Anura; family Aromobatidae; genus Allobates; species Allobates femoralis. Next base: position 380,445,068 of record JARQOC010000001.1, read on the forward strand.
TAAAAAGTCTGTGAATGTGGAAAGAGTTGTTAAGCTACAAGTAAAGTACCCAATCAGCTCAGAGTGTGTGTAAGATAGTTATTGTGTGCAGTGGCCGTGGAACCTCCTCCTGCAGAGCCGTCAACTAGTAAGCCCTGTGTGCTGGCTGGAGGAGCTGATGAGAGAGAAGAAGCTCAATACTCTGGTGAAGGGGGGGGGATCGCGTGCTCAGAGTGGGAACAGTAAGCCCTACCCGTGGAGGGCTCACCATCTTGCTGCCGCCACCATCCCCGTCCCCCAGCACCCATCATGGCAGCGGTGGCCCATTGGCCACACACCACGGGTGATGTCACAAAAAATGCAAACTTTATTCCCTTTTTATTGCTGCACCTAGGACTGGGCAACGGCACCCTGACACCCCAGAGAAGCGAAAGCCCGGTCCCGAGTACCCTGGTCCTTGGGGGTGCGAAATACAGCTCTTCCATGTCTCTCTCCACTACACTTGTAAGTGAGCGGCACGGCATCATTCTCCCTCAACCTACACATACCTACCTGAAGAATGCATACAGCATCCTCTACAGTATGAACAATTAAGTGTCAAGTCACTCTCTATAAATATCAAAACTTTATATTCTTTCATCCTCTATGGATTCACAATATGCTTGAACTACAACTCTTTGAATTTGTTCTTACAAGCAAATATTTTCTCCAAATTACTTCATAGTCAGCATAAGAAACCCTTTTCCCCCCATGTATACAAATCTGCTCCTAGACTAGTAGAAAAAGCATTTGGCAGGGATGACTTGTCTTCTCTCAGTGAGAAGCTGGCATCTCAGTATGTCACTGTGTAATGTCCACTGAGGGAATGCGTAATTACAAAAAGGTAAATTAAGGCTAGGGTCACACTTGAGAGGTTGCATCCAATTACTGGATGCATTAATAGATCCAGTTTTTGAAGTTGCCATTTTCATGTCATTTTTGCCTCAGTTAACGCTAGCTTTAACGCTAGGTACATTTATGTACCTAGCGTTAACGCTAGCGTTAATGGTACTTATATGGTAAATGGTATTTATATGACCCATAGGGGCCCGTGTTTAAAAAACGCATTTGTTTTTGAAAATGCACCAAAAAACATTGCAGGCAAAGTTTTTACTGAATTTGGAAAAAATTCAATCCATTAAACGGATTGCATTTTGGCATTGCGTTTTTTGCATTGGAGTCTATGGGTGCGTTAACGGATCCATTTTTAAAGATTTCACCATGTCAAAAACTGGATCCAGTCACTGGATGCATGACGCAAGTGTGGCCCCAGCCTAACAACAATTCCTTTACTGGAGAATTGTCAGACATGAAATGGTTTTTGGCTCCATATCAGAGCCTTTTTTAGAATATAAAACTGGCCCTGATATTTTGGTGGAAATAGTCGAATTTCAAAATTTGTAACAGTCCCACAACCATATGCTGGTGGGGTGAGGACTTCTACTATCATGAAATTGGTATATGTTGGTTGGTGTTAAAGTTATAATAATGTATAAAATAATTTAGTAAATAATTAAATATTGTTAAAGGAAATCTGTCACCCCCAGGGCCTATTAAACAAAAGAGCCACCTTCAGCAGCACCTATGCTGCATTTTGTGAAGGTGGCTCTCATCCCCCTACTTTCCCAGGACACCTAAATAAACACTGTATAAGGCTGGGGTCACAGTAGCATTTTTCACATGCGTTTTTGGAGACCTGCGTTTTCAAAAACGCATGTAAAAAACGCATCCATAGGCCCCCATGTTAAAAACGCATGCCCTGATAGCCAAAAAGCATATGTGATAGTCCCATGCGTTTTTGGAGCTTTTCCAAAAACGCATGCGTTTTTTTAATATGGGGCCTTATGGGAAACGCATGCAAAAACGCATGTACAATTAGTGCCATTCAAAAACGCATGCGTTTCCCATAGGAGCCCATGTTAAAAAAAGCATGCGTTTTTTTAACATGGGCTCCTATGGGAAACGCATGCGTTTTTGAATGGCACTAAAAGTTACTAATGTACCATGCGTTTTTGCATGCGTTTTCCATAGAGGCCCATGTTATAAAAACGCATGCGTTTTCTACAAAAACGCATGCGTTTTTCAAAACTCACAAAAAAATACCACAAGCACTATTTTTAGGTGCAGATTCAAAAACGCAGCCAAAAACGCAGGGAGCCATCACACACCTTAAAAAACTCATGCTGACATGAAAAAACGCATGAGTTTTGTTAAATCACAAAAAAAAAAACGCATGGCAACTGTGACCACAGCCTAAGAAATTAGTTTAGGTCCGGGAGGTATACTCCCCTCTTTGGACCTAAATGCCTTGCTGCTGTTACCCCTCCTTCTCTGTTGTCTGGGACACTCTTCCTCTCTTTTCTTGGAGTGGCGTCGGTGCCTGCGCAGTTCTCTCAGCTCTCGGACATGCTCCATGAGCTCGGACCAAGAGCTCAGGTCACATGGTATAACAAAGCACCAGATCCCGCCCTGTGGTGTATTATGCTGTATGCAGACTGCGGGGCTGGTAATCTGGCGAGGAGGGAAAAGGCACATGCATGCTGTTTGCACAGGCACCAGATTCCCGGCCCCGCAGTGTGCAAACAGCATAACACACCACAGGGCGGGATCTGGTGCTGCGTTATACCATGCAACCTGAGCTCTCGGGCAGAGCTCACAGAGATGTCCGAGAGCTGAGAGAACTGCGCAGGTGCCGACACCACTCCGAAGAAAGAAAGAAGGAGGATGCCGGAGGGTCGAGGAGGAGGGGTAACAGCATCGAAGCATTTAGGTCCAAAGAGGGGAGTATACCTCCCAGACTTAAACTAGGGGAGTAGGGTGATAAGAGCCACCTTCAGTAAATGCAGCATAAGCGCTGTGAAGGGTGGCTCTTTTAGTTTAATAAACCCTAGGGGGTGACAGGTTCCCTTTAATAATCTAACATTCATGAAAAACTTCATAAAACTAAAATAGGGATGTTACACAGATAAAGTACATGATATCATATAATAATGATCTTTTTAGATCATTTTGTTGATATTGGTTATTAATCTCTTTTAAATATACCAATAGTGGAATTCCCTTAAGGAAAAAATTAGAGCAGGTGGACCTTTCTTAGAAAGTTTAAGAACAGAGACACACTGTCGAGAGTAACGGGAGAGACTCACACAACTCTCTCATCTCATTAACTGACACGGCGTCCTGCTCTCCTGATGAGGACCATGCAGCCACAAGCATTTTAATGCAGCTGCACGCACCTCTGCAGAGAGCCAGCGACTGTGCCTGGTGATGCGAGTCTCATGCAAATCTCTCGCTAGTGACTCTAGCCTGAAAGAGAAAAAGTAAAATCTTAGGCTGGCTTCACATTTGCGTTTGTGTCTGCATGCTGATGGCATGCAGACACAAACGCAGTGAAAAGCAGGGTCTTTTTTTGTGTCCGCAGCGGAGAATGTCCGCCTGCGGACACATCACTGTGAAGCCCGGGCAGCCAATTGGCGGTGTCCGGGGGCGGGCCGGAGGCGGAGATCAGCGGCGGAGATCTCCTCCCGGCCACCGGTAAGCTCCGGGACGTGTCAGCGGTGTTAAACAGCTGATTTGACAGCTGTTTGAATCTCCCGCGCCGACACTGAGAGGAGATGTCGGCGCGGGAAGATTCAAACAGCTGTCACATCAGCTGTTTCTCCCCGCCGACACCGCTAGGAGATTACCGGCGGCGGGGTGGAGGATCATCAGAGGCTGAGCTGATCTTCCGGCGGCCGTCGGTGTTCTCCTGTGACATCACCGGCGGCCACCGGGAGAGATTCAATGGGTCCGCAGCGTTCTCCTGCGCTGTCAAGCGCAGAACACTGCGGACCAATTGACACAAATGCATTGTTTGTGCGCTTGCGGGCGCTTGTAGATAAAATAAGCGCCCGTGAACGCACAAAAAATGCAACATGATGCGTTCGGAGTGCGCTCAGAGGGTGCACAAATTATGCGCATCTGAACGCAAACGCAACCGAACGCAGCCAAACGCAGGCACATGCGTTCCCATGTTAAACATAGGAACGCATGTGCGCAAGCGTTTGGCTGCGTTCGGTGCGCTGCGCTCCGAACGCCAGTGTGAAGCCAGCCTTAAACAGGGAATTTGCTCACCTGATTAAACTGTGCATATTTTGGCATACCTTCTAAAAAGCATGAAATAATTCTAATAGGCGCAGTTGATCTGCCGTGCTGATGTAAATTCTTCCAGGGAGTTCAGGCAGTGTGTAATGAGAGTGGAGATGCCAGGTGAAAGGCGTACCCAAAATAGCAGATGTAATCTAGTGGAGAAATGACCGAATAAATAATAGGACCAAACAAGAATAAGTGCAGCCATCCCAAACAGAGATGAGTGTGGTATTAGGGATGGGCAAATCTACTCGCTAGGACTCGTTACTCGGCGAGTAGTAAGGGACTCGCAGGACTCGGTACTCTGCGAGTTTCCCAGCGTTTACTCACACGAGTCCAATGCAAATCAATGGCAAACGCTGACAAAACTAGGATTGCCATTGTCTTGCATTAGACTCGGCTACTGTGCCAGTGATAGCAGGGAAACTCGCAAAGTAACTGCTGTTACTTTGCAAGCCGAGTCCAGCTGTCTTCTCTGTGCAGGCTGCCGCAGCTCCAGGGTCCTAGAGCCCGCCTGCTCACAGAGATGATGTAGCAGTGCTGAGATTGTTCTCAGTCTGCTCATTCCCTGTGCATAGACATCTATATCTATGCACAGGGGATGTAGCAGATAGGACATCGCGTTTTGGACTGCGTCGGACAGAAGAGGATTTTTTTAATTAAAGATGGAGTCCCTAATGGCTTTTTTTTTTATTTCAAATAAAAAATTTTCTCTGTGTTGTGTTTTTTTAACCCTTTATTGGAGATTCTTAGTGGCTGGGTCAAACGTGGCCTGACATTAAGAATCTCGGGCTTAATACCAGCTTGTATAACAAAGCTGGTATTAACCCCTTTATTACCCAGCGTGCCACCGCCACCGCTGGAAGAGCGGGGTTCAACGCCAGAGGATGGCGCTTCAATGAACGCGCCATCTTCTGGGGCGGCTGCGGGCTGCAATTTGCAGCGGGGGGTGCCCAGAAAGCTTGGGCATCCCTGCGCTGCGGATTCCAGCCCCCAGCTGCTTAGCTGTACCTGGCTAGACATAGAAATTGCGCGGAGCCCCACGCATTTTTTTTTATTATTTCATGAAATTCATGAAATAATTAAAAAAAAGGGCTCCCCTATATTCTTGTGTCCGGCCAGGTACAAATAGGCACCTGGGGGTTGGGGGCAGCCCCTCGCTGCCTGCTGGATCGGGCTGGTTCCAGAAATACGGCGAAGCCCACGTGAAATTTTTTTCTGACAAATCCATAATGCCTATTTGTACCTGGCCGGACACAAGAATATAGGGGAGCCCTTTTTTTTAATTATTTCATGAATTTCATGAAATACCGTATATACTCGTGTATAAGCCGACTTTTTCAGCCCAAAAATTGGGCTGAAAAGTCCCCCCCTCGGCTTATACACGAGTCATATACTTTTGTGCAAGGTGGGGCTGTGTCCGGGAGCAGGAGGAGGCAGGAGGAGGCTGGAGGAGGTGGGGGGAAGGCTGTAATATGAGCGGCTCGTGCCGTGGAGCCGCTCATAACTTATTCATGATATGCACTGCATCCCCCGCCCATCTGCGGGGGGAGCAGTGCATATCCCATTACAGGCTCCCCATAACAATATGGCGCCCCCACCACAATAAAGCCTCCCCATGCTCCCGCTGCTCAGTGTATAATGTATAGTGTTATTAGCATTCACCCTCTCTCAGTGCATCATCCCTCCTCCCTCCTCCCTGCGTGTCATGTGACCGGCCGGTGACGTCATCGAAGTGAGCCCCGGTCACAGGACAAGCAGGAAGGAGGGAAGATGCACAGCTTGGACCGACCGAGGGTGAGAGCTAATAACACTATTTATTTTACAGTGAACAGCGGCAGCATGGGGAGGCCTTACTGTGCTGGGAGCTGTATTCCAGGGCTGCTGGGAGCTGTATTCCAGGGCTGCTGGGAGCTGTATTCCAGGGCTGCTGAGAGCTGTATTCCAGGGCTGCTGGGAGCTGTATACCAGGGCTGCTGGGAGCTGTATTCCAGGGCTGCTGGGAGCTGTATTCCAGGGCTGCTGGGAGCTGTATACCAGGGCTGCTGGGAGCTGTATACCAGGGCTGCTGGGAGCTGTATACCAGGGCTGCTGAGAGATGTATTCCAGGGCTGCTGAGAGCTGTATACCAGGGGTGCTGGGAGCTGTATACCAGGGCTGCTGGGAGCTGTATACCAGGGCTGCTGGGAGCTGTATACCAGGGCTGCTGGGAGCTGTATACCAGGGCTGCTGAGAGCTGTATACCAGGGCTGCTGAGAGCTGTATTCCAGGGCTGCTGGGAGCTGTATTCCAGGGCTGCTGGGAGCTGTATTCCAGGGCTGCTGGGAGCTGTATTCCAGGGCTGCTGGGAGCTGTATTCCAGGGCTGCTGGGAGCTGTATACCAGGGCTGCTGGGAGCTGTATAACAGGGCTGCTGGGAGCTGTATACCAGGGCTGCTGGGAGCTGTATACCAGGGCTGCTGGGAGCTGTATACCAGGGCTAATGGGAGCTGTATACCAGGGCTGCTGAGAGCTGTATACCAGGGCTGCTGGGAGCTGTATACCAGGGCTGCTGGGAGCTGTATACCAGGGCTGCTGGGAGCTGTATACCAGGGGTGCTGGGAGCTGTATACCAGGGGTGCTGGGAGCTGTATACCAGGGGTGCTGAGAGCTGTATACCAGGGGTGCTGAGAGCTGTATACCAGGGGTGCTGGGAGCTGTATACCAGGGGTGCTGAGAGCTGTATACCAGGGGTGGTGGGAGCTGTATACCAAGGGTGCTGGGAGCTGTATACCAGGGGTGCTGGGAGCTGTATACCAGGGGTGCTGGGAGCTGTATACATGGTACTGGAGTCCACCCTCGGCTTATACGCGAGTCAATAAGTTTTCCCAGTTTTTGGGGGCAAAAGTAGGGGGGTCGACTTATACACGGGTCGGCTTATACACGAGTATATACGGTAATAAAAAAAAATGTGTGGGGCTCGCACACTACTCCCTATTACTCGCTTCCCCATTCATTAACATTGGACTCGCTAGACTCGCAACGAGTAGCGAGTCCTGGGCTTGGACTCGCTAGAGTCAAGCGATTCCGAGTAATTTAGGATTCGCCCATGACTATGTGGTATTCAAAGTGCTACATACCACCATTAGCACAACTATCACCACAAAGCATCACCAAAACCTATTTGTCTTTAGAAGTGATTTGGTAGGTTCAATTTATTGAGAACATTGTTATTTGTAGATGAGGGAATGAAGAGAAACTCTTCCAGTTTGTTTATGGTCTGGCAACTATTCCCAACTGCACGAAATCAATGTGTTACTTCAATAAGACAAGGCTGCCCTTTCCTAGATGTTCTAATTTTGAAAGACGAAAAAAAGAAAAAAATATATAGTTTTCATATGAGTGCTTAGTATAAATCTCTCTCAACCAGCAGCTCCTAAAATCAAAGAGCTGCAATCCATCTTTTATTTAAAAAAAAAACGGGGGATACTTAGGGGACCAGTATGTCTACTTGACCTTGTCCAACTAGCCGGTGAACTTAGACGTAGGTTCCAAGATAAACATGCACTTTCTATACCTGGTAGGTAGAAGATTTCCCTTTTTGGAGCTTCCGAAGGATAAGAATGGTTAGAGGTGAAATATTTTTCTCAATATCAAATTTATAAGGACACTTTACTAAGAACAAACAATATGTTTCTGCCAGCAGCGGCCTTAATCAGGTATAATATAGGTAATCAGGTATATATATATATGAAGTGCATATTATACCTGATGAAGGCTGTTGCCAGCAGAACGCGTTGTTTGTTTTAAATAAAGTATCCTAATAAATTTGATATTGAGAAAAATATCTAATCTCTAACCGTGTTTATCCTCCAGGAGCAACAAAAAGGGAAATCTTCTACCTAATACAATATCCACATGCGAGCCTTGCACCAAGGCTGACATAGTTCCCGCATTTGTGCTGCAGACCAGAGGATTACAAAGAGCTGATCCACTATTCCGATTTTTGACTGAAAGACATCTAAAGGGTGAGTGCAAAAATTAAAATTTGTTGCGGCAGATGCAAATATACATCTAGACTAAGACTCTTCGCACCTTGTCTCCCCTTTTCTCCATCCTTTTATATCTCTGTGACTTTCTATACCTAGGAATAAATCTCTTCAGCTCTAAAATAAGATAAGAAATACACCTAAACTTTGTGATCATAAGGATATTTGACAAAGCAGCCAGTCAAGTGAAGGAAATCTTGATTGATGTATTCTCAGAACATTCCCCGATCATGAATAGAAATAGGAGAAGTATTGGTGACTGGATTGTGCATTGCCATCTCTCCTCACTTCTCAAATTTCACATGATTGTTTGCTTGAACGTATGATTGAAAATAAATGTCTTCTTGAGCATTCAGAGAACTGAAGTTTATATATTTCCCCTTTGTTTGAGGGGGAAAAAAATGACAAATCAACTTAAATGCCCAATTGGCTTCATGAAAGGCAGGGTTGTGTTTTAAAACACATATAGACATGTATGAACTTCTGTTTTCATAAAGGTTGTTTCATATCATTAATCAATCAGCTCTCGTCTAAGGGAGACCAAACTTCCATAAAATAGTGTTACTATTGACCATGGTGGGTGGAATTTTGGCCATTGTGGCCAACTACTTCGCCAAGCACAAGTGTGATCTCACCCTTGGTCTCACCTGTGTATGCACTTGTATTGCAGCATCGCAGTTGTTGATAATTTATACAACTATATATTCATAATACATGATATTCACCAGTAAGTACATGAGTCCATGTTATATTTTGCAGTAGCACAGAAAAAACTGGAGCTTTATCTCACGAATATCTCAATTATACAATTAGAGACTTTTTTGTCTTGTGCTAGAAATAGGCACAACTAAACAGCTATGCCTAAGCTTAATACAGCTGTTGTCCTCCCCCATCATGTTGATTTCCTAAAATGGAAGACCAGTCACGTCATGTGCTATTAATATACTCTATGCATATGAGTAAAGCAAAGTTGAGATTCTCATGGCTATTGATGTTTGCTAAACCTGATACAGTTTACTCTTATTTGGACACATTTTCCCGATGAGCTTATATGGTTATATAACACAGCAATGTCTTCAATTCTTTCTATCTGGTCCATTTAGAGCAAGTTTACAAGCTGTTCGACCTGACTCTAGGGACTTAACACCAGAAAAATAAAATAACTATAAATGACTGGGATTTACAGAAGATACTGCCAACCTCTGACATCATTCCTGTTGTTTTAACTTGTAGAGTTTACTCGCCCCATGAACCCATTCTTCACATAATTCTGTTCAGAGGTGGAGAGAAACACATAGAGGCAGTTTTATAACTATAGTTTAAATGATAGTGAAGAGCGAGCATTGCTTGAACATGTTCGCCAATTTCAAATCCAGGCCGCATGTAGCATTGTTCATTTGGCCCCTCGAACAGGAACATTTTGCTGAAAAGTCAGCAGGTATGGGTTTTGTTTGGGAAAAAAGTTTGAAATTTAAAATGGCCCTAAAACTTCCCCATGTTTGTTTATGTACAAAATGCTCGCTGGCACACCCGTTGGGTAATATTAGTGTCATAATGAAAAATGACCTGACAGTGTCCCTTTACGTCTTCAAACCTGCATCTTCAGCAGCTACATTTCAACTACCAGAAATTCCTCACTGTTGCTAAGCAACCTTTGACCATATAAGTAAATTGTAGTTTAGAGAAAGGCCAGCAGAGGGCAATATGGGATTAGACATGCTACCTCTCTCAGCTCTAAAGTGTAGGAGTTACAATACACAACATCATAAAGCATCATATGGCATACTCTGGGTCACTACACATACCCCCTTGGTTTAACAGAGTCGTCCTCGGCGTTTGCCATTATATATGCATATTTTTTTCAGTTGAACAGGTCAAACAAATTATGTAAGTGTTCTTATTTAAGTTGCAATTCTCAGCGGCGGGGTGCAACACTGATGTCTACAGTTCCCATATGTGAGGTATAGGCAAATTACTAAGCAACCTGTGTGTTGAAGCAGGTTGCAGTCAAGACTCAACCCTGCATCTGCAATAAATCTTTGAGGCTCACAAGATTTTTCTTCCCAAAGTTAACATCCATATCCTAGACCAGGGGTTGGGAACTCTTGGCCTTGACAGCCACACACAGTGCAGGTTTTCAGGATTTTGTCAGCATTTCACAGGGGGTTAGAATCATAACCTGTTCAGGAGATGAAATTAGCAACTGTCAAATTCTAAGGAAATCCTGAAACGATGTACTTTGTGTGGCTCTCAAGGCCTGTAGTTCCCAACCCCTGCCCTGGACTAAGGCCCAGCGTCAAACTGAATAATGAACCTGTAATTATATTTTGGTGGGAAACCCCCTGACCATACCAAACATAGGTAGGTGTTGAGGCGATGTGAAAAACAATTAACACTAGTTAAGGAACTTTAAAGGAGCACTACAATCATAAGAAAACTTCATAACAAACTAAACATTTCTTCTGTTCTTCTAAACAAAACTTCTGTTTTACATGGGTAGTTATTCATGAATAGTGATGGGTGAACCCGCCAATGTTCGGGTTAGGCAGACTCGCCCAGAATTTTTTTAAAGTCCAAATTCGGAGCCAAACGTGACTCTGAACCTCGAACACTGACTTTAAAGTTATGGGATAGGGGTGAGGGAGCTGTAAAATAAAGCATAATTAAACATCATCATCATACTTACCAGGTCCCACAGTCCTGCTGTCCCGCATCCTGCTGTCAAGCTGCTTCTACTTCCAGGATATTCACTGCAGAGGGACCCAACAGCCAATCACAGATGCTGTCACACAGAATAGGTATGTGTGATTGGCTGTTTGCGTAATCTCGAATCAGCCAATACATTTTAGTGTGGTACAATGTATGGACTGGTTTCAGGCTCCATGGTATTTTTATCCTTAGCGCAGATAAAGCAGACAACTACGAGCAACTACCCCAAGCTCCTTGGTTTTACCTTGGTTGGCAATAACAATACAGGGCAACCCATTCATTTTTTTAAATTATATAAATAAATTATTAAAAGCATGGGCTTCACCCTATTTTTGATCGCCAGCCAGGGTAAAACCCAGGCAGCTGAGGGCAGGTATTCTCAGCATGGTAAGGCCCAAGTGTTCTGGGCCACTTGCGCTGAAAATTGCAGCCCACAGCTGCTACTGAAAATGGTGCATTCATCTAGTGGGGGTGGCACACAGGGTAATAAGTGGTTAATGCCAGCTTTGTATTGTCAGCTGGCACGAAGCCTGAAATTCATGGTGTAAGGCCAATATTAGACACAGCCACCATGAATTTCTAGTAAACATTAAAAAATAACACAACAACAGAGATTTTTTTAACAAAAATAAAATATAAAACAATCCAGGGTTCCCATTACAATCTTTATTAACAAAAAACCCTCCATCCAACTTAATCCAGAGTGAACATCTTCAGCTCGGCTATCTTTCTGTGAACAGACACTGATCTGCTCACAGAGATGAGCAGGCACACACTGAACAGCCAGCCATGTGATAGGTTATCTGAGTTCACACCTGAGCCGTGTCAAGCATGAACTCAGATAATCCCAGCATAATGGAGATTATCATGGAGACCAGCGAAAAAAGCGCTCACTTTATGGCTGGACTCCAGGTGATGTGTGATGCTGCTCATGGGGTCATCTTAGTTCATGCCTGATGCAGTTCAGGTGTGAACTGAGGTAACCTTTCACAAGGCCAGCTGTTCAAGTTCAATCTGTGCCTGCTCATCTCTGTGAGAGATGCATATGAACACATTAAATATAATGCATTATGTTTTAAACCAAAATTGCACCAAAAAAACATTGAAATCCGCACTTAAAAACATGTTTGGATGCTTTTTGGGGCCAGGTGATGCATATGAACGCATTGAAAACAATGCATGCTGCTTTAGGCAAAAAATGAACCAAAAAAAGCATGGAATCCATGGCAAAACCCGCATAACAGTTTTGGTACTTTTTTGATGCATATAAACACATTAAACACAATGTGTGCTGTTTTAGTCCAAAATTGCATAAAAAAAGCATGAAATCCTTAGCAAAAACCATGTCTCGGATTTGGTGCCTTTTTGGGCCATGAGATACATATTAACACATTGCATACAATGCATGCAGTTTTAAGCCAAAAATTGCACCAAAAAAGCATGAAATCCACAGCAAAAGCCAAGGGAAAAACATTACAGTTTTGGCGCTCTTTTGGTGCAATTTTGGCATGTATTGTGCTCAATGTGTTCATATGCATCTCCTGGCCCATAAAGAGCACAAAAACTGCAACGTTTTTGCTGAAATGTCATGTTTTTTTCAGTGCAATTTTGGATTAAAACTGAATGCATTGTGCTGCAGGTGTTCATATGAATATCCTGGGTCAAATAAAGCACCAAAACGCAACATTTTAGCTGTGGTTTTTGCCACACATTTCATACTTTCATGTTGCTATTTTGCTATAAAACTGCAAGCATTGTGTTATTAATAATAATAATAATAATAATAATCAAAAATATTTATATAGTGCCAACATATTCCTTAGTGCTTTACAATACAGGGATATACAAACAGTCATAGGTAACAATGAAAAATATACAATATAGTAATTAAAGTAGAGAATCAATGTAAAAATCCAATACACTAACCAGAGAATCGATGTAAATAGTACAATAAATAAAGCAGGGAAACAATGTAAAAATACAGTACAGTAATTAGATACAATACAATAAGCATTGAATCAATGTAAAAAGCACAATACAATAATTAAAGCAAAAATAAGGGTGACCCTGTTCAAAAGAGCTTACAATTTTCAATGAGATAGGGATTACACAAAGTACATGGCTTATTACAATGATGGTTTAGGCATCTTGAGGAAGTGGGGGATAGAAATGAATGGTCACCAGACAATCTGTGTAGAGCTTTTGGGTTTGGTGGAGTTTGAAGAAGAGTTATGACTAGAGAGATAGTTAATGTGCTATATATTTAGCACAAAAGACTTCTATTATAATTTGGTGTACACTGAGTAATGTCATATGTCATCTTTTTTTCTAGGTACAATATGCAGAACAACAATGACAGTGAGATCAGTCACAATAAACAAGATAATCAGGAACCAGTAAATATCCCAGTTTCCCCTGATCAAAATAGCTTATCATCACTAGATGAAGCATCACCACATATAACTGATTTGCAACCTAGCAAAGCTGACAATAGTGGACCAGCTGAGAACGACATTTCAGAGCAACTGAGCCGGCAGCTGGAAGACATAATTCAGACTTATGCCTTTTGTGATACTGTGAGTGTTGAGAATCAAACCACTGGATTACCAATTAAAGAAGAACAATCGAATGATGATGGAGATGCCGAGGATGCAAATTCAGAGGAGTTGAAAGAAGCTGTTTCTTCATCAGCCAAAGACTCTGCTTCAAATAAAGACCAAAAACTTGATAAGAAAATGTTAAAAGGCCTAGGTATGTGATTACATTTTCAACCATATTTTTAACTACTGTAACTAATTCATAGTTCATTGTTCTAAGGTTGAAAGAAAATACAAGTCGATTAAGTCCTTTAACCTAATGTGTTTATCCAGAGGAAGGCAAAAACCCCATGAGACAAATACTATTTGTTCCATATTAGTGGAAAATTCCTTCCCCATCCCACATTCAGAAATTAGAATTGTTTTCTAAATAAATACCCCATCAAAGAATTTATTGCTCATAACCTGTAATATTATATTTTTCAAAAAAAAAACATTTATGCCTTCCTTGAGCTTTTTTTGTGAATTAACCTTTACAACATCATATGACAGAGTCCCATATATACTATGCATTGCTTATTTGTCACTATCATATTCCACAGTGCTTTGCAGACATTATCATCACTGTACACATTGGGTAACGGTGGATGCCACTGACAGGAAAGACAAGCATACAAACTGGTGGTATATTAATATCAAGATTTATTACGGCAAACTCACCCCTGTTTTTATGCAGAGGAAAAGTAAATTAAGCTTCTGAAAGCAATAAATGGACTAAACAGTATACATTACTCCAGCAACACTTATACAAAAAGAAATCTATGTTTTTCTCATGTTTGCCCAACAATACCAATCCCTCCTCTTTGGGTATCTTTACACGTCTCAACATTGCATGCAATTTCACTTGCAACTTACTGGTTGCAGTGAAATCATGGACACATTGTTCTATCTTGTTGCCGTGTACAAATGTAACAATGTGTCCATGATTTCACTGCAACCTGTAAGTTGCAAGTGAAATTGCATGCAATATTGCGACGTGAAAAGGCCACTTTACACACACAGATATCTGTGACCAACTTCTGAACAGATCTCTGGTTGCAGTGAAATCATGGACACATTGTTCCATTTTGTGGCTGTGTACAATGTAACAATGTGACCATGATTTCACTGCAACCAGAGATCTGTTCAGAAGTTGGTCACAGATATCTGTGTGTAAAGTGGCCTTAAAGGTACCCTTAGTGTGATTGGACCTAAATAGGGCCCTACAGAGAAGCCATGACATGTGACCCTTCTCCTGGTTCACAATCTTAACACTACCCCAACCAATTAACTCTCAGTGTAACCTATCTCAGCTCCGCACATTGGTCAATTGAAAATCAAGTTCACATAACAACTATTACATTTAAAACAACTTGTATTTCATTCTCAACTTTATTTGATCAGCAGTCTCTGCAGAAGAAGCAATACAGATATATGGGTGCCTTGAGAGCTTCACCATAGCTGTGGCCTTTTGGATCTTTGCACCGTGCTTTCCGCAGTTGTCAATAATGTAAACACAGTTCATGTTTTACTGACAGTCCAGTTAAAGAAAAGTCATTCAGATTTGTCCAATTACCTGGCTATCCCTAACTAGCTTATTCGATCAGTCAAATAACATTCAATATAGGTGGATAAAAAAGTACCTTTCCTTTAATTGTAATACAGAGTACTTTACCCTCTATGGATATCGCGTCAATTCTCATAAGATGGCCACCTTCTTCAATCGCTAACCCACTTAACCGCTATCTCCACCAAAGAGGGGGAGGACTTGACTGTCCCAGGTGCCATCGTTCACAGGAACATAAAATTGCCACACTCCACAATTGACTAGGCTTGTTTGCTTATGAACTTTCCCCTTTTTTTCTTTTTGAGAGGACCTGTAACAATGCGCGCCCAGTCTCGGTTCCATCTCTGTGGCGACTGACTGGTCTCACCTCCCAAGCCTCACTTGTCTCCTCAGACTAAGTGACAAAGCGATGATGAATTAAAAGTATTTTACCCATCGAGCAACAAAGTTGAATTTTCTCTGCACAATTCTTTTGTTAAATACATCACAGCATATATAAAATTATTCAAGCATTGTTTTTTAATACTTAATATATTCAGAATAATTTCAAGTGATACTGACATCTAGTGGCCGGATGTTATTGTTACATGAGTGACCAACATCCATAATTACAACTGAAATGTATAGCTCTCTACACCCCCTCAATCTAAATCCCTTGTAGTCTTTGGAGTGGGAAGGAAACCAAAGTACTCAGAGGAAATTCACACAAACATGGGTTGAGCATACAACCTCCTTGATAAAGTGGTCTTTGATGTGATTTAATCCCAGATTATCTCACTACTCTTATAGGAAGAATCTGTACCTGTGATTGTTCTTAAACCTTTTTCTAGATGAAGAGGATGCCTTCTTTGTCATAGTTGCAGACGCAGTTATAAATACATATGCATTAGTACAAGAAACCAGTGTCATTCAGAGTGAATACAAATTTTGAGTTTGTTGTCTCATATGAAAAACAGGCCTACAGTTATAGAAAGTATATATTAAATATTAACACCTCAAAGATGGTGATAAATCTTGCGTTCCTTTATTCCACCATACAACATTTCAACCTCACCATGAGGTCTTTACCAAGCACAACATACAGTGATATAATCAACCTTATATTCTGTGCATAATTCCACACAGTGTAGCACCCCTTCATTAGTAGTGGCAAATCAACTTACTTTAAATAGTAAACATTTGTCAGTCCCACATAAAAACCTACATTATATACAAAGATCATCCAAGTCCAATTTCATCCATTGAGTCATGTCCAACTATTGGATACTATGTGAACTATTTTCCTCCAAGCTCCTCTGTCACAGCATCCTTCAGTTTTCTGATTTTAACTCCTGTGTCTGCCATGATGGTGTCCAGCAATGGGTCTCAGGTCTTCCACAACCTCTACTGCTACTAACCATACCAAGGATCATGGCCTTCTCGAGGGAATTTGCTCTCAGCACATGGCTGAAGTAAGACATTTTCTGTTTTATGTGAATATAAAAAATAATCATTGCGCCACACTGTTTTAAAAGAGCCTATCGTGATTACTATTACTCTTATGCTCACTCACCTTTTCTTGTTGTGCCAAATCTGCACAACAAGACTGTAGTCTCAATGGTGAGAGAGCAGCTGTAGATCCTCTCCCGTTGGCTCCTGATTCTAGGCTGACAACGTGATGGAACAATTTGCTTCTATCCGGATCCCATAACCGGTCGTGTGCTTTCCACGTCAGCAAGGTCTTTTCAACTAGAG
Organism: Allobates femoralis; assembly: GCA_033576535.1. Lineage (NCBI taxonomy): Eukaryota > Metazoa > Chordata > Amphibia > Anura > Aromobatidae > Allobates > Allobates femoralis. The sequence continues at coordinate 380,461,828 of JARQOC010000001.1, forward strand.
CAGCTCGCAACCACCACACCCCCCATAGGGAGGCGAGAACCAGGGAGAATATAGAATAGTGGTGTTCAAGTTGCTGCGCTAAGGAAGGACACTGTGCAGGTAAAAGCTTTTGAAAGATTACCTCCTGATTTATTAGACCAAAAATAGTTAGGATTCCTCCTGCCACAACATGTTTCAACGCCCAGTGCGTCTTCCTCAAGTGGATCCACTTGAGGAAGACACATTGGGCGTTGAAACATGTTGTGGCAGGAGGAATCCTAACTATTTTTGGTCTAATAAATCAGGAGGTAATCTTTCAAAAGCTTTTACCTGCACAGTGTCCTTCCTTAGCGCCGCAACTTGAACACCACTATTCTATATTTTTCCTGATTTTCTGTTTTATGACTTTTCCTACCAGAGACATCTGTGGATATACGCTTTCCAGAACAGCCTTATTTGTGATCTTGGCTGTCCATGGGATTTGTAGGAGTCTCCTCCAGCACCACAGTTTGAAGGAATCAATCTTTTTTTGATGATCTTTTATCAAGGTCCACATCTCACACTCATACAATGTGATTGGGAATGCAATGGCTGTGACCAGTCATCATTTGGTGGTGATTGAGATGTCCTTGCACTGCCACAGTTACTCCATGTTCATCAGTGTTGCACGACCCATAGCAAGCCGCCGCTTGATTTCAGAAGTAATGCCGCCATTACAATCAATGAGGGACCCCAGGAAGATGAAACTGTCTACATTTTCTATTTCTTCATTGTCTATCTTCAATTCACCTTCTCGATGGTGGTAGTCATTATCCTTATCTTCTTTACATTTAGATGCAAACCAAACTTCTCATTTTCTTCACTGAGCTTTAAGGTCAGCTTCCTCAGATCCTTCCCATTTTTGGTCAAAAGGGTGGTGTTCATGTGCATATCTCAGGTTGTTAATGAAGCTTCTGCCTATTCTCACGCCAACTGATCATTTATTCAAGTCTAGCCTCCTCATGATCACTACCGCATAGAGGTTGAAGAAGAAAAGGTAAGAGGATACAGCCTTGTCTTGTGCCCTTTTTGATCTTAAAATACTCTATGTCCTCAAATCTGGTTTGTACTGTTGCTTCCTGGTTGTTGTAGAGTGACTTGATCAATTTGATCACGTGTGCAGATTACTCATAGCTCATACAATGATTTCCATGTTTGACAGAGTCGAATGCCTTGGTGTAATCAATGAAGCACAGATAGAGCTCCTTCTGGTACTTCTCACCTTCTCCATGATTCATCCTATGTTGGCAATGTGAAGTCCCCTTGCCTCTGCGAAAGCCAGCTTGGACGTCTGGAAGTTCGCAATCCATGATGTTGTCCAGTTTCTTTTGGATGATTTTCAGAAGTACCTTGCTGGCATGTAGGATCAAGGTGATGGTTCTGCAGTTGGCACAGTCTCCCAGGTCACCTTTCTTTGACAACGGGATAAAGACCATTCCCATGGCCATGAGCATGAATTATGTATCTTTTGACATAGTGTTGTTATCGCTGCACTCGGGATGGGTTTCAGCAGTTCGGCAGGAATTCCATTGATGCCGGGTGCTTTGTTTCATTGCCCATTCCATTCTACTACCCAGCAATTTGGCTCTGGGTTGACTTTGGTATTTGTTCTGATGAAGGAGTGAGGAATACACCTTGAAACATGTTGACTAAAGCCACTTGCATTCACCGATTTCCTTGGTATATGGTCGATTGCCATGTTGGATGCTAGCCAAAATTCTATCACTGTTCTTAATGTTTCCTTGTCGAGCTGTGAATGGTTTTCTCCCTTGTTTCACAAAAGCAAGTATATCCATGGTACGGCCTTTCTTGTATGCATCTTTGAGCTTCATGCACCGCTCATACAGGAATAAGATCAACTACATACTCTGCCAGCAACGATGGAAAGAATCGATTTTCACTGCAAATACTCTACCTAGCGCAGACTGTGGATCAGATCACCAGCTCCTCATTGCCAATGTCAGACTATGCCAGATCAAGCATCCAGTTGTACAGAAGCGTTTCAACATTAGCAAAATCCCTTCACAGTACGTGGTCGAATTAAAGAACATAGTTGACTTGCTTACATGACAAAAACAATCTGATGAATTGTGGGCCAAAATTAATGGAATTATTACACAGGTCAACAAAAAAAAATTTTTTTTCTGGTGTCCAAAATATTTTAATGAATTTGGGGTATTTTTGGGGTGCTGATTCTGAATATGCTATCAGTTTTGCCAGATTGGCTCAAGTTTTTGAGATTTTTGGTATCTTATTTATAGCACTTGTTGGTAAATGTGACGCATCATCTCATTAATTTCTTTGGATTAGTACTTGAACTGAGCAGTTCTCAATATAGTTTTGTGTTAATTAGTGTTCTAAAAGTTTGTTCATAGCTTGATTTTTGCACTAACTTTATGTTGTTGTCTGTTTTCCAGTGAAAAGCATGAACTCATCAAGAAGAAGTTGTCTTAACGATCCAGACTCATTCTGTTACATTTGTGGTGAATATACACTGCCAAAACATAGAAGAAACATAACAGACTTCGTTAAAAAAGTGTATTTTGCCTATTTTGGGGTTATGCTTGGGGACCAAGACAAGTTTTGGGCACCACACATAGTGTGCAAAGCATGTATCGAATTATTACGAAAATGGAGCAAAGGACAAAGAACAAGCTTCAAATTTGGTGTTCCAATGGTGTGGAGAGAGCAAAAAAATCATCATGATGACTGTTATTTCTGTAACCTTTGGTGGACAGGGAAAAAATCATTCTACCACCACTTCACATAAAGTTAGGATTAATGAAGCAGTTCGTCAAGGCATTAGACAAAGATGGTAATTGCTTCATGTACATCTGCAGATCTTTCCCTGGTCTTAGTAGCGAAAAACTGAAGGCAGGAATCTTTGATGGTCCTCAAATTTGGAAACTCATTAAAGATTCAAATTTTCCTAAGGAAATGAATGACATTGAAGCTGCTGCATGGTGTAGTTTTGTGTTGGTAGTGAAGAACTTCTTGGGAAATCAAAAGGCAGACAATTATGAAGAACTGGTACAAAACATGCTATTGAGATTTAGAAATCTGGGTGTACACATGAGCATTAAATTGCATTATCTTCACAGTCACTTGGACAGATTTCCAGAAAACCTTGGAGATTTTAGCGAAGAACAAGGGGAGAGATTTCATCAGGATATTATGGTGATGGAGGAAAGGTACCAAGGCAGATGGGACAGACATATGATGGCTGATTACTGCTGGAATCTACAGCGTGACTGCCCCAATAGCTCACATAGAAGAAAATCATATAAAAAGCGCTTTTCCAGCGATTAAATGTCTATCTTTCATGTCTTGTTCATTTTTGAAGATTACTTTCTAAAACTAGTTAAAATAAACTAAAATCAACATTTACTTTGTTAAATTTATTGTATTCATGACAATATCAATAAAGTTAATGCGCGTGTAGCAAATTACGTCTTTTTTTTTACACATTTTACGAAAAATCTCAAAAACTTGAGCCAATCTGGCAAAACTGATGACATATTCAGAATCAGCACCCCAAAGTTACCCTAAATTCAATGAAATATCTTTGGCACCAAAAATGCTGTTGACCAGTGTCAAAACAGCAGAAGAACAAGTTCCACACAAGGAGAGAATACAGGGAGGTAATTCACTAACTGCATCCACCTCTCAGATTGCCCACCCCTCATCAAGAGAAGAGAGGCAAAAGCCAAAGGAATTCCAGATGAAGCGAGACGTATGAACGCCGATTTCCAACGAGAGGCCAGGAAAGACAAAAACACCTTTCTGTATGTGCGGTGTAAGAAGCTTGAAGATGCATATAAGAAAGGCCATACAAAGATCACATCAGCATATAAAGTGCAGCTATCAAATCATTGTCACCAATCTTGTGTAAAAATTGTGAGAGCCACAAAAACACATAAAATATCCACAGCCAGTTTGAAAGTTCATTTCCGTGTATGACTCTAGAAAGTGAGATAAAATGCGCAATAGGGTCTTATCTCCTAAATGTGGAGACTGGATGTATCAATGAGTAGAATCTGCTCACCTGGTCTGGTTGTGTATACCCACAACCTGTTTAATCACTCAATAGGCAGCTGCTGCTGGATCCACACATCCACGGGTCACCACGGTCCAAAAATAGCATATATAGGACGAAGTGTTGCTCGATCCACGCTGCTGCCAAAGAAGACCAGAAGACTGGTGTATCTGGATGAAAGTGTTTGTTTAATCCAACATACACAAATACACCTTCATCCAGATACTGCAGTCTTCTGGTCTTCTTTGGCAGCAGCGTGGATCGAGTGACACTTTGTCCTATATATGCCATTTCCGTGTATGGGCACACTTCCACCAATAGGAACAAAGCTTGCTCATTTTTCAAGCCAATCAACTATTCATCTCCAGTGATTCTTTGCATATGCCCTGGCGTCTCTTGTCTTACATCAATTTAATTGCAACTTCATTGTTAGATATAATTTCTCCTGTGCACCTGCGTTAACCCCGATGTCTATGAGAATTGCTATTCTCCTTGTGGAGATTAATCCTGCATGCTAGTGTGGCGCCCCGCCAATGCAGGCGTCACAGAAGAGTATTACACCCGTAAAAGAGGTGTAACTGCTCCAGCTGGAGGTGGACCCTGGGATGGTGGGTGGGACCCATCCCCAGCACTCCCACATTAGTTTAGGGTGGGAGGTTACCCGGGAGGGAATAAATTCACCTCTAGGGGGAAAAAGAAGGCCTTTTGCTTTAGGTTTTGTGGCTTTGAGGTCACTCGGCTGAGGGACCAGGAGGAATGATGGAAGAAGGAGAGAGGGTTTAAGGAAACGAGAAAGAGCTTTCCAGGAGAGTAGCCGGTCTGGGAAAGAGGGGCCGTTAATAGGTTCTCCTAGAAGGCTTACCAGGCACTGGAGCCCGAAGTCTGCTGGAAGCTTCAAGCCCAGTTAGAGAATCCGGATTCCGGTGGAGTCTTCAAGTCTCCCGGGCACCAGAGCAGTCCACAAGAAGAGTACCAGGCACCGCCAAAGGAATGAGCGGCCAGCCAGTAGAAGGTTACCCGAAGGCCAAGGAACCGTCATCTCTGTGTACCAGGACAAAGGCTGGGGATTTCTACGAGAACCTGGACTTTCAGACAATGTCTTTTTCGCCAGACGCGGCATAAAATCCTACCTGCGGCGAGGACACCTGGACAGAGATCTCTACCAAGGTGTGCAGGTCACTTATGAGCGGTACCCCTGCCCATTAGGCTGATTCGCCATAAGAATTTCCCGCCAGCAATAGACTCCCGCTGTAGAGACATTGCACCCAGCAATAGACTCCCAATGTTGAGACATTGCCCTGTACATAGCCCCTTTTCCAACAACCATGCCCCTTTATTTTTGCCTTTCCATTTTTGCAAGCCCCTGAATGAAGAGTGTGTCCCCTTTGAATTTTGTCTTCGGCTGAAGACTCAGAGACGTTTATTTTATTTTGAACTTTCCCTGTTTTATTGATGATGTGTGTGCCGTGTGAGCAGCGGCCCAGCGGTGATAATACACACTGGACTGTGCTGGTCAATACATTACCGCTCGGCCCGCATAGTTAGTACCGGTCCCCATTGGGCCAAGGTAAATCATGTCTTTATGCAGAGTTATAATGCAACCGGAAAGTTAGAACTTTGCCAACAGGTGACCCAAGGACCATGGGGTCTAGTATACTGACTACTGCAATATCGTATATGTATAACGTTTAAAGAAAAGTGCCTCCCAGCGATGGGAAGAAAATCCAAATATGCTTGAATGTAAATAGTTTACCCGTTGATGTTATATGCAAAGAAAAATGCTTTTTCACTTCCCGGTAACAGGTACAGATACTCGCGGACGAGTATATTCAATCAAGGGGGTATGTGGCACCCCGCCAATGCAGGCATCACAGAGGAGTATTACAGCCGTAAAAGAGGTGTAAATGCTCCAGCTGCTGGTGGACCCTAGGATGGTGGGTGGGACCCATTCCCAGCACTCCCACATTAGTTTAGGGTGGGAAGTTACCCGGGAGGGAATAAATTCACCTCTAGGGGGAAAAAGAAGGCCTTTTGCTTTTGGTTTTGTGGCTTTGAGGTCGCTCGGCTGAGGGACCAGGAGAAGAGATGGAAGAAGGAGAGAGGGTTTAAGGTGATGAGAAAGAGCTTTCCAGGAGAGTAGCCGGTCTGGGAAAGAGGGGCCGTTGATAGGTTCTCCTAGAAGGCTTACCGGGCACCGGAGCCCGAAGTCTGCTGGAAGCTTCAAGCCCAGTAAGAGAATCCAGATTCCGGTGGAGTATTCAAGTCTCCCGGGCACCAGAGCAGTCCACAAGAAGGGTACCAGGCACCGCCAAAGGAATGAGCGGCCAGCCAGTAGAAGGTTACCTGACGGCAGCAAAGGTGAGAGAGGACAGGAGGTCAGGCTGGATTTTAAGTCACCAGGCTTCACACCGAACTGGAAAGCAGGAAAGAACAGACACAGGTTAGTTAGAGAAGGCACCCCAAGGGTTCCCCCATACCACCTGGGATCCACTTGCAGCCACCCGTTAAGCTACCTGTTTTTTTTGTAACATCTAAAGTGCTGAACTGTGAACTTTGTATGATGCCGATGCAAATTAACAGTAAAGTACCCAGAGGAAAAGTGACTTTGCCTCTGCCTGTATTTCCTTCCATGAACTTGTTCCCTTCACAGGAACGCTGCCCCGGAGGTCCAGCCCTACCTGTAGGGGCTATACCAACTAAGCCGCGATACCATCTACCTCCGGCGGACTGTGGCGGCGCTGGTGGCTCATCACCTGACACTACAGGTGGTGTCACGACAACTTGTAAATATAATCCCCTGTAAATATACCTTTTTCAAAGAAGTCCCCCAGGACACGGGATCAGGTGCGGCCACCACTCCCCGTGACAACAGGATCGTTAACCCCTTGGAGCCTGATACCCGAGTACCCCAAAGCCTGGGGCTCGACACTAGCATTGCGGAGACTTTTAGCCACAGTCAGTGGCGTAACTTCAGGCCCTGGGGCTCTGATGCGAAAGCTCCAACGGGGCCCCCAATTATTGCAAATCTTTAATAGTATTAGTCTTTTTCCATGGGTCACAGGGACTTTTGGGGCCCCCTAGGCTGCAGGGCCCGGGTGCGATTGTCTGGGAAATATGCAGTTTTTCTTCACGGAGAAAGTAGATGAACTCTAGCGCCACCTATTGAAAATAGCAATCCTAGAAGTCAAAATTGACTCTTTAACGAGCCTTTCGATATGACTTAGGATTTGTGCCAGATCAGAGCCCCAATCTGCAGACACTGCATTTCGGGGTGATTGTCCCTTATGAGTGCATTGTGTAAGATCTGATCTTGCTGTAGGAGGGGCTAAGAGGAGGTTTAAGGGTATAGCTATTCTCCATGTGATGATTAATTCTGCATGCTAGCAGTGAGGAGACTTTTAGCCACATTGCTGCTCTGGGAAATATTCAGAGAAGCACCCAGAAAATCATATTAATAGGCTCAATAGACAGTCAGTTTTGACTTTTACAATTGCCAATTGCAATTGGTTGCACAAGAGCACGTCTACTTCCTCCCTGAAGAGACAATTTATGCACAGGAGAAAAGCGCCCTTTGACCTCATGTTAGCCCTTCATACAACCAGATCAGATTCCATACACTGCACTGATGAGTGGCAATCACCCCGAAATGCAGCGTCTGCAGATTGGGGTTCTGATATGGCCTAAATCCTAAATCATATTGAATGGCTCATTAAAGAGCCAGTTTTAAATTTTAGGATTGCTACTTTCATTAGGTGGCACTCCCTGAAGAGACAATTTGCCTTAACCCTGCAATGTGCAATTGTGAGAGCATGCCCACATGATGACGGTGGGCCAACACCGACGCATATCCCGGGACTGAGCCATGGATGTCCTGTACACGCTATATGCTGGGATACAATTCACAGGTAATAAACAGGCTAAAGGCAAAGATCACACTAGCACTGTATAGTGCTAGATATGGTGCAATGGCATACAAATAAGCTACAACTGTTAAGAGGATATTAAGAAAATATCGTTAATAGATTTCCTACTATGGATAACATTAACTACTTAAGGATATGAGGTTTACAATATATAAGCAAAGACAATTATTCATTACTAGATGGTGGCCCAATTCTAACGCATCGGGTATTCTAGAATATGTATGTAGCTGACATACTGTGACTGACAGAAATTGTTCAGTCAATGTGAGTGAACTACATATATATATATATAGCAGCACTATGGTATATGGTGGTACATTACAGCACATGTTTAGCAGTACTATAGTATATGGCGGTACATTACAGCACATGTATAGCAGCACTATAGTATATGGCGGTACATTACAGTACATGTATAGCAGCGCTATGGTATATGGCGGTACAGTACAGTACATGTATAGCAGCGCTATGGTATATGGTGGTACACTACAGTACATGTATAGCAGCGCTATGGTATATGGCAGTACATTACAGCACATGTATAGCAGCACTATGGTATATAGCAGTACATTACAGCACATGTATAGCAGCAGTATAGTATATGGCGGTACATTACAGTACATGTATAGCAGCACTATAGTATATGGCGGTACATTACAGTACATGTATAGCAGCGCTATAGTGTATGGGGGTACATTATAGTACATGTATAGCAGCACTACAGTGTATGGTGGTACATTACAGCACATGTTTAGCAGCACTATAATATATGGCGGTACATTACAGCACATGTATAGCAGCACTATAGTATATGGTGGTACATTACAGCACATGTATAGCAGCACTATAGTATATGGCGGTACATTACAGTACATGTATAGCAGCGCTATGGTATATGGTGGTACATTACAGTACATGTATAGCAGCGCTATGGTATATGGTGGTACATTATAGTACATGTATAGCAGCACTATGGTATATGGCGATACTCCGCACCCTGCGGCCCCCCTGCTCCTCCTGGCCCCCGCTCCTCCACAGTAAAAGTAAAAACAAAAAAATCCTCAGTGAGGATACTCACCTGTCCGCTGGCTCGCTCCACCTCTGTCTTCTAGGTCCTACAGGCCTTTAGGACCTGTTGTTGCCTGGGAAACCGATCAGCTGATCGGTCACATGACCGTTAACTGTCGGGGGACCAGGATGGAGCAGGAGGGCAGGATGGTGATGGGGGGGCAGGATGGTGGGGGTGTGGGGCAGGATGGTGGCGGGTGGGGGGGCAGGATGGAGCGAGCGGGGCAGGATGGAGCGGGGGGAGGGAGGATGGATGCGGGGGGGCAGGATGGAGCTGGGGGGGAGCAGGATGGAGCCGGGCAGGGCAGGATGTAGCGAGCAGGCCAGGATGGAGCGTGCGGGGCAGGATGGAGCCGGGGGCAAGAGCAAGATGGATCCGGGGGGGGCAGGATGGAGCCGGGGGGCAGGATGGCTGCGGGGGGGGGCAGGATCGCCCTTGCCCCCCTCTGTTTTCTCCTGCAGTATCGCACTGTGTACAGCGACATGTGACAGGGCGGGCTGTGTGACGTCACATCAGCTTGCCCTGTCACATGACCGCTGTACACGGAGAAGACGGGTCAGAACAGTGGGAGGTGAGGGGGAGGCATGAAGGCAAGGAGGGAGGCAGTGAGGCAGGGAGGCAGGAAGGCGAGGAGGGAGACAGGAAGGCGAGGAGCGAGCAAGGGAGGCAGGAAGGAGAGGAGGTGAGGTACAGGTTGCCGGTGCCATGGCTGAGCTCCGATCATCTCCCGGCTGGCTCGCACGCGCTGCGGCCACCGTCGGCCGGACCTGTGTATGTTGGCGACAGCGGCGCAAATTGGCGCGAAATTCAAACTTTCAATTTGCGTGCCTATTTGCATAGTGTGCGCTCATTGGTGGCCGCTTCATGTAGTATTGTGCCATCATTCTCCCCTTCCTGTAAAAAGCCCCCATCATTCTCCCCTTCCTGTAAAAAGCCCCCATCATTCTCCCCTTCCTGTAGTAATGCCCCCTCATTCTCCCCTTCCTGTAGTAATGCCCCCATCATTCTCCCCTTCCTGTAGTAATGCCCCCTCATTCTCCCCTTCCTGTAGTAATATCCCCATCATTCTCCCCTTCCTGTAGTAATTTCAACATCATACTCCCCTTCCTGTAGTAATGCCCCATCATTCTCCTCTTCCTGCAGTAATATGCCCTCATCATTCTCCCTCTCCTGTAATACAGTACCTGACAAAAGTTATGTAGCTTATCCATGTTATGTAAATAAAAGCTTATAACCTGACGTTAAATTCATCCATTGGTTGTATAAATTACTCTTTAGAAAGCTGAAACCCTCCCAAATGTGGTTTAGGTTAAGAAAATAAATTGGCATCAATGCTGAAATATTGATCATCTAATGAACACAGAATGGTCAGATTTTAGCAAGACAAAAGTTTTGTCACCTGGTCATATAATGCACCCAATCCTAGTTTACATCCTCACCTGTGCTCAGTAAATGATCGGTTAATTAGTGGGTGTGTATAAAAAGAAACTCAGCACCCCAGACCTTCACTTGAACTGCAACTTGAGCTCTGACAACATGCCAAAAAACCACCCTGCGATCAAAGCCTTGATTATCAAGAGGCTGAAGACCAGATCCACTGCAGAGGTGGCTGGCACATTTAATGTGTCTCAACATCAATTACAAAGAATTAAAAAAAGATTTGAAGAGACTGGAGATGTGTTTAACAAGCCCAGGTCCGGCAGACTCCGCAAGACAACTGTTCAGGAGAACGTTTGTTGGTTAGAAAATCCAAAGCAAGCCCCTCTTCAACTGCAGCAGAGCTCCAACATGCCTGGTCACCTCGAGTCCGTGTGTCAACTAAAACAGTTTGTAGGATTGTGTCTCGAAAAGGCCTCCATGGTTGAATCAGTGCCCAGAAGCCAGCACTAAACAAAAGGCAAATAAAAAGCTGTGTGACATTTGCAAAGTCCCACAGCCTGCTAAACAGTGAAAATGTGGCAGAAGGTGGATTTCTCTGATGAATCTTCAGTAGAATTACACTACAGCCGCTGCAAATACTGCAGGAGACCCACTGGAGCCCGTTTGGATCCAAAATACACCCAGAAAACAGTTACATTTGGTGGTGGAGAGATCATGGTTTGGGGTTACATTCAGTATGGGGGGGTGCGAAACATTTGCAAGGTGGAAGGCAATATCAATAGCCTAAAATATCAAGAAGTATTAAATACCTCTTATATTCCAAATCATAAAAGGGGTCAAATTCTGCGGCAGGATGGTGCTTCATCTCATACATACATCTCTACAACAAGGTTCCTCCAGGCAAAAAAGATCAAGGTGCTCAAGGACTGGCCAGCCCAGTCACCAGACATGAACATCATTGAGCATGTTTGGGGTAGGATGAAAGAGGAAGCTTGGAAGACGAAACCAAAGAATCTAGATGAACTCTGGGAGGCATATAAGACTGCATTCTATGCTATTCCTGATGACTTCATTAATATATTGTATGAATCATTGTTGAACCGCATGGATGCAGTCCTTCAAGCTCATGGAAGTCACACAAAATATTAAATATGACTTTAATAGCACCACAACTTCATTCACCAATGTTATGCAACATATATTTGTATTTTAAGTTAATTATTTGTTTCAATATCACATTACTTTCTGTGGGCGACAAAACTTTCGTCTTGCCAATATCTGACCATTCAGTGTTCATTAAATGATCAATATTTCAGCATTGATGTGTGGCGCCCCATCATGTAGGTGCCACAAAAGTGGTACTGCACCCAGAAAATCGGTGTAGTCACCCCACTGCAATTGGAACTATGGTCAGTAGGAGGAACCCTAGAGCTAACACCCACACACTAGAACAGTAGGTGGGAGGAGATATAGTGGCCTCTATGGGGAACTAGAGAGTTCAGTTAGTTAGAGGAAGCGAGGAGTTTAAGTTGGAGAGTTGGAAGCAGGCAGTCGGCCTGGAATGGAGCAAGGAGGGTCTCCTTGGCTGAGGGGCCCATGACAGAACAGATCCCAGAGAAGGAAAGAAAGAGAGAAGATAACTCAGAACAGGAGTTCACTCTAAGAGGGGGATTGAGTAACAAAAGAGTTTGCCCCCAAAGGAAGCAACCGGGTAACGGAGTCCGCACCTGTAAGTTCCTATACGGCTCACAAAGAATCCGACAATCGGGGATATTATAGATACCGCTCTGACTCCCAAAGAGCCCACAAGAATTAGTTCTGCAGTAGGATCCTGCGAAGGACAGTAAAAGGTACACCCGATGGTTACAAGGGAGAGGAGACTAAGAGACGCAGCAGGAGGTCAGATTATCTTTAAGAGTCAGACTTCACTGCCACTGGGAGGCAAGGAAATAAAGGAAAAGGAAAGGCACACAAGGAGGGAACCATCTAATGGCCAGAAATTCCAGTTGCAGCATCCATAGCATTTGCCATTATACGATCTACTGCACTACTGAACTGTATGACTTCGGAGAAGTTTTCAGTAAAGTACCCATGAAGTGAAGTTCCAACTCTGCTGCATCCTTTCCTATATAAACTGTTTTCTTATAGAAACGCTGCCCCGGCGATCCAGTCCCGCCTGCGGGGGACTAATCCATCCAAGCCGCAATACCATCGACCACCGCAGGACTGTGGCGGCGCTGGTGAGCATCACCAGATACTCCAGGTGGCGTCACGACAAACTTTTGTATACAATCCCTGTAAATACCACCCCTTATTCATTTGACCACCAGGGCCACGGCCTCGGGTAGCCACTTATGACATCCCGGACCCGAAACCCGAGCCCGAGAGCTGAGTACCCGAGCCCTGGGTGCGTGTCAGATGCCAATTTATTTTCTTAATCTAAACCAAATTTGGGAGGGTTTCAACTTTAAAAAGAGTATACAACCAATGGATGAATTTAATGTCAGGTTATAAGCTTTTATTTACATGGCATGGATAAGTGACATAACTTTTGTCAGTGACTGTAATGCCCCATCTTGTTGTAATACTGCCATAATTCTCCCCTTGCTATAATACTGCCCCATCTTGCTGTAATACTGCCACCATTCTCCCCTTTCTGTAGTATCGCCCCATAATTTTCCCCTTCCTGTAGTAATGCCCCATCATTTTCCTATTCCTGTAGTTAGGCCCCATCATTCTCCCCTTCCTGAGGACGGACGTCATTGCTGAATCGGGCCATGATCACCAATCAGTCTGCTGTCTGTGGTTCGCGTGTTTGAGACCCCTGATCTACATATAAATTCAGTAAGAGGAGTGCAGCTGCTGGATGACTCATAAGGCACAGGTGCATCTTCACAGAGGTATAGTAGTCAAAGGAAAACGGAGGAAAAAAGCACTTCTGTAGATGAGGCGCCCAACTGTATAGAGTAAATAACAAAGGACACTTGGGGTATCCTATACACAGTTCACAGCTTGTATGTGCGGGTTAAAGCAGGATATCATATAGGTAGGGTAGTCATGAATCTAATTACAATGGTTGTTGAGACAACCATATAAAGGCACTTAAGTTGGTCAAAGCAGGATATCATTTAGACAAGGTAATCATGATTTACTCTGGTTTCACATGTGTGTAGAACAAATGCCTTGGACACACATTGTTTTTAAGTGATTTTAATCTTCTTGTCTTGGTATCCTGTATTTCTCAATAAACTTTTTATTTTTTGCATCTATACAGTTGTGTGCCTCATCTACATAAGTGCTTTTTTCTCCATTTTCCCTGATCTAGTCACATCACAATATTAAATGACAGCAGAACAATGGAGTCTGAAGATGCCTGCACCTACAAATCGTCATTCATCCCTCTTAACAACCTCATTTCATCCACCTATTCTATCTACTTATATAATCCGCAGTTGGGAATTCGGGCACTGTAGCCGAATCCCAACATGCTTTGTGGGACTGCGAGTGATGACGCGCAGCGTCATCACGAGCCGCAGACCCGCACTATTGTAAAAAAAAAAAAAAAAAGTTAATGCTCACCTCTCCCCGAGCCCCCGGCGTCTCCTGCCGTCTTCCTCCAAGCTTCCGGTGGCTGCCGCAGGCTCCGAGTGTCTGCAGAGCTCTTCTACTGCAGTCAAGGACCTGTGGTGATGTCACAGTCACGTGACACCAGGTTACTCCATGGTAACCTGGTGTCACGTGACTCTGACATCACCGCATTTCCTGAACTGCACTAGAACAGCTCTGCAGACACTGGGAGCCTGCGGCAGCCACCGGAAGCTTGGAGGAAGACGGCAGGAGACGCCGGGGGCTCGGGGAGAGGTGAGCATTAACTTTTTTTTTTTTTTAACCCCTGCCTTCCTGTTTGGAGACCTTTTACTGTACTGAGCATGCTCAGTACAGTAAATGTCTCCTCCAGCCTCACAGCCTCCCCATCCTCACTGCCTCCTCCAGCCTCACAGTCTCCTCCAGCCTCACAGTCTCCTCCAGCCTCACAGCCTCCCCATCCTCACAGCCTCCTACAGCCTCCTCCAGCCTCACAGCCTCCCCATCCTCACAGCCTCCTACAGCCTCACACCCTTCTCCAGCCTCACAGCCTCCCCATCCTCACAGCCTCCTACAGCCTCACACCCTCCTCCAGCCTCACATCCTCCTCCAGCCTCACAGCCTCCTCCAGCCTCACAGCCTCCTCCAGCCTCACTGCCTCCTCCAGCCTCACAGCCTCCCCATCCTCACAGCCTCCTCCAGCCTCACAGCCTCCTCCAGCCTCACAGCCTCCTCCAGCCTCACAGCCTCCCCATCCTCACAGACTCCTCCAGCCTCACAGCCTCCTCCAGCCTCTCAGCCTCCTCCATCCTCAGCCGCACTACCTGACACCGCTGCCATCCTGCCAACCGTCGGCCCCGCTCCATCCCCACCGCCCTCGCGCCCTCCGCGAGGTCCATGCTGCCCGGATGCCGCCGCAGCCTCCTGCCCCTCGCCACTCTCTCACCGCTGGGCTCTCAATGTCGCCATGCTGGTGGAGTAGCGGTCTACGGGCTGTGGCCGGGTGCCGGGAGCCAGGGACGTCGTCCTGTGGCCGGCAACAGCCAATGCGAGTGAGCGGACCGTGTCAGCCTGCAAAGCCTGACACGCCCCGCTCACTCCCATTGCCTGCCCCCGCCGCCCCTGCAAGCGGATTGGGCGCTGTGTTGTACACACAGGACGCCCATCCCATTGCCCAGGACTTGACGTCCTAGACCAATCGGATGACCGTCCTGTCTTTACCACACACCGCCCAATCCGCTCCTTCCGCTCAGGTCACATGTGTGACCTGAGGGCAAGAACTGATCCCTCTCTGCATCACCCAACCCGCCGCAGAGGACAATGCCGTGTGACTGGGGCTGCGATCAGCCCCAGCACGCAGCCACGTCCTGCCGCCAAGCGGTGATGTCACCCCTCCAGCCGCATCTCTCCTCACCCCTCCAGCCAGACCTCTCCTCACCCCTCCATCTGGACCTCTCCTCACCACTCCAGCCTCTGCTCTCCTCACCCCTCCAGCCTCTGCTCCCCTCACTCCTCCAGCCTCCCGCCACATCATACTCTGCTATCCACAGAGCCCCCTCTATACTCTGACACCCACAGAGCCGCCTGTATACTCTCCTACCCACACAGCCGCCTGTATACTCTGCTACCCACAGAGCTGCCTGTATACTCTGCTACCCACAGAGCCGCCTCTATACTCTGCTACCCACAGAGCCGCCTGTATACTCTCCTACCCACAGACCCGCCTGTATTCTCTGCTACCCACAGAGCCGTTTCTATATTCTGCTACCCACACAGCCGCCTCTATAATCTGCTACCCACAGAGCCTTCTCTATACTCTGCTACACACAGAGCCGCCTGTATAATCTGCTAACCACAAACCCGCCTGTATACTCTGCTACCCACAGAGCCGCCTGGATACTTTTCTACCCAGAGAGCCGCCTGTATAATCTGCTACCCTCGGAGCAGTCTCTATACTCTGCTACCCACAGACCCGCCTGTATAGTCTGCTACCCACAGAGCCCCATGTATACTCTGCTAGCCACTCACCCGCCTGTATATACACAATTCATTTCACCGCGCTCCCGATGGAATTGCATCGGGCCTTTTTACTAGTTTATACATAATCTATGCACACTCCTAATTAACATCACAATATCCCCATATTAATGTATAGCACAATGTATAGCACATCTTAGCATCCACATTTCACCATGTAACACATTTTTAGATACACAGGGAAAATAACAGGACTCAATTAAGGGTACCGTCACATTTGGCGACGCACCAGCCGATCCCAACAGCGATACGACCTGGTAGGGATCGCTGGTGAGATGTCAAACAGTCAGATCTCACCATCGACGCAATAACAATCCAGAATGATACGGAGGTCGTTGGGACCCTGTTTCTCAGACCTGTAGTATTGAGGTTGTTGGTTGTTGTCCCTGTCTATCCAGAATGGGGATGAAAAAAATGTTGGCCCTTAAGTAGGTCCCCACAGCAAATACAACCCAAGCATAAGAAAATTACCCATGCTTGGATGGCTTAAATTGAGTTGTAAATTATTTTTAGATGACCCAATATCAGATTTTCCCAGTCTATAATTCAAATTACAACCAAGTCTGAATGAACATAAGGGAGGTGTCTGAAACTCATGAATATCAGAATGGCCCCTACTTAACAGAGGTCAACACCTGAGTTTGCAGTTTGGTGTAGTGATTATTGAAGTCTTACATATTTGGAGGAAAAATGATGAAAACAAATAAGTTTATTCAGCTCACCTCCAATTCATCTGGAATGCTGTATAAGGCTAGTGGGCAGCAATGCAAGGACAAGTCCAATATTAATTATACATATAACACACTTGTGCTCATGACAAAAATCTGTATTCTAAAAGTATAGAATGAAATTAAATAAAGTGATTGCACATTTTCAAGAAGCAATATCCCTAGTATGGTGTTTCATGATTGTGAACAGACCTATAAGATCAAGTATTTGAAGCATATGATGGTCATATGCTATTTTTATATGCATTATTATCACAAAACTGTAGAAAAGACGACCTTGCATGCTGCTGATTCTCTTCAATACTAAAGGTTTGCTCTCCCCCTCAAAAATAATAATAATAATAAAAAATAAATATTAATAAAAACATATCCCACCCCCCCCCCCCCCCAAAAAAAAAAAAAAAACTTAAGCTCTCTTAACCCCTTCAGGACCCAGCCTATTTTGACCCTAAAGACCTTGGCATTTTTGTCAATTCTGACCAGTGTCCCTTTTTGAGGTAATAACTCTGGAACACTTCAACGGATCCTAGCGATTCTGAGATTGTTTTTTAGTGACATATTGGGATTCATGCTAGTGGTAAATTCTGGTCAATAATTTTTGCTCTTATTTGTGAAAAAAATCAAAAATTTGGCAAAAAGTTTGAAAATTTTGCAATTTTCTAATTTTGAATTTTTATTCTGCTAAACCAGATAGTTATGTGACACAAGATAGTTAATAAATAACATTTCCCAAATGTCTACTTTACATCAGCACTATTTTGGAAAAAAAAAAATTTGGGGGTGGGAAGTTATAAGAGTTCAAAGTTCATCAGCAATTTTTCATTTTTCCAGCAAAATGTACAAAACCATTATTTTTTTAGTGACCACATCAAATTTCAAGTCTCTTTGAGGGGTGTACATGACAGAAAACACCCAAACGTGACACCATTCCAAAAACTGCTCCACTCCAGCTACTCAAAACTACATTCAAGAAGATAATTAACCCTTCAGGTGCTTCACAGGAACAAAGCAACGTGGAATGAAAAAATGGACATTTTAATTTTTCTAACAAAAATGTTCTTTTAGCCTCAATTCTTTCATTTTCACATGGGCAACAGGATAAAATGGATCCTAAAATTTGTTGGGCAATTTCTCCTGAGTACAACAATACCTCATATGTGGTCATAAACCACTGTTTGGGAGCATGGCAGGGGAAGGAGCACAATTTGACTTTTGGAGCTAATTTTCCATTCAAAAAGTGAAATGGCACTCCTTCACTTCTGAGCCCAAACAGTGGTTTATGACCACATATGAGGTATCAATGTACTTAAAGCGAACCTGTCACCCCCCTGGACATCAAAAGCTATAATAGCCACCTTCTGCAGCACTAAGGCTGCATTCAGGGAAGGTGGCTATAGGCTTTTGATGCCCTATATACTGTTAAATATTCACTTATATAACTGCTTACAGTTTAGAAGACCTAAGACCGGGAGGCGGGGTTTCGCGCTCCTCCGGCCCGCCACCTCTTGTCAATCAGCCTGGTCACCTGCTGCTGCCTCCCCTCACAGTCTAGCATGAACGCGCGCCTCCGTTCTCCACTATGGCGCCGCGCATGCGTTGTGCGCACAGCCGACGACTTTAGACATTAAACAGCAAAATGGGAGTTGTATACTATTACATACATGTAGTGATAGTTTTTTACATACACAAAATTGTACATTGCATATTTGTAACGCAATACAACTGCACCACATGTGCAGGCAGATATACAAATCATTGGTAAACCAATTATAGCATGTCCAGCTAAACACCTTCCCTAAGTCTATTTAGTCTGTAGTAGTGAATTCACATGTTATCAAAAAGGGAAAGTGCAGCAGGTACAATGCAAACAGAAACAACCACCAGTTACTGAGACAGGTTAATGCACTTAGTGTATAGTTACCAGCACCACCTAAAAGAGGGGGGACCACGGACCCCTACGATCATTTCGTGGCCTTCATCAGGGGGCACCTATGGCATTGTATTTGGGGTTTAAAAAGGCTCCTAACTATTGGAAAATTCCTGACACCTGTAGCGCGGCATGCGCAGTCTCGCGGGCCGGAAGCACGGGGCCGCGTCGCGTCACTGGCAGGCGTGGCCACAGGCATGTGACCAACGTCAGCCAATGGAGGCATTGGCACCCACGCTCACAAGCCCGTAATCCGGCAGCGTCACATCCGGCCCGTCCACGTCACCATGGGGGCGGTCACCTGGAAGACGTGATCACTTCTCCTTGTATAGACGTTGGGCGGGCACAGGATGCGACGCCTGCCAGGACGATGCTGCGGCCACCATTTTATTTAAGGGCAAGCAATCTTTCAGGTCACTGCAGTGACATTCCATTGTCACTAGGACAAAGAATGGTTATAAATGGAAAATAGTGCCAAATATTATAAAAAACTATTAGATGCAGCAACATATAGGACACTTTTTTAGCACAAATGTACATGAGTATTTTACAGTCATATAAATGAGCACTATGTATCCTGTATTAGTAAAATCTCAGAATCCTGTAAAAAAAGTTTATAAGACAACAGGAAAAATACAGGTAGCATGCAATTATATACTAGTTAGTCCATATGTAAACCCAATCTACATCATTAACTATCATTTAGAATAAGGTTATGTATGCTGAATATTTCCACAGTTCTTGTCCCGGTAGCAATTCAGTTGCAGGTGAATTCTCTTTATTGTCATAAAATTTCCAAAAAATGTTAGGTGAGCCTATTAAAATATATAAAAAAGAAAACCTGATTAGGTTATCCAACTACTACAGCCGTAGTACACAGAGCTAAAGAAATGGAGCGTAACTGATCTTTTCTTTTAATCCGAGGGTACCGAGAGTCCATATCCACCTTGTCTCCAACATAGCTAATTTCTTTGCTAAAGGACCCCCCCGAATACCTAAGTCCATCACATCTATCCCTTTTACCTTAAGTAAATCTCCACGGCATTGATGAAATTAAAAATAGTGCCTTGGAAGAGTCTTAAGAGTAGACGGGTCCAGACAACCCTCTGCCCCATTGATATTGAGGACATGTTCTCTTACTCTAATTTTTAGGGCACGGGTAGTGAGGCCTACGTATACTTTAGGGCAAGGACAGATCGCATAGTAAATAACTCCTGTTGTATTGCAGGTGATCTTTTTGGAGATATTGTATGTTTTCGTGCCTGCCACATTGGAAAAACAATCTGCTCTTTCAATGTTGGGGCACGAAATGCATTTTCCACATGGGGAGCAGCCAACCCTTCGAGGAATTTGATCAAGAAAGGTGACTACTTCCCTACGGTTATAATGGCTATGTACGAGATAATCACGGAGGTTTTTTGATCTGCGGGCCGCCATCATGGGTTTTGATGGTAATATCTTAGATAAAATTGTATCTGTTTGTAGAATGGGCCAAGCTTTTTCAAGGCACTTACGCGTGGTGTTAAATTGGCCATTATATGTAGAGACAAACCTCATGTTTATATCTCGCATGCATTTAGGTCGACCATACAATAGCTCATTACGGGATATGTGTTTTGCCCGATTTGCTGCGTGTTTAATTGCCCTATGGCTATAGCCTCTCTCTTGGAACCTAAGTTTAAGCTCTTCAGCTCTATTTTGATAATCAAGATCCGAAGAGCATATCCTACGAAGACGTAGGAATTGGCCCACAGGCACAGCTTTTATCATATACGGTGGATGAGAAGAGGAGGCATGTAAGAGCGAGTTAGATGATGTCGGTTTTCTGAATATGTCCGTCCGCAGGCACCCACCAAAATCCCTCACCACAGAAACATCCAGGAACTAAGCCCTAGTTTTACTATGTTGATATGTCAACTTGACATTTACCTCATTGTTATTAAGTTGGTCAATCAGTGAATTTAACTCAAACTCAGATCCCTGCCAGATGATAAAAATGTCGTCGATGTACCGCATCCAAAGATTGATGCGGCACATCGACGGCAGTCCATCTGACAGGAAGAGGTCCCTCTCCCACAGCCCCAGGAACAGATTAGCGTATGAGGGCGCCCTGCTGCGTCAATCTTTGGGTGCGGTACATCGACGACATTTTTATCATCTGGCAGGGATCTGAGTTTGAGTTAAATTTACTTTTTTAAATTCATCAATGCCGTGGAGATTTACTTAAGGTAAAAGGGATAGATGTGATGGACTTAGGTATTCGGGGGGTCCTTTAGCAAAGAAATTAGCTATGTTGGAGACAAGGTGGATATGGACTCTCGGTACCATCCAGCCCGGAGGATTAAATGAAAAGATCAGTTACGCTCCATTTCTTTAGCTCTGTGTACTACGGCTGTAGTACAGGTTTTCTTTTTTATATATTTTAATAGGCTCACCTAACATTTTTTTGAAATTTTATGACGATAAAGAGAATTCACCTGCAACTGAATTGCTACCGGGACAAGAACTGTGCAAATATACAGCATACATAACCTTATTCTAAATGATGGTTAATGATGTAGACTGGGTTTACATATGGACTAACTAGTATATAATTGCATGCTACCTGTATTTTTCCTGTTGTCTTATAAACCTTTTTTACAGGATTCTGAGATTTTACTAATACAGGATACATAGTGCTCATTTATATGACTGTAAAATACTCATGTACATTTGTGCTAAAAACGTGTCCTATATGTTGCTACATCTAAGAGTTTTTTATAATATTTGGCACTATTTTCCATTTATAACGATTCTTTGTCCTAGTGACAATGAAATGTCACTGCAGTGACCTGAAAGATTGCTTGCCCTTAAATAAAATGGTGGCCGCAGCATCGTCCTGGCAGGCGTCGCATCCTGTGCCCGCCCAACGTCTATACAAGGAGAAGCGATCACGTGTTCCAGGTGACCGCCCCCATGGTGACGCGGACAGGCCGGATGTGACACTGCCGGATGTACGGGCTTGTGAGCGTGGGTGCCGACGTCTCCATTGGCTGACGTTGGTCACATGCCTGTGGCCACGCCTGCCAGTGACGCAACGCGGCCCCGTGCTTCCGGCCCGCGAGACTGCAATGCGCATGCCGCGCTACAGGTGTCAGGAATTTTCCAATAGTTAGGAGCCTTTTTAAACCCCAAATACAATGCCATAGGTGCCCCCTGATGAAGGCCACGAAACGATCATAGGGGTCTGTGGTCCCCCCTCTTTTAGGTGGTGCTGGTAACTATACACTAAGTGCATTAACCTGTCTCAGTAACTGGTGGTTGTTTCTGTTTGCATTGTGCCTGCTGCACTTTCCCTTTTTGATAACATGTGAATTCACTACTACAGACTATATAGACTTAGGGAAGGTGTTTAGCTTGTCATGCTATAATTGGTTTACCAATGATTTGTATATCTGCCTGCACATGTGGTGCAGTTGTATTGAGTTAAAAATATGCAATGTACAATTTTGTGTATGTAACAAACTATCACTACATGTATGTAATTGTATACAACTCCCATTTTGCTGTCTAATGTATATACATACTGTATTTTACAATCAGTACTGCCTGAGGGGCCCAGTCACCATGGGTTGGTGAACCTTGTTGTGTGTCTGTCCACCTTGTTTTATTAATAAAATCTTTTCATTTTTGCATAATACTAGACAGTTTGGTCGTATCTTTCTATCCTTATGGTATAATATAGACGACTCGGTCTTTGTCTTTGGTATGGTACTCCCTGTAAAAATTGGGGTTATAGATAGGTGCCTTGATTATGAAGATTTCTAAAAGTTCCCTGGGGAGTCTACTTTCCAAAATGGGGTCACTTGTGGGGGAGCATTAATGTTTAGGCACACAGGGGATCTCCAAACGCGACATGGTCAGCTCCTCCTCCTGGATGAAGTAAGTATGTATGAATGAATGGATGGATGGATGGATGGATGAATGGATGGATGGGTGCATGTATGGGTAGTGGTAAATGACTGTTACCACCGGCGGGCTGCACCTGCCTGTCAGCTTCTTCAGCCCCCTCCATGATCACACCAGGAGGGGGTTGAGGAAGCTGAGAGGCGGGAGCAGCCCACCGGCGGTAAGAGTAATTTAACGCCAGCGGACATACCGCCGGGTGGGGATGGGGTGTAGAAAGGGATTGGGGGGGCCCTGGAGCAGGAGGGGGCAAGGAGGGAGAGGGCACCTGCCATCCCACCCCTCCAGATCTGATTGGAGAGCTCCAATCAGTTCTGGAGGGTGTTACTCGCTCTGATTGGCAGTCTCAATTTCAACTGCCAATCAGCGAGTTTAGCCACGGGGAGGCTAAGCCATTCCCCTGGGCTAAAGTATAGATGCTTGCGCTTCTACAGCTTCGGTGACTTGTCACTGACACTGTCACCTGAGCTGCAGGAGCGCAAACAACCTATGACGTTATAGAGACTTCATGGGTCGGAAACGCACCGACTTTCATGAATTCTCTATAATATCATATGTCAGGAAGGGGTTAAACAGTCTGTTGATCCCTGTTGTTCTTTCCTTATATATGTTGTATACAGGGTGGGCCATTTTATATGGATGCACCGAAATAAAATAGGAATGGTTGATGATATCAACTCCCTGTTTGTGGCATATTAGTATATGGGAGTGAGGAAACATTTTCATATGGGTGGTGACCATGGTGGCCATTT
Organism: Allobates femoralis; assembly: GCA_033576535.1. NCBI lineage: Eukaryota > Metazoa > Chordata > Amphibia > Anura > Aromobatidae > Allobates > Allobates femoralis. The sequence goes on from JARQOC010000001.1 coordinate 380,485,228, forward strand.
TGAAATCAGCCATTTTGGATCCAACTTTATTTTTTTCAATGAGAAGAGGGTCATGTGAACACATCAAACATATTGAGAATTTCATAAGAAAAATAATGGTGTGCTAGGTTTTTTACTTTACTTTATTCTTTCATGAGTAATTTACAAGTTTTTGACCACTTATAAAATGTGTTCAAAGTGCTGCCCATTGTGTTGGATTGTCAGTGCAACCCTCTCCTCCCACTCTTGACTCACTGATGGCAACACCGCAGAAGAAATGCTAGCACATGCTTCCAATGTCCTTTGTTTCTGATGCTGCACATCTCGTATCTTCACAGCATAGACAGTGGCCTTCAGATGAGTGATGAGGCAAACTTTTTTGTGACTGGTGAAGTTAATAAACAAAACCATCGCTATTGGTCTGACACTAACCCTCAGTGGATAGATCCCTCCAAGACTGCTGGAACACAAAAATTGATGGTATGGTGTGGTGTATGGGGTTCAAAGATAGTGGAGCCATTCTTCATCAATGGAAATCTCAATGCCAATGAATATCTGAATCATGTAGCAATTATCAACATGTATCAACATTTACAGAAATAAATACTTGAAATAGGTCACTCTATTTGTAATCACTCTATATAATATATGTGTTTCACTTTTTGTATTGAATTACTGAAAAAAATTGCTTTTTGATAATATTCTAATTAATACACCTGTATGTTTGTTTGAGACTTATTATAGTTCGTGCTACAGTAAGGGTATGTGCCCACAGGGCTTTTTTGCTGCGGTTTTGCTGCGGTTTCCGCTTGCAGAAAACCATTGGTTTTATGGTAATGTATGCTAATCTGTTCCTGCGGTTGGGCTTCCCAGCAAAACCAATGTGTTTTACAGAAACGCTGTGCCCACACATTGGTTTTGCAAGTGTCAAGAACTGTCAAATACCTGCGTTTTTGGTGCGGATAGCAAAGAATTGACATGTCAATTATTCCTGCAATTTTGGTGCAGTCAATGGGAAAAACGCAGCATCAAAAACGCAGGAAAAACGCACAAAAAACGCAGTAAAAACGCACATAAAACGCGCAAAAAACGCACAAAAATGCAGACAAGATCATAGCATATCTCCTGTCAAGGACTCTAGGATCCTCAGGTTTTCCTGCGTTCATGACTGCTCAAAAAACGTCCTGTGGGCACATACCCTAAAGTTTTTTTTACTTCACTTCCTTGTGTGCTGAACTGTTTTTGCAAAGAGATGCTTTTATACTGCACTACAGAGACTGGTAAACAAGCCGCAGACCTCTGGCCTGACAGTCTGAGGTATGGAAATGCAAGGTACTACACACACTCCTGTAGAACAGGGCTGGCCAAGTGCAGTCCTCAAGGGACACAAACAGTGCATGTTTTCAGGATTTACATAGCATTGGACAAGGTGCTGGAATCATCAATGTCAAGGAAATCCAGAAAACATGCACTGTAGTTGGTCATCCCTGCCTTAGAATTCTTTGGAGGTAGATAAGTACAAGATGAATCTTTAAGCCTTTTCACCACAATTGTAACTCTACCTAGATCCCATTATGCCCTGTTCCAACAGTGGGTTGTTTGATGCTTTTCTAGATGCAGATTTTAAGAATCTTCATCAAAATCTGCTTGTCTATCCCGAGGTCAGCAAAGTTTATGACAGGTCATAAATGCTGTGCTCACATTGCTTTTTTTTTCTTGCACATGTGGTTCAGATTTTTTTTTTTGCCCAAAATCTGCTCTGCAAGGAAAAAAAAACATGTTGGCACAGCGCTTCTGTACTCTCTTAAGGTACTGTTACACAGCACGATGTTGGAACGATGTCTGCAACGATCTCGTGAGCGTGCGGTAATTTTCAACATCATTTCAACATCGCTGGTGAGATGTCACACATCTAGATATCATGAACTACTCACCAATGATGTTGTGAGCAGATATCGTTCGCCAACCTGGCGAGCGATCCCTGCTCATTGCTGTGAATGGGCGAAGTCGTCCATGACATTGTTATCGCGGTGTCACACAGAACGATACAGCAGGTTGATGGAATTGAGATCGTCAGGTTTACCAACATGTTGGTAAACCTGTCAACTCTGACCCAATGATTTATTGTTGCAACTTGCCAGAGTCACACGCAACGAGGTCTCAACGGCATTGCTGGTACGCCTCCAAACCTGTGACGTATCAGCAATGTCGTTCACGATGTCATGCCATGTAATGGGGACTTTGCTGGCTTCAGAATAGACATGCAGATTATGATGCAAATTCTCAAAATCTGCTTCAAAAGAAGAATCAAATAACATACTGTGGGTACGAGGCCTTACAACAATATAGTAGAATCATGTCCACAGAATGCATCCACCATATTCTGTGAGAGCAGGCACACAGACACTGGTGAGAGTGTGACAAGTGGTTCCATCTCAAACATTACTGCAGTTCAGACTTGAGGGGTGACAAAGGGGCTATTTGAACTGCCCAGCACTACCTGACATCACAGCTCCTCACATGTGGTGTCTCACAATACTATATCTGCTACATTTTGTGCGATATTGTGACTCTCATGAGACAGTTAGTGTAATGAGCGCTGGCATTACAGAGGTCATCTCGGGCCACCTATCGGGATTCCCTGCTGCCTAATACCAGTTGTGTAACCTGTGACAACCTCTGGGAAGTCATGAGGATGTTTCACTTTCATGATCGGTCCAGGAAGCATGGTGACAGCGGCGCTGAAGCTTAGTACATAATAGTGTAGAAAGACAATGTCTGTGCCAAAATAGCTGGGTTCTACTGTAAAACGATTAGAGCTGTGTTGGCAGCTTTTGTGCCCATTTGAAGGTGGTTTTAGTCCCTTGATTTTGCCTCCCATTGATTTAAATGGGGTTCAGAAATTCGGCAAACTGTTCGCTAATTATTTTTTGAACATATGCCCGCTTAGCAAACCAAACCCGAACTTTAAAAAGCCAGCCCATCTCTGTTTTTGAGTTGGAATCAAATTTTTACCATATTTCTGTTTGTATTTGTAAATCACGCCCATTTTAAAACCATGTCCATTTGGATGTCACACCCATTTTGTTAGCCATACCCATTTTACACATACTTTCTTCAACCACAAAATACATGTAACGGTAACTAAAAGTAAAAGATAAAAAGAAAGAATCCGGCACTCAATATTGAATTGATGGTAAAAAAATAAAGGGGGATCTTTATTTATGATCCAATCAGCAAAGTGTGGGGTGTACACATGTGATATTTTGGTCAAAATAGACCTTTCTCAAATGTACACTGATTTAAAGACTGTAGGGTATAAAGATGAAAAAAGTTACTTTATCCCCCTTTTTTTTTCACCATCAACATTGAGTGCTGGATTCTTTCTTTTTATCTTTATACGGAGTTGGATCCTATCTGAGCACCTTTATTTGCCAAAAGTGCCTTATCAGCCTTTATTAAAAATAAAAGAACTTTAGCATCTAAATCTACCTATGCCGTCACAAATGGTCTCATTGCCTCTTGTTGAGTACCAGTTATTCAAGTCAAACTGACAGTCACATCAAACTATATTAAAGAGTTTTTCTACAATTTTTTAAAAATTAGCACTAAAGGAAACCTGCTAGACATTCAGTCAGACTTTATATAACGTTTCTGCTCTGGACCCAAACTTGACCCAAACCTAATTGGAAGTCACTGATTTTGCAGTTAGGCTCTCTGCCCACATACAGTTAGCCAAAAATAAAGCTTTTCTGAGGGAGGTCAGGGTTTTGTCACTTTCTTTCTTTTTTTTGGCACATGCTACAACCGATAATGCTGATTTTACCCTCAGAGTGAGCCATTTAAACACTGTAAACAGCTTGAACTGGGCCAAGCACTGAGTGTACCCAAGCATAGCAATGCTCACTCTAGTGGTTTCCGTACAGCACCCAAACTCTGAATGCACAGCACCTAAACTCTGAATGCACAGCACTGCTCACTCCAGTAGTTTCCGTACAGCACCCAAACTCGGAATGCACAGCAATGCTCACTCCAGTGGTTTCCATACAGCACCCAAACACTGAAAGTTTTTGTAAAATCTGTGTTCGGCACACACTCAACTTTAAAGTTCTCTTTGATCATTTGCAATTCAGATTAAAATATCATATGCCTATTACTTCGAGCTGATTGGGCTCTGCTGTATTTTTTTTGTCACCAGCACAGGTACAGCAGGCAGGATTGGGCTGCCACCAACCCCCAGCAGCCTAGTTTTAACAAGCTGGTAATAAAAATACAGGTGAATCCTTTTTTTAAATTATTTCTTGAAATAATAAAAAAAACACAAATCTTCCAGTAGCCCTGGTGCTGGTGCTGGTGACAAACTGGGTAATAAAGGAATTAATGCAAGCTTCGTATTGACAGCTGACACTAATCAAGAGGTTCCTAATGTCTGGCCAATGTTAGACATGGCCATTAAGAACATCTACGTAAATAGAAAATAATACACCACACAGAGACAAATCATTTATTTGGAAAAACCTTCTTTATTACTCCCCAATAAACCCTCCATAATCCTCTGCAAAGTCGTCTCATGGCAGGATCGGAAACTGACTGATTTCTGGCTACCACTGTGAGTGGGTGATGTCACAGTCAGGGTCACCTGAGTTCAGCTACAGCTCTCAACTCAGATGACCTTTCCTGCATCCCCACACTCACAGTGTGTGACACAAAACAAGTGAGTTTCCAGGCTCCCTGTGAGCAGGGTGACATCACAGTCTGGATCACCTGAGTTCAGCTACAGCTCTGAGCTCAGGTGACCTTTCCCGCATCACCCACTGGAGTTTTGTGTCACCTGGGTTGGGTGTGGGTTATAATTCACAGCAGGGTGGACCCAGAATGTTTGGGCTTCCCCATGCTGAGAATTCTAGCCCCAGCTGCTTAGTTGTTCCTGGCTGGCAACCAAAACTACAGTGAAGCTCCACGTTGTTGTTTTCTTAATTATTTCAAGAAATGATTTTAAAAAAAAAGGTCTCTTCGGTACTTTTTATTACCAGCCAGGTAAAACTAGGCAGCTGGGAGTTGGTGGCAGCTTGTACCTGCCTGCTGTACCTGGCTGGTGACCAAAAATACAGAAGTACCCCTGCTGTATATTTAGGAGCAAACATTGAGGTATTCATGTAATTTCTGTGCATTTCCAGCACAGTGCTAGAGTGTAGTGTTGTCTTTTAGGTCAGCCGCAGTTGCAAGAAAGTGACACCCGCCCTATACTGTGAAAAGGTTAATGAAAATGTATATGTATATGCTTATACTGGGGGGACCTGCTGAAGGGCAGCACAAGTTGGTTAAAACCACAACTTTATTATTATCAGGATTAAAGTCCCACTCGGCTTTTACCGCTGGAGCGAGACTTATGCTCTTGATGTAGAGAACTCTCAGAACCAGTGGAAGTCCCACTTCAGCGGCAAAAGCCTTAAACCAACTGCCTTCTGTGTGCGGAGTGTCATCACAGTCTTGTTCACTTCAGGTCAGCTACAGCAATGAGGCTGAGCTGCGACCTGAGGTGTACCTGACAGTGATGTCCCCATACTCACAGCGGAAGCCAGAAATCAGTCAGTTTCTGGGCCTGCCATGATAAGATGTTGCTGAGGATCATGGAGGGTTTATGGGGGAATAATAAATATGAAAACAGGGATTGACATTATGTTCTTATTTCAAATAAATGATTTTATCATGTTGTGGTGTATTATTATTTACTTAGTGGATCCTAATGGCTGGGTTTAGCATTGGCCCGATATAATGAACCTCGGGTTTTGTACCAGCTGATGATACATAGCTAGCATTAATGCCTTTAGTACATAGTTTGCCACCACCACAGGGCAGCTGCAAGAGTCGGGTACAGCTCTGGAAAATGACGCTTTGATAAATGCACCATTTTCTGAGGCTTCAAGTCGCATAGTGGGAGGCCCAGAATACTTGGGCTTCCCCACTCTGAGGATTCCAGCCCTCAGCTGCCTAGTGGTACTTGGCCAAACATGTTGGCACATATATGCACGTTAGGGGAACCGAACCAAATCCAAACTTATAAAGGTTCGCTCAACTCTACTCCTGGACAACAACTTTCAATGTTCTTAATGTGTCTTGTAAAAAATAAGCATTCCTACTAGGGATGAGCGAGTACCTTAATATTCGTGCTCGCTATACTCGCAACAAGTAGGTACCAGTACTCGCTACTCGTTGAGAGTATAGCAAGTACAAATACTGTCGCAGTGTAACTATAGATACACTGCGAAAGTAGCCTAAAAGTGAATAAAAGTTGTTAAAAAATAATAAACTTACATACTTAAATGTCTGACGCCTGCACAGGGACCGGCAGATAAGACATCCGATCGCTGGACAAGGACCTGTCACTACCAGCCAATCAGATGGCCGGTAGCTATCTGGCCAATCAGATGGCGCTACGTCACAACTACGTCATCGCTAGCGGCCACCTGATTGGCCAGTTTGCAATGTCCTGACAGTACATCTAAGACCTTGCAAATTGGCCAATCAGGTGGCCGCTAGCGATCACGTGGTTGTGACGTGGCACCATCTGATTGGCCAGATCACTAACAGCCATCTGATTGGCTGGTAGTGACAGGTCCTTGTCAAGCGATTGGATGTCTTCTCTGACGGTCCCGATGCAGGCGTCAGAAGGTATGTAATTTTATTATTTTTTAACAACTTTTAATCACTTTTAGGCTACTTTCGCAGTGTATCTACAGATACACTGCGAAAGTATTAGGACTACTCGCTACTCCCGAGTACACATAAGTACTCGAAGAGTAACGAGTAGCCCGAATACCGCTACTATTCGGTGAATACCGAATAGTAGCGAGTATACTCGGTCATCCCTAATTCCTACCTACTGGAGAGTCACTGCTCCAAGCGCTGCAGTCTTTCAGAAACTGCTGCCACACTACAGTGCTCACATGACATAACAATGTTTAAAGACTGCGATGTATACAGCACCGGGAGTGGAGCCCACTCCAGGATGAAAGTATGCTTTTTTTACTATACAAATTAGGAACATTGAAAACAAAGTTATCCAATAGTGGATTGCCCTTCTAATTTACAACAGATCAAACCATCAAAGCAGCACTGAGGAGCTATAGGGAACACAATGGGAAAATCTTATTTTACTATTATAAGACAATTATTCCCTTTGGTGCAAATTTCAAAAGCTTTTTATAATCCTAAAAAAAGGACGTAGGCCAGGGGTTAGGAACCTTTTTGGCTGAGAGAGCCATGATTGCCACATATTTTAAAATTCAATTCTGTGAGAGCCATACAATATGTTTAAAATTAAATACAAATAAATGTGTGAATTTCATGTAAGACCAACACTTTTAAAATACAGTAGGTCTCTGAAGTTTTAATAATGTTGTTATGCTGTTGCTAACCAATGATGAATAAAGTACTTCTTTCCACTGCGCTCTTAGTAACATTTCCGTTTGTCCATGCTTCTCCATGTGGCTTCTCCATCCATGTTTCCTCAAAAATAGGAGGCTATAAATTGGTGGAAAGGGACCGAGGCGTGGCCTGCAGCAGCATGTGAGGACGTGGATCCCTGAGCTCCTGTGCCCACAGACAAGCTACTGGGAATTTTTGTCTTTTTAAAGGCAAATTATCTCATCAAAGCGACAAGACCTGTAAGATCTAATCTTTGGGCTTCATTTGAACCCTTTTGAGATCAATTCTGAGAGGAATTCACCTCAGGACACCTTGAAATCTGGCCCCTCAGAGGAGTGATGGAGGCTCCATTTTAAGACTACTGGTCACCTCATAATAATATCCTCCTGTTGTCTGTTAAAAGTCAGGAATTGACATTTCAGGTCGTAAATCTGAAATTATACTGGATTTTACCTTTATTCGGCTGAATTTGTAATGATTTTTACCTCAAGACACTGCCTGAAGTCTATTTGTTTATTTGTTTTTTTGTTTTTGTTTTTCCTCACATGAGAGTGAAGGTGGCGCCATTTTGTGATCACTGAATGCTTCATAATAATACTCCTGTCACCCATAAATCATCTGAAATTGACAACACAGGTCACAGTTTACTGAAGTAATATTAGACTTCGTCTTTCTGGACCAGAAGATCTTGTCTTGGTGATATATTTATCAATATCTTATTCTGCTTTATTTTCAATATACAGCCTATGCTATCTCTGACATGGGCTTTTTTATTCACTTCTCTCATTAGTTTTTGGAGATTTTATTGTTTTGGTCTATTAAGTTTGTTCTTAGACCATTTTCTGCTATTCTGTGAGGAAAACTGCCATTTCTCTCAGGGGAGTAGTGGAGACGCCATCTTTGATTTGCTGATTGCGGCTTTCCCGGAGGATGCCAATTTACTACACAAACGGATTTTCCTCACTGTAAGATCCAGACCTCTGAGGTAAATTTTTCCTCATATGCATTTGGAAAGCAACAGTGACAGGTACAGGAGGCGTGGGGGATCTACTAAAAGATGAGCTGCTGTCCTGATTGAGGAGATTTAATATAAGTGACTAGACTGAGACATCCCTGCAGCCTTCTTCATAGACTATCTGGTCATACTATTTTGGATGCTCCTTGCTTAGTTACATACTTGCATAGGGTGGGGATAATACCATTCTACATATTGGACAATTCATGAGTCTGAAGGGGAGATATATAACCTTTCTAGTCCTAGTGTTACACTGAGACTTCAGGAGACTCTTTTTTTGCTATTCATTTGTTTTTTTGCAAGCTGTTGCCTTATAACTTCTTCCATCTTTGCGTGCTACTACATCTCCAATAAGGACTTCTTCAATCAAGCGGGGTCGGCGGGCCTCCAACGTATCCGAGCTACGTAGATGGATCCTGTTGTCTGAGATTTCTACACGATCCGACCACTCCTGGGAGGGATCTCTTCAATCAAGCGGGGTCGGCGGGCCTCCAACTTATCCGAGCTTCGTAGACGGTTTCCGGTGTCGAGGAGTCAACTAAACAGCTATTCTTTTATGGGGATGTGCTGTTGTGGTACACCTTTATATTGATCTGCATATTGATGTTTGACTCTGTTTCTTGTGGATAAAGGTAGTTTGGGTGGTAGTTGTTGGGTCTTGGGTGGGTGATCTTTTCATCTTCTAATTGGGGGAGAGAGCTATTTACTTTATACTCTGAGTCCGTATTTACAGATAATTGTACTTCATTTCTGTTCCTTGGCTCTAGTATTGTGGAAGTCTATTACCTAATTGTAATTGTTTTTGGCTCAATATAGTTTACTGGAGCTGGCTATAGAGACTTACTATACATACTTTGATATTCTTAATGTCTTAATTTATATACCTCAATTTATACGGTATACTAGTCCTAATGTCTCCCAAGCCTAAACCAAACGTTACTTCCAAAAATTCCACTGGTGAACTGGTGGAGGCTAGTCCACAGAGTGCGAACACTATGCCTTCCTCGGCCTACCATAGTAACCAGTCACAAAGTGGCAGTAAAGATTTCTTACCAATGGAGAATAGTTCAGAAGAATGGAAATCCACACCTATGATTTATGAATCTACCCAGGCAAACTCAAAAAGAAAAGAAATATGGAAACTATATCCAGATCACATGATGGCTCTAATTTTCGTGAAGATTATGACTCAGCTCGAGACCCTCAAACCAAGAGCCCGGTGAGACAAAGAATGAAGACCTCAAGGAAAGACACAGATCCTCTCTCCAACCTTGACGATGGACAACTATCAGATAGAGATTTCTTGGTTAAAGTATTTGCTGATTTTAAAAAATCATTGAGAGACGACATTGATGAGATTAAACATTCGGTGGCCTCGATAGTTTCCAGAACAGAAAAAACAGAGAAAGCCATTGAGGAATTAAAAACGGAGTGCATTGACTCTAGAAAATCTCAAGACAGGGTGACTAATGAAATTAAAGTTCTGAAGGATAGGTTAGCAGATAGAGAGGACCGGGACCGCAGGAATAACCTGAAATTTAGAGGAATTCCCGAAAAGATAAAGCAGGATAACTTGATTAATTACGTGAAATCTCTCACTAGAAAAATTGCTCCCTCACTGGAAAATATGGAGTATTTTATAGAAAGAGCCCATAGATTGCCAAGGCCCTCGCATCTTTCGGACGATGTCCCGAGGGATGTGATAGCTAAATTTAGCTTCTATCAAACCAGAGATAAAGTGACAACTTTCTTAAGAGATAATAAATCCCTACCTCCACCTTACGACGGGATTAAAATCTTCACAGATATTTCTAAAGACACGATGCTGAAGAGGAAATCTTTGAAGCCTGTAACGGACATTCTACGTGCTAAGGAGATCTTGTACAGATGGGGTCGTCCGACCACTAGTGTTATTTTTACATACAAACAGAAATCTTTTATTATTGAAGATAAGTCTGAGGGACTGAAAGTTTTGAGAAACTTACATCTAACTTATACTTGACGGGTCTTAAGTAGCTCTGTTTGACACTTTAAAGATTTAAGGTCCAATTAGGCACAATGGCCAAAACATTAGCCTTGCAGGAAGTTGAATAACGGTTCCCTTGAACCCTTCCTTATAGTATTGATACTTACATAGTTCTTATTACTAGTTACATTCTGTGTTATAGTTTGCTTCATTTAATAGTTTGTTTCTTTACCTACCTGTAGTAGTTTAGTTTCCCTCCTAATTCTCTCCCTTCCCTCTCCCTCACACTTCCTCAGCTTCATACTTTCATTGCAGCTAGCTTACATACATTTTTAATTCTTCATTGAGACAATGACCACCAGATACCTTTCACTAAATGTCCATGGGTTAAATACCCCTCAAAAAAGGTTCCATGTATGGAAAGAACTTGCGAGACATAAAATTGATTTGGCAGGACTTCAGGAAACTAAATTTTGCCTAGAAAATCCACAAAAGTTTACGAATAAACTATTTCCTCATATCTATTTCTCCTCTAACAAAAAAAAAAATCTGGAGTTGCCATTTTGATTAGGGATACTCTTAAATTTGAAGAACTTGAGGTCCATAGAGATGATGAGGGCCGATATCTTATCCTGATATGTAAAATAAATGATACTCCTCACACACTTGTGAATTTATACGCTCCTAACAAAGGTCAAATTTCATTTAAAAAAAAACTGTTCAGGACTATCCATGATCATAAGAAAGGCAACCTCTTCATTTTTGGGGACTTTAACGCGGTTCCTAATGCTATGTTTGACTCATCCAATAAAGCCAGGAATACCAATGTCCAGCTTGATCCATTATTTAACCAGGAGGAATTCTATGATGCATTCCGATGCATAAACTCGTCATCTATAGAATTTACTCATTTTTTGACTCGCATAAATCCTTTGCTAGGATAGATCTAGTTTTGACAGATATCAATTCCTTGCAGAAGATTAAATCAATAGAAATACTTCCTAGATCTTGGTCGGATCACTCTTCGATAATCTTCATTACTACAGATGGGGCTTCTTATAGTGGGCGGAAACTCTGGAGAGCAAATTCTTTTCTATACCACCATCCAGATTATAAATCCAAAATTCAAAGTATATTACAATATTAATTTAAAGAACATGATTTGGGAGATATGCCTATTCCAACTTTATGGACTGCCCATAAGGCACTGATTAGAGGTCATCTAATTCAATTAAATTCTCTCCTAAAAGGAAAATTAACTAAAGATACGGCTTCCATCATAAGTAAGATTAAAGACTTGGAATCGGAGGTGATTCGGACCAAGAGAAATTCCATCTTTGGTGACATTCTTAAATTGAGGGTTGAACTAAAATCCCTTTTAACTGCGGAATTTGATAAGGTTTCCCATATTACTAAATCTAATTTTTATAATTGTACCAACAAACCCTAAAAACTATTTGCCAAATTGATAAAAATACGAAGGGCCAAAACGAGAATTCTACAGATCAGGAATAAACCTAATTCTATAGTGAAATCCCCTGCGGAAATTTCAGATGCCTTTGAAGTTTATTACAAGAAGTTATATAACTTAGGAAAGGAGCCCGGGGAAGTTGATCCCTGTGCTGTGGAAATGGCTTCGTTTTTAGACTCTATTCAACTTCGTTCTTTGACATCTGACCAGTTAAAATTCCTAAACTTACCTACACTGAAGCTGAAATCTCTGATACTATTGCGTCCCTAAAGAAATTTAAGTCTCCCAGGCCTGACGGGTTACAGAACGAATACTATATTGCCTTTAAAGATATCCTTGTCACATATTTAACTAGGTTAATCAATTTCCTCACTACTGACCAGAGTAGTCTTCCCAAGGAAATGCAAGAAGCAGTGATTACGGTTATATCAAAAGATAAGGGTGACACTGAGAATGTAGCTAACTATAGACCCATATCGCTCCTGAATTCAGATCTAAAAATTATTAGTAAAACTTTAAATAACAGACTAAAACAAGTTATCTCGACACTCCTTCATGGGGATCAAGTGGGTTTCGTTCAGGGAAGGAGAACATCGGATGCTACGAGACGGGCGTTAAATTTAATAGATTTTATAGAGAGAACTGGGACTCCAACCCTAGTGGTCGCTGTCGACGCGGAGAAAACGTTCGACAGGGTCCACTGGGGGTTCCTCTTTGAGGTTTTGAGGAGGTTTGGCTTTGGGGGTAATATAACTAACTTAATTAATTCGCTTTATTCTAATCCGAGTGTGAAAATCATAACAAATAACTTTTTGTCAAAAGACATCTTGCTAACGAATGGTACACGTCAAGGTTGTCCCCTTTCCCCTTCTCTCTTTAACCTCTTTATTGAGCCGTTAGCGGAAAAAATACGTACTCATCCTTTGATAAAAGGCATTCCCATTTCTATGAGACAATTTGAGATTAGTTTATTTACTGACGATATCCTGGTAACTTTGACTGATCCCATAAATTCTTTACGATATCTCCTTGACACAATTGATAAATTTTCTCGAATTTCCCATTATAAGATCAATTTGAAAAAGACTCAGGTGTTACACTTAAATATAGATCAGGACCTCCTTGACTTGTTAAAACGCGAACACTCACTCTCGTGGGAAAAAGATTCTATAAAATATTTAGGTATTTATTTGACCAAATCCCTATCTAAGATTGTAGACGTTAATCTTAATTATATCTACAAAGTCATTCAGGACGATGTTCTTCATATTTCCAAAATTGATATTTCATGGTTGGGAAGAATAAACTCATTTAAAATGTTTATCTTACCGAAACTTCTCTATATTTTTCGTTCTGTACCCCTACCTGTGTCCAGACAATGGATGGCAAAATTACAAACTCAACTGAAGAGATTCATTTGGGATAAGAAAAAACCAAGAGTGGCTAAAACTACCCTGGAGAAAGGGAGGTCTAGAGGAGGTCTGGCTGTTCCCAACCTCATCGCATATCATCACTCCACTATCATAAAACTGAGTCAATCATGGTGAGAGACAGGCGATAGACCAAGTTGGCTTACTCTTGAAGATAAAAATATGCTAAAGGGAGGCCTTGGTCCACAGCTTCTTTCCTTCCTTTGTGATAAAAACAAACCTCTTCCGAAAGAAACGTTAGTGAAAGCCTCTATTCAATCCTGGAGATTGTTTGTTTCCAAATCATTGAAAAGCTTTCAACCTCATCCACCTACTTGGATCCCAATTGATATATTAGACTATATTTCTGCAAACCTGAAACTTAAATCCTGGAAAGACCATGGGATTGGTTTCATATCTAACATCTTGGATGGCAGAGGAGGGTTGATTCCCTTTGCGGTCCTACAAAACACTTATGGTCTGGAAGACATAGAAGTTAAAACCTGGGAGGAGATTCATCGCATTCTGTTGAGCCATAAACTGGTATTCTCTCTTCCTCACAATGTGACACAACTTTTGAAGTTCCCGCAGAGTACCTTTTTTTGGAAGTTGAAAAACATATATCAGGACATTAACCTAGATTCAGTCTATGTGAAATCTTCAAATGTAGTAGCATGGGACAAAGACCTGAACATCTCTATAAATACTGAACAATTTGGCAAGTCCTTTGATCTTATGTATACACAGGTACCGTGCATCTCCCTTATTGAGACCCAATTTAAATTGTATTCAAGATGGTATCTTACCCCATTGAAGCTAAATAAGTTTAATTCACTCAACTCCCCGATGTGCTGGAGGAACTGTAACCAAACTGCTGATCTGACTCATGTGTTCTGGGGATGTCAATTCCTTAAAAAATTAAAGATATTTCTGGAATTGAGGTTCTTCAAATCTCCTGAGTTAGTGTTGCTTTTGGTTGGGTTGGATTCTCTTCCAAAACGTATAAGGCCACTTACGATTCATATTCTTTTAACAGCAAAAACTATGATTGCCTCACTTTGGAGAGAGTCTACAGTCCCATCTATACAGGATGTCATAGATAGAATTGCATCTCATAATTCTTTTGAATATTCATTCGCTATTAGAAATGGCCTACAAACCAAATATCAGAAGAAATGGGCATTGTGGAATATAAAATTTCCATATCCGTTCTTAAAGTCAGCCAAAGTCCCCCCAGATAACTTTCTCTTGGCTTCACCACTGGACTGTATGATGGACTCATTGTCTATAGCTTGTACTATAGTAAGTGTCTATAGCTACCTTTCCCCCCCTTCATTTCCTTTCCTCTCTCCCTTATGTTTATCTGCTGAAGAGCAGTTCTTCATAACTTGACTTAGCTTGAGATTCTTGGTCCTTAGTATTGATTGCCTTTAGTTATACTATTTCATAATTACTTCCCAAAGTATTATTTGGAGATGTGTAATTCTTTGTTTCCCTGTTTACTTTCATTGTTCTCTTTTGGTGTTCTGTATTTGATGAAATTGATTGTAATAAGGTAATCTCTTCATATTATACCTTTGACTTCTCTACTTCTTATCAGTTTGCTGTACGACTGTATTTGATTATTATACTTTGTACTTGATTTATTGAAACTCGAATAAAAATTATTTGAACATAAATTGGTGGAAAGAACTGTTCCTCCCTCCCACCTCTTTAACCATTTAAGGATTGAGAAATTTTGTGAATTTAATATTCCCTCCCATTCTTCTAAGAGTAATAACTTTTTTTCTTATTTGCTTGCTGGCAATGGCTTGTTTTTTGAGAGAATAATTGTACTTTTGAATGACACCATCCATTTTATCATACAGTTTACTAATAAATGGGAAAAAAAAATTCCAAGTGAGGTAAAATTGAGAAATTCCATAATTTTTTTTTCTCAGCGTTCATTCAGTAGTAAAAATCATCTGGAAATATGAGTCTCAAAATCAGCATATATACAACGATATCAAATTGCATATATTTTTTTTCGTATTTAATCCCTTAATGAACTTGGACATACTAGCACAACTAAGCTCGCCTCCCTGCCTTTGCATGTAATCCCACATCTTTCCCTGCACAAATTGATTGATCCCATTAGCCGACATGTGCATCTAACAGTGGCAGACCATATGACCATCATTCCCAGTGCCGACACTGGTGAATCCTCACTGGGTACAGTGCTTAAAATGTGAGGATTCACAAGTCTGCAGTCATATAAAGTGACACACAGAGTGACTGAAGATCTGTTGTTTTACGCTGGACAATCCCTTTAAGGAAATTGGGTTAGGAAAACAGCTAGTGTCTTATGTACAGCCCTCGGACTCATCTGCTTGTCTGTCTCCTGTCTCTTTCACTTGTGTCTGCCTGTCTCTGTCTCTTTCCTGCCTTTCTTGCGGCTGTCTCTCACTTGTTTCCTGCCTTTATCTTGTCACATGTCTCAATCTCTTCTATTTTTTCTCCCGCCCGCTATTTTCTTTCTTATTCCTTTCTGTGGCTGGCTTTCTCTGGCTCCACCCTCTCCAATAAACCCACACCCCCTTCATACTGCTCCACAGTGTGCCTGACTGTTTTTGGCTCAGCCCCCTCTGATTACCCCTGCTCCCTTTATGTTGCTGCATAGTCTTCCTGCTGTGAGACTTGTGGAGGTGGAGCTCTGCTGCTCAGCTCCTGTCTCCATTGACTGCAGGCCAGATAAACCTTTCTCCCCTGTCAACCGGGTCCCTGAAAAGTTACAGTCAGCGCTCAGTGCTATCTCTCTTAGGGGCAGCACAGTCAGTGCTTTTGTTGCAGGAGGATTGTGCTGTCCCCTGAGAAATAGCTCTGGATCAGGGCACTGCATCCTACCAGTTCTGTGAACTGGCTATGATTTTAACAACTAGTTCTAGAGAACTGGTGAGAAGCTGTTGAAGCCCACTCCTAGTTACATTGATTTGATGATGAACCATAAGCAGAGCCAGCGTCAACATACTGGTGCACCCGGGCAAGTGCTAGGACTTTGAACAAGTGAAGGGCCCCACTTGCTGTTTGTGAGAGAGCGCAAGGAGGAGACCCCACTCACAGACTGCTGCCATCTATCCTGCTCTGCACTAATCTATATGATCAGTGCAGACCAGGAGAGAAAGCTGCCAGGAGCTGAACAAATGCTGCAGGAGTCAAGCAGCTGAAGGACCTTCCAGTAATGTGCCTAATCATGACCGAAATGAAGGTCAAGTTATGTGCTGCAGCAGCTTGACTTCTGCAGACTCTGTGCAGCGCTCACTGGCTCCTCTTTACTGCTCTGCACTGATCAAAAACTGCAAGATGTAATGTATAGTGTGTGTGCGTGTCAGGAAATGTGTCTGCTGCAGAGCTGTGTGTATCTGTATATGCATGTAGAGTCCATATAGGCGAGCTGTGTGTATCTGTATGCTGTATATGCATGTAGTGTCCATGTAGCAGAGCCGTGTGTGTCTATACGTGCATGTAGTGTAAATGTAGCAGAGCTGTGTGTGAGTCTATATGAGCATGTAGATTGCATGTAGCAGCGCTGTGTGCATCTGTGTATTTATTAGTGCATGTAGTAAAGCTGTGTGTGTGGTGTGCTTGTAGCAGAGCTGTGTGTGTATATGTGCATGTAGCAATGCTGTGTGTGTCTATATGTGCATGTAGTGTGTGAAGCAGAGCTGTGTTGTCTGTGTGAGAAATGTGCATGTAGTAGGGCTGTGTGTGGGGTGTGCATTTAGCAAAGCTGTGTATGTCCATATGTTCATGTAGCAGAGCTGTGTGTTTCTATATATGCATGTAGTGTGCATGTATCAGAGCTGTGTGTGTCTACATGTTCATGTAGCAGAGCCATGTATGTCTATGTGTATATAGAAGAGCTATGTGTGTCTAATATATATAATTTGCAAAAAGACACTAGCAATAGATTCTGTATTCTACCCTAGTACATGTAAATTAATGCTAATGACCCCTTCCTCTTACATCACTATGGAAACTTTAGTTCATAAGAAGAATGTTTTTCATATTTTCATCTGTCTAAACCTGGGATGCGACTTAAGGTGAGGACATGCAACTGTGGGGAGGGGTGGGGTGGAGTGTTTAAGGGGTCCACTGAGAATTTTTCTTCCGGGGCCCACAAAAACCTGGAGACGTCCCTGACTCCCTGATCATAGGGTTATTTTTCCAAAGTGTCCTATGAGACATTTTTCAACATGACATCGCCAGACTACATTTTGCTTTTGGAATTTTAAGCAGTCTGCATGGCCTGAATATGCTCCGGACTTACCTTCCATTGAGCACATCTAAGATGTCATTGTAAGGCAAATGCATATGAACCTGTCAGCAGAGGATCTTGATGACTTGCTTGCCCAAGTGCATTTAGAGCAGCAGAACATTTCTCAAACAAGCATTCATAACCCCATTGATAGCAGCCAAGGCATGTAAGTGCTGTATTTTTGCATGTGGCGCTCATACTTGGTGCTAAATAAATCAAGATATTTAGAAAATGTTTTTTTCCATTTTTTCATCATTTGCATATGATTACCGTGTCTATTAAACCTGTGATCTCTATACTTTTACAACTTTTCCTTTTTGGTTCACAACAGGACAGGATACAATAATCCCCTTCACAAAGGAAAGATTCAACAATAGCATAAAAAGTTTACTTTATTGTTTGAAAATAAATAAACAATGCAAAGGTAGGAATGTTCTAACTTTGCATTGTTTGTTATCTATTTTTAAATAATAAAGTAAACTTTTTATGCTATTGTTGAATCTTTCCTTTGTGAGGAGGATTATTGTATCTTGTCCTGTTGTGAAGTTTTGAAATGAGAAGGAATAGTCTCAAATAGTGACTTAAGGTACCGTCACACGCGGCAATATTGCTAGCAATTTCACTGGCAATTTGCTGGTTGCAGTGAAATCATGGACACATTGATACATTTGTACACGGCAACAAAATAGAACAATGTGTCCATGATTTTACTGCAACCAGCAAATTGTAAGTGAAATTGCATGCAATATTGTGTCATGTAACGGTACCCTTAGGGCCGCTTTACACACACAGATATCTGTGACCAACTTCTGAACAGATCTCTGGTTGCAGTGAAATCATGGACACATTGTTACATTTGTACACAGCCACAAAATGGAACTATGTGTCCATGATTTCACTGCAACCAGAGATCTGTTCAGAAGTTGGACACAGAAGTTGGTGTGTGTAAAGCGGCTCTTAGTGTTGGATTTTCCTTTTTGGTGTAGCAATTTCAATGTTAAAGAGTGTATATATAGTAAATTGGTGGATATATTTTTAGTGAAGAAGTGTGGAGCATTATGCTTTGTAAATCTGCCCAACTGTGATATGTCATATCTAGATTTATGGTAATTTAAATATTATTTCTTCTATTTTAATTATTACTAAATTATTATACCAACTATATATATTAACTTTTCAAAAAAACATTCTTCAAAGTAATTGGACTTTGATTAATTTCTTATTCAAGGTGTGTTATTAACCTTAAAGAAGAACCTATTGTAGCATTACCATCTGATGTGAAAACACAGTTATTTTATTACACTTGTTCCCTTTTCAAATTAAGTTTTCTATGAATTAGAGAAAGGAACCAACTGTAATATTAGAAGCAGAAGCCTTAGTGGAATGCAGAGTTAATCTCTGTCGCTGTGTTTTGTCTAGAGACCTCCTTACATTTTTTTTTCTAGAATCTTTTTATATGCTTGATAATCATAGCCCATTATGAAGACTCAAGTTATAAACATTTCTAGCACATATTCAGCAGATGTGAGTCTTTTTTATGCCTGCTCATTAGATTTGCAAATGAATCCATGGATTACCCAAATTCATGGTTTCCATGGGTATGGTAATAAGGCTTTTTCTTCTTTTCTTCTGTGAAGCTAAATAGTTAGAGCACTGTATTCTTCGATATGTCACAGTAAGTGGAATAATTGATTTCATTCATGCAGAACTGGAGCATGGCATAAGTGTGCATGTTTTCCAAAAATGGCCATGTCCAAGTCTAACACACGTTACAAATGATTATTGATATATTATACTGAAATACAAAGGATGCATTCAATTTAACATTATTCTTTCAGTGAAATAAACATATGGACGTGTCTTCTCTGAATTGTTATCATCTCCACTGCTGATTGTGGCATAAAGATGCTGGTTCTGAGTATTATAGACTTTGGGTTATTTCCTGGACTACCTTTATATCTAATCATTCAAAATGTTATCTGTTTTTCTAAATAAAATAATTCTTTGTAACAGTTAGTAGGTTTTACATTTGTCCAGAACAAAAAACAAATGCTTTACCAATTGATTAGGCTACTTGTGTCATAGGACTTCATTTCAATACTGAGCAACATGATTAGTCAAACCCTAACTGGACAAGTCTTTAGAGCATAACCATCATTTACTGTTTATTTAATAATTTAATAGTACTCATGAAAATATGCAACTTTTTAATATAACAACCCCTGGCAAAAATTATGGAATCACCTGGCTCAGAGGATGTTCATTCAGTTGTTTAATGTTGTAGAAAAAAAGCAGATCACAGACATGGCACAAAACTAAAGTCATTTCAAACGGCAACTTTATGGCTTTTAGGGCACCTTTACACGCCGCAACCGCGATGAGGAATGTTGACAGCGATATGTCGCCCTGCAATAATCGCCGTCAAAATCCCTCCCAATTGTGGCGTGTAATTGGGGAATTTGGCGGCTATTTGTCACCTTGCCCCGGTCGCCTGATTTCAGAGCAGTGAAAGGTTGCAGCGTGTCAAGGTACCCTAACAAACACTAAATGAAATCAAGATTAAAAATGTGGTAGTCAGTAAGGGTAATTTTTTTCAGACCAAGCAGAGGGAAAAAAATATGGAATCACTCAATTCTGAGGAAAAAATTATGGAATCATGAAAAACAAACACATAAAACAACACTCCAATACATCACTAGTATTATGTTGCACCACCTCTGGCTTTAATAACAGCTTGCTGCCTCTGAGGCATGGACTTAATAAGTGAGAAACAGTACTCTTCATCAATCTGGCTCCAACTTTCTCTGATTGCTGTTGCCAGATCAGCTTTGCAGGTTGGAGCCTTGTCAAGGACCATTTTCTTCAACTTCCACCAAAGATTTTCAATTGGATTGAGATCTAGACTATTTGAAGGCTGTGATGTTGACCTTATGTGTCTTCTTTCAAGGAATGGTTTCACAGTTTTTGCTCTACGGCAGGATGCATTATCATCTTGAAAAATGATTTAATCATCCCCAAACATCCTTTCAGTTGATGTAAACTTGGGCATTTATTAAAGACTAGATGGTGGCCCGATTCTAACGTATCGGGTATTCTAGAATATGTATGTAGTTTATTTATGAAGATATAAGAATAATACAATGTGAAGCTGGGTTTAAATCCCACGCCAATATCGCTGATTGGTCGCGAGC
This sequence comes from Allobates femoralis, assembly GCA_033576535.1. Classification (NCBI taxonomy): domain Eukaryota; kingdom Metazoa; phylum Chordata; class Amphibia; order Anura; family Aromobatidae; genus Allobates; species Allobates femoralis. Next base: position 380,505,981 of record JARQOC010000001.1, read on the forward strand.
GGTTGGTGCGACCAATCAGCGACGCAGGATTTCCATTACAGACAAATAGACAGAATTAGATAATTATATAGTAGATGCCTACAGCAGTGTTGCTGTTCAGCAATGTCGGTGTGCGGCAAAGTCAGTGTACCTTAGTATCAGTGTTGTGTGATGGTGTCAGTGTGTGGCAGTGTCAGTGTTCAGTGGTGTCAGTGTGCAGCAGTGTCGATGTGCAGTAGCCGGGGGCAGGACAGAGTGGGGCAGGACGGAGTGGGGCAGGACATCGTGGGAGCAGAACAGGGGCAGGACAGAGTGAGACAGGACGGAGTGAGACAGGACGGAGTGAGGCAGGACGGAATGGGGCAGGATGGAGTGGGAGCAGAGCAGGGGCAGGACGGAGTGGGGCAGGATGAAGAGGGAGCAGAGCAGGGGCAGGATGAAGAGGGGCAGAATGAAGAGGGGCAGAATAGAGTGGGGCAGAATAGAGTGCAGGTGCCCCCCTCTTTTCTCACCCCCAGGGCCGCAGCATCCAATGGACAACCTGAGCTGTCAGGTGGCAGCAGAATAGGGGAGCGGCAATGCGGCAGGGGGGCAGTGCACAGAGCCTCCACCCCCAGGGATTATGTACTGCCGCTGCCTTCTCAGCTCCTGCCGTCACCAATAGCACAATACCTGCCAGCCCTGACAGCACCCTCGTCCCCTTATCGCTCACTCCCACTGGCTGTGACAGAACCCTCCCCCGTCGCCCCCTTCTGCCTTTCTGTTTTCACCTATGCCTGGTGGTTTCAGGTACAGGGTTTCACTCAGTGGAGCGGTCATGTGACAGGGCCCTGTCACATGACTGCTCCACTGAGTGAAACTCGGTTAGGAAAACGGAGACCTGGGGCTGAGTGTGACCGGGGAGAGCGCGGTGTCCTGTGCTTCACTGGGGAACGGCCGTCAGATGGAACGGGGGATTCCACAGCTCCATCCTCCTCCAAATCACACGGTACAGCGGCGGGATGTGCAGGGACTGAGTACAATGCTGCATCCTCACACAGCGCCAATATAACGACTGCGTCCGCACACTGTGCCGGAGGAGCGGGGGCAGGTCAGGAGGGGCAGGGGGGGCTGTGAGGAGAGCCACGGCTCATTTGCATACTGGCCACTTCCGTTTCCGTCTGCGGTGCGCGATTTCGGCCTCAGACGGAAGTGGCCATTAGACAATTATATAGTAGATAAGTTCCCTTCAAAATTTAATTATACACCAAGTAGTCACTTACTTGTTCATGTTTATAGGCTCCAGGTGTGACGCTGCTTCTATGGTGATGGGTTCATCTCTTTGTGATGTGCTATAAATAAGTGAATATAATACTTTTTATACTTTGAACAATAAGGAGTGGACAGTGTGAAAATAGTGGAGATGTTTGCTAACTAGGTCTTCTATGTGTAGGTATATATTGTACCGTACATTTGTACATTTGTCTAAAGATGGATAATTCTTCCACCCGAGGAAGGAGGCCGTGACTTCCGAAATGCATTGGTGAACCCTGACAGCCCAGACCGCCCTCTCAGTGGCACTCCCCACTGACACTACGTGGACAGAAACAGTTCCCCACCCACCCGATCATGTGACTGATGACACGCTATTCAGCTGACGCGGAATAGGAAGAGCAACTTGCCAACGCACGGCAAGCATGCTTTGTTTTATTAATTGTTTAAGTAGTTTTATTTATATGTTCTCAATTACAGTAAAGGCCACTTTACACACACAGATATCTGTGTCCAACTCATGAACAGATCTCTGGTTGCAGTGAAATTATGGACACATTGCTCCATTTTGTACACAGCCACAAAATGGAACAATGTGTCCATGATTTCACTGCAACCAGAGATCTGTTCAGAAGTTGGAAACAGATATCTGTGTGTGTAAAGTGGCCTTAAGTGGTTATTAAATAACAACCACTGTGATCAAATTAAAATAATTTTTATTAAGGTTTTTATATAAAGTTTTTTAACAAAATAATTTTTTTTTTGTTTACTCAACACCAACCACTCATAAACCAGGTGGATATTATGTAAATCATCTATCTAGTTTTAATAAACTTCCCAAAGGAGGGTTAACTGAACATTGCCTACTTGGTTTATTGGGAGCCATAAAACAAGGTGTAGCACGTAACTCACTATCTTTAAGTGATATCCAAAACACCCCAAAGGTGTAAAACACACGGTGAAACCTTAGAGTTACTACAGAAACATAAGTATACTAGCTAACTCCGATGCAAAAATCACGATTCCAACTAGATATTTGAAGCTGCTGGTGCCTCTGGAGTCCCTCGAACCTTAAGGTGTAGGATCCTTCAAAGGCTTGCTGTGGTGCATAAACCTACTATTCGCCACCCCTAAACAGTGCTCACAACCAGAAACGGTTGCAGTGGGCCCAGACATACATGAAGACTAATTTTCAAACAGTCTTGTTTACTGATGAGTGACGAGCAACCCTGGATGATCCAGATGGATGGAGTAGTGGATGGTTGGTGGATGGCCACCATGTCCCAACAAAGGCTGCGACATCAGCAAGGAGATGGAGGAGTCATGTTTTGGGCAAGAATCATTGGGAAACAGCTGGTAGATCCCTTTACGGTTCCTGAAGATGTGAAAATGACCTATGCAAAATATATAGAGTTTCTGTCTGAGAACTTTCTTCCATGGTACAAAAAGCAAAGACGTGCCTTCAGGAGCAAAATCATCTTCACGCATGACAATGCAGCATCTCATGCTGCAAAGAATACCTCTGTGTCATTGGCTGCTATGGGCATAAAAGGAGATAAACTCATGGTGTGGCAACCATCTTCCCCTGACCTCAACCCTATAGAGAACCTTTGGAGTATAATCAAGCAAAAGATCTATGAGGGTGGGAGGCAGTTCACATGTAAACAGCAGCTCTGGGAGGCTATTTTGACATCATGCAAATAAATACAAGCAGAAACTCTCCAGAAACTCTCAAGTTCAATGGATGCAAGAGCTGTGAAGGGTTCCTATGTTAGCATGTAAATTGGCCTGTTAGGATATTTTGGCATTAAATAGCTTTTTATTTCAGTGAATGTGACCTGTTAATGCTGCGAATTCAACGAATGAGCATTTTCAGTTCTTTCAAACATATCAAATGTTTAGAAACTCTACGGTGCATAATAATTTGGAACAGTGCATTTAGAGGTTTTTTTTTTAATTTTGAAGATTATACTGTTATCATTGGGAGGTTTCTTCAATAAAATTGATGTATACTCTAACGGGTGATGACTTATTACACTGACTGTCATTTGCACCGACCATTTAGGAACATCAGAGAAAAAGAACATTTGTATAATAATTTGGAACATGGTGTATGAATGTGACATCATTACTGTGGTCAAAACAATAATATAAAACAAGTGTTGAAGAGCAAGCGCTGGACCAAGGTGGGATAAGTATAATCTGATATTGTGATTTTACATGAGTTATATCATTTGGGGATTACTTTTTTAAAAGTGGAAATCCCCTTTAAATTTTTATAGATTTTTATTTATTACCCAGTATGTTAACCTTGTTAAATGCCCAAATCTTATACTAATCCTCGCTTAACAAATATTGAATTTCTGAAATTAGGCTCTAAACGGTCTTTCATTCAGAGGATTATAGAAAATAAAAAGAGAAAATAAATGATCTTTTAACTGCAATGTTTCATTATCCAGAGCACATTAATTTTATTGTTCTAATAAGCAGTTCTTTTCAAATCATATGTAATTTGTAAAAAATGAATTCCAGCAAGCACGTTTTATTTGGTCTTTAGTAGAGGATAGGGTGCTTTCACATTAGCGTTCCCTCTTGCAGAGTTCCTCGGAGGGGAGCCGCAATGTAAGCGCAGCACCGCAGGTCCCTATCTTTAGAATGGGAGCACACGGTGCTGCGCTTGACTGCGCATGACCGCACGCACCCATTCACTCCAATATGTGATCTGTGCGCAGGCAGACGCCCGCGCACAGATCACCCAGTCTCGTCCGCACAAGAAATGCAACATGTTGCATTTCTTGTGCGGACGAGACTGGGTGATTTGTGCGCGGGCATCCGCCTGCGCACAGATCACATATTGGAGTGAATGGGTGTGCACAGTGATGCGCAGTCAAGCGCAGCACCGTGTGCTCCCATTCTAAAGATAGGGACCTGCGGTGCTGCGCTTACATTGCGGCTCCCCTCCGCAGAACGCTGCGGAGGGGAACGCTAATGTGAAAGTAGCCTTACAGTAGGAAATTGAGGTGCTGATCATTCTTTTCACAACGCTTGGAATTTATCAAGTTGTGGCAAGTGCAATCACCATCATGACTATCATCAGCAACATAGTCATGGGGTATGAAGGTTATGGTGTTGCATTGTGGCTTTACATCTAACCACGTGGTGGTTCTTCAACTTATGAAACAGGAAGGGGGAATAATCCGTCACATCCAGTTATAATAAAAAGTTCCTTGAAAAATGTACTCCAAATCTTTAAAAGGGTAACATGGGGGTTAGATACAGCTCTCTGATGTTGTTAGCATCAGAAACACGTCAGAGAGCGGTGTCTCAACATCTTCCAGATCCCTATTACCCTTTTAAAGATATGGAATACATTTTCCAAGGAACATTTTATTATACCTGGATGTGACGGTTTATTCCCCTTTCCTGTTTCACAAGCTAACTGCATGAGCACCAGTGGAATCGAGCACTCCGGAGTAATTGCACAAGGCGGTGCTTGCGGATGGCAGCACAGTTACACGAATCCCAACTATGGTGAGCTCTAAATTTTTCTGTTTTTCAACTTCCTGACCTAATGCAACAGCATTACATCCACTATGTAAAACCTTGCCTCAACAGGCATAAATTAAACTGTCATAACTTGTCTTTGTTAACTATGGCTGTAAGGTAAATGTCCAACTTTAACCCATTAAGAACCAGGGTATCTTTCATTTTCATCCTTTTGTATTTCTTTGTTCACTTCATCGGTAAGAGCAATAACTTAAAATTCTCTGACGACATTGCTGTACGAGTGCTTGCTTTTTTCAGGACAAGTTGCAGTTTTGAAAAATGAGTAAAAAAGTCCATGTGAGATGAAATAGTAGAAAAATGGAATTCTGCCTTTGTTTTTTCAGTTTTGATGTTACAACATCCATTGTGGGGCAAACATGACCTGGAAACATGGTTTTCCAAGTCAGGTCAATTACAACAGTACCAAAACTGCAATTTTTTTTTATATAAGTGATGAAATAAAATAGAATTTAAAGTAAAAGAAAAAAATTATTTGGTTGCTTTGCTATATAATGTTTTGATTTATCTGTTGATGGTGCTGAGGGCTTGTTTTTTGTAGGTAAGCTTTTGTTTTTATTGAAACTAACTTGAGATACTTTGATCGATTTTAATTTTCGAAAATAATTTTAGGGAGGTGAGCACATATAATTATTTTCTTTTTAGGGATTTTACAGATTTTGTTAATTCAATATTTTAATAAAATGGATTTTTATGAACATGGTGATACCAAATATGTTTATTTATTATAGTGAAAAATGAAGGTGATATCAATTTTTATATTGCTAGACATTTTTGGAAACTTTTATTTATGAGACATGATTTTTTTTAGTCCTCTCAGGGGACTTCAACCTTTGATCATTTGATTGATTGTAACATATAATGCACAATATTGCAGTACACAGTTTAAATCTCAGTCTCCTATGGCGCTCAAGTTATGGGTAAGCTTCACGAGAGGGCCGAGGTCACAGCAATGAAGGTCTTCAGCAGACCGGCTGTCATTGTAACCTAGTGGTCCACCCTAATTGCATCGTAGGGGCCGATGGAAGCCGGTACATTCAAGCATCAGCCTGTATACGTTTTCATGCCATTTTCAGAGATTTTCCAACATCATTTAAATGGTTAACAGCTACAGCTGGTATTCCACTCAAGCTGTGGCTGTTAAAGAGTGATGCTAGCTATGTAATAAAGATGGCATCAGCCGGGTATGGATAGAGCTCAGCTCCTTAGTCTCCTCTGCACATGTGGAACTTTTCTTAGGATGTTTACCCATATCCTAATGTGGGAAGGGGTTAAAAAAAATCTGTAAGGTTCCCCAAACATCACAGCTTGATGCTATTAGGCTTTAAAGTCCAATTCATACTCCCAAAAATGTCCTTGATTTCTAGATAAATCTTCATATGTGTCCTAAGCAACTTAGATAATGTGCATCACCATATGACAATTAGCTGGGTCCAGTCCGAATGTACATCACTTCACCCCATTTAGTCTGGCTTCATTGGATTCAGATATTCAAAAAGTAATCTCCCATTTTGGAAATTCACATCAGTGTTCATCACTACAATATTCTGAAATTACTAAAGGAAGAGAAAGAGGTAGGAAAAAGGGGGTGTGAATGGATATCAAAATATAACTTTTATTAAATAAATGTAAATATATAGAAAATAAATGTATTATGTTCCGACCAACCTATAAAGGGAAAATTAAATTGAAGACCTCTAAAGAATCCAGATCAGTATAAATTACTAAAATGGAGAGATTAAATTGTGCGCGCCATTTTTCTGCATTGGGCAATAACCCTAACAATGATAGTGATTAAGCCAGTCTATCAGAAATCACTATTCACATGCTCTCCTTGTCACGACTTATATAAAATAAAGTGCTATTACAAATATATCATATGAATTTTCACTTACTTGTACTGGCAGAGCGCTATGGGTAAACAGTGCTCACAACTAAAATTGTATAAATCTATATAGGGCGTTATCCCCAGCAAATTTGGATGATGTGCCTATAATTCAACTATTCACATGCAGTTATTACCGTGACTTATAAAGTGCAAGTACTTTTTGAGGATATAGCCCATCTCACTGAGTGTTTCGACAGCACATGCTGTCTTCTTCTAGGGGCCCTTAGAAGACATTCTTGCTGTTAAAATGTGCATTGGGATGCAAGCCAGCATTCACAGGCAATCGTGATTTTTGCTATACAGAGCAGTGCTGATACATTCTATAGCACAAGCGATCGGATGATCGTAACTTCAAGTCCCCTAAGGGTACCTTTACACTCCACAACCAGAGGAGACATTTTTGGCGGCGATATTTAGTCCTGGAAATTATTAGAGCAGTGCTGTAAAATCGAAACCAGGCAACATTTGTCTTATCGCCGCCAAATTCACGATTTAGACGCTCAATAAGGAGGCAATTTGGCAGCGATATTTCCAGGACGAAATATCGCTGCCAAAAATGTCTCCTCTGGTTGTGGCGTGTAAAGGTACCCTTTGGGAAACTAGCATATGCAATAAAACTTTTTTAATAAGTTGTAAAGAACATGAACATTTTTTCAAAAAATGAAATAATATTTACATATACAAATGGTATCGCTGGGTTAGGAAAAGTCTAGATCTATCAAAATATAAAATAAACTAATCCAATCGGTAAACAGTGGAATGAAAAAAAATTAAAATGTCAGAATTTCTTTTTTTGTCTGCTGCAACATTGTAATAAAATACATTATGAGGTGATGAAAACATTATATCTACCCAAAAATGTATCAGTGAAAGGTCAGCTCAGGCACAAACAATATGACATTACTTTGGCCAAGAAAAAATTAAACATTATAGCCTCCCATCCCCCCCCAAAAATGTTGTGGAATTGCACTTTTTTGCAATTTCTCTGCATTTGGATTTTTTTTCACATTATCCAATATACTATATGATAAAATGAATATTGTTATTCAAAAGTACAACTTGTCCCACAAAAAACAAGCCCTTATATGGCTGTATTATCAGTAAAATCAAAAAGTTTGGGTCATAGAAGAAGGGGAGGAAAAAAAAAGCACAAAAACATAAAATCACAAGATCATGAAGGAGTTAAAATTCTTTCATAAACATAAACAAATTGTGTTTATGTTATAGTCGTTAAAGAAATTGTCTTATTCCAGAAAATCTATCACCAATGTGTCATTGCCTGATGTGACCTCGGGGAAATCTGGGATCAGAAGATCACAATGTTTATCTGATTGCAGATCCTCTTTTATTTGGTTCCATTCAGTGCTGAAGGTGTTAAGGTTCCTTTCTAGCCTACTATGAGTAGCATGTGGTTGTTATATCATCTGCTGCTATGCCCTTTCACTATATAAGTCTATTCCTCACCCCTCCCCTATGCCGGGTATAGTTCATTCTTAGCTGACCTCAGAAGGCACTGTCTTTGGCTAAAGCAAAGGTGATTTTTCCAGTGTATCAAGTGGAAGCTCTTCCTGGAGACTAATTGGAGTCTATTCATATCTGTTTCCCTGTCTCTCTTTTCTGTGTGTTTTCTTGCAGTCCTGCCCCTTCCTTCCCTTGTTGGGGAATAGATGAGTAATTTTTAGGAGTACAGGTAAGTACGAGGCCCATGTGTTCCCACCATCAGGTATAGCCTATAGTCCCCTAGCATGAAGGAATGGAGCCTTTTTTCCCTTGCTTTATACAGTCCCATCGTGACAAATACCCCTTAATTCAAGACCACTGGAAATATTTTATTTTGCTGTGTAAATTTGCCTTATCCTGCATAATTCTTCTGAAGCGGCTGCTAGAGGAGATATATAGTATTGTATGTGACTTTTCAAATTATCAGTAATTTTTTTAATACTCTATTGTAATAACCAGTTACAAACCAAAAGAAGACTACATAACAAAAGACAAAAAGTAAGCTGCCTTTAGAATACACAAGCTAGAATAAGCTTTTCTTGCTCGCAGGAGATATTCTCACATTGTTAGAATACAAATGAACAAATGAAACCACCTTTGCTCTTTCTCGACATCCACATAACATATACAAACAAGGAAAAACTGAGGATAGTTGATGTGATTTTTGCTAATCCTCTAGTGGGCAATGTCTTTTCAGCCAAAAGATATTTTTCTATACTTGTCAAAAAAGCTATGGATTGCATATAATCACACTATCTATGGACTATTATATAATTAATCCTTTCATATCTACTTTGACTCTTTAGATTTGCTAGCATACAGAATATGAATAGGCCAACAAGCAAAGTGAGTTCAATAATGAGTATTCAATGGTTGTGTAACACAGATTTGTTACCCACTTAACAGTTGAAATTGTAGGTTTTCCTTTTTGCATTAAAGCCACTGGAACCACCAACTATCATATTCCATTTAAACCAGTATAGTCTATGTGGCAGAAGAGCTGTTAAAGGGATTGCCTGGTTTTATGATAAAGTCTGCAGTCACTCTATGTGATTCTCCAGTGTTGCTGGCGAGAGCAGACAGCATTGTGACCCCAAGCATGCGATTTATATTTATGCGGTCACATGCTGACTGGACATGCTTGGATTCTCTCAATTCATTTCCATTAAGAGAAGCCAGGCAACTCTATTCAGATTGTGGCTGGAAGTAGGCAAATAACATAATTGCGGTCATGTGACCACCCACTCTCACCAGCCATACAGGGGAATCCTGACACCATGCAAACTGCACAAAGTTAAGATTCAGAAGTCTACAGACACATACTGTGAGGGCAGACTTTTAACAGCTGACTGGACAATCCCTTTAAGTCTCAGGGCCCAGTTGTAATCCCAACACATTTAAAGCTACACACTTATGTCCCATTTGTTACTTGACTACTTAATTTAAACTGTAGAGCAAATACACCAATTGTTTCTGTTTTAAAATCAGGACCAATAACATGGTGGGCGAACTTTGATTCTAGCCCTCAACTGTCACGGCAGCAACTCATATACCTACTTAGTGCCACCCCATTCACCATGGTCACCACACTGTTTCTCCTAATGTCAGGTCACCTTGTTAAGTTGCCTTTTGCAGCACTCCTCTGCACTACTGCTTCCATTTAGCCGTGGGGGAACATGGCAGGTTTCTGTAGGAGTTTAACTCTACCTATACCATGCTAACAGGGACTATACTAGGCAACTCCTCCAACCACTCTTTGCCCAAATATTTGTTCCTATTTGCTCATCTGCTAGAGTCCTATTCACACATTTACTTGTATGGATTTTCCTGTGTTTGACCTGGCTCATTTTACCAAGCTGTCTGATCTCTCTACTACTCATCTCAGCTTTTTACTCTGATCCTGTGCTGTCTGTCCAATCTGACTACATCTCTGTCGTACCCTCCTGCACCTTGATCCCACATCCCTGACCCTCTAATCAACTGCTGTACTCCTGATGACTTTCCTGGAGTGGTGCCTGGTGTCTACCAGCAACCCAGCCCATCCTCACCATCAGAGGCACTAGTGAAAACCCGGTAGACACTTAGCTATGCTGCTCCAGGGTAAGTCCAGCCTGTGGTGCAGTCGGTCCACACGCACTAGCGTCACATCATCTTTTATATACACAACTGCCTTTAATTAATTTTTATGATTGTCACCATTTCCATAAGGTTTTTTTTTAAATCAATGTTATGTTTGCTGTATCATGTAATGTAATGGATTGTCATTTTCTATTTTATATCTTTTTATTAGATTTTGCAACAAAAAGATACATGTTACATAGTATGAGAGTAACAGTTGTTTCAATTGAATATGCATTAATAATCATTTCTCCCATGAGATTCCATGCATAGAGATGTATACTTAATAACTTGAGAACAATGAAAGAGAAGAAAAAAATAACAAGAAAAACAATTGATGTTCATGTCATTACCAATAGAGATGGGCGAATCCTAAATTACTCGGACTCGCTAGACTGTAACGAGTCTGAGTCCAGGACTCGCTACTCGTTGCGAGTCTAGCGAGTCCAATGTAAATGAATGGGGAGGCGAGTATTGCAGCGATTCCTCTGCTGCCGGACCTTATAAGGGGTCTGGCAGCAGAGGAAAAACCTGCAAATCCCCCTGTTATTCTTTTAAAGCCAGCAGCAAAAAGCCGCTGGCTTTTAAAGAATAATAATAAAAAAAAAAAAAAGATTGAAGGGGGGAGGGGGGAAGGGGGGGTCAGGGGGGGTGAGGGGGGAGAGGGGGGGTGCACCGGCCCGGCCGGCTACTTACCCCTGCCTCCGCCGCCGCTGCCGCCTCAGCCACAGACTAGCTCCCCGACTCTCTCTGCTTCTGTTTCCGGAGATTCCCGAATGGTGACAAGAGCAGTGAATAAATTAACTTGCGTCACTGCTCGGGAATCTCCGGAGCAGAGCGAGTCTGGCTGACAGCAGAGTTCAGCTCAGGTCCTAATGCCCTGAGCTGAACTCTGACTGTTTAGTCAGTTCTCAGCTCTGCTACATCCCTGTCTGTCTAAGCACAGACAGGGAAGTAGCAGAGCTGAGATTGCGTTTTGGACTACGTCGGACGGAAGAGGATTTTTAAAATAAAGATGGAGTCCCTAATGGCTTTTTTGTTTTATTTTTAATAAAAAATTTTCTCTGTGTTTTTTTTTTTTATATTGATTACTGGAAATTCATGGCGGTCATGTCTAATATTGGCGTGACCGCCATAAATTTCGGGCTTAGGGCCAGCTGATAATACAAAGCTGGCCCTAACCCCTTAATTACCCAGTGAGCCATTGCCACCAGGGCCACTGGAAGAGCGGGGTTCAGCGCCAGAGGATGGCGCTTCAATGAACGCGCCATCTTCTGGGGCGGCTGCGGGCTGCAATTTGCAGCGGGGGGTGCCCAGAAAGCTTGGGCATCCCTGCGCTGCGGATTCCAGCCCCCAGCTGCTTAGCTGTACCTGGCTAGACATAGAAATTGCGCGGAGCCCCACGCATTTTTTTTTTTATTATTTCATGAAATTCATGAAATAATAAAAAAAAAGGGCTCGCCTATATTCTTGTGTCCGGCCAGGTACAAATAGGCACCTGGGGGTCGGGGGCAGCCCGTCGCTGCCTGCTGGATCTGGCTGGTTCCAGAAATACGGCGAAGCCCACGTGAAATTTTTCTGAAAAATCCATAAAACAATCCTAAAAAAGGGACTGCATCTTTATTAACCCCTCCACCATGGTCGAGGGGTTAGTAAAGATGCAATCCTTTTTTAGGATTGTTTTATAGATTTTTCAAAAAAAAAAATTACGTGGGCTTCGCCGTATTTTTGTAACCAGCAGGATCCAGCAGGCAGCGACGAGCTGCCCCCAACCCCCAGGTGCCTATTTGTACCTGGCCGGACACAAGAATATAGGCGAGCCCTTTTTTTTATTATTTCATGAATTTCATGAAATAATAAAAAAAAAAATGCGTGGGGCTCCGCGCAATTTCTATGTCTAGCCAGGTACAGCTAAGCAGCTGGGGGCTGGAATCCGCAGCGCAGGGATGCCCAAGCTTTCTGGGCACCCCCCGCTGCAAATTGCAGCCCGCAGCCGCCCCAGAAGATGGCGCATTCATTGAAGCGCCATCTTCTGGCGCTGAACCCCGCTCTTCCAGCGGCCCTGGTGGCATTGGCACGCTGGGTAATAAAGAGGTTAGGGCCAGCTTTGTATTATCAGCTGGCCCTAAGCACGAAATTTATGGCGGTCACGCCAATATTAGACATGACCGCCATGAATTTCCAGTACTCAATATAAAAAAAAAACACAACACAGAGAAAAAATTTTTATTAAAAATAAAACAAAAAAGCCATTAGGGACTCCATCTTTACTCCAAAAATCCTCTTCCGTCCGACGTAGTCCAAAAACGACATCTTCACTGCCACAACCCTGTGCATACATATACATATCTATGCACAGGGAGTGAGCAGGCTGAGAACTTTTTCAGCTCTGCTACATCTCTGTGTAGGCGGGCTCTAGGACCCTGGAGCTGCCGCAGCCAGCAAGTCCCAGAGCCCAGCACACAGCACATAGCAGAAGCCGGAAGAGAGGTAAGGAGCATTTCTCCCCCCTCTCTTCCTTCGCTCCCTGCGGACTCGTTACTGACTGCGAGTCATCCCTGAGATTACTCGCAGTGTAACGAGTCGGGCGAATCCCTTACTACTCGGCGAGTACCGAGTAGTAACGAGTAGATTCGCCCATCCCTAATTACCAATAGTATGTTTCTTTGTTTTTCTTGGATTGCTAACATTTGCTGCAGTTGTAAACTACAGTCATATTAGTCTAGATATTTAAGACATTTCCTATTGTTTTTTTAAGGTAAAGAGGCTGCTCTCCTTGCTCAAAGTCTAAACAAACTAAACTCACCCGAGGAGAAGCTGGAAGCCCTGACAAAGAAGTATGCTGGACTGGTTGGTATTGAATGCCAGATATATATATACTTTACTGCAGCCCTTAAATGTGTTTTTATGTTTAAAGGGAACCAACCACCTCAGATGACGTGTATAAGCAGTAAATACATGTCCCTGGACCCTATGTACACCATTGCAGCTATCTTTTTGCTAAGAATATTGATAACAGCAAACCGAAATAAACAGTTTATAAACTTACATGGCTTTAGTACATGAGGGCGTCTCCCTTGGGCTCCAGTACGAGAGGGCTGTGTCTCCAGCAGCCTGAGTGGCTTTCCTCCCCCTCCCTCTCTGTTTGCAGGACGTCACTGAAGGACGTGATATTATCTTATTGTGGGCGGGCACGCAAGCCAGCTCCCGTCCGTGCCCGCCCACAGAAAGATAATATCACGTCCTTCAGTGACGTCCTGCAAACAGAGAGGGAGGGGGAGGAAAGCCACTCAGGCTGCTGGAGACACAGCCCTCTCGTACTGGAGCCCAAGGGAGACGCCCTCATGTACTAAAGCCATGTAAGTTTATAAACTGTTTATTTCGGTTTGCTGTTATCAATATTCTTAGCAAAAAGATAGCTGCAATGGTGTAGGTAGGGTCCAGGGACATGTATTAACAGCTTATACACGTCATCTGAGGTGGTTGGTTCCCTTTAAGGCTGATTTCACACTTTTTTTCAAATCAGGCAACATCATGTTTTTCAGCAAAAACTTAATCCTTTCAGAATCCATTTTTTTGCCCATTGACTTTAATGGTCTCAAGTAGCAACCTGAAGCAATGGGAATGTACCTGACACCATTAAAGTCAATGGGCAAAAATCTGGAGCCTGATTTAAAAAAAAAAAAAAAAATGCAAGCGTGAAACCAGCCTTGGACTGTATAATACATTAAGTAAGATACAATTTATTATACCACATACACATGTACTGTTTATAAATCAAAGATTGTAATTCTAAAACTGTTAATAACAGAGATATTGCATATGCAAATTGTCACTTAAGTAAGGAAGTGAAAAACTCTAATGTCACCCAATAAAGATAGCAATTGTAAAAATCATAATTGACTCTTTCACAAGCCTTTTAATATAGCTTAGGATTTGTGCCAGATCAGAACCCCAAACTGCAGACACTGCATTTCGGTGTGATTACCACTCATCAGTGCAGTGTGTGTGAATTCTGATCTGGCTGTATGAAAGGCTAAGGGCCACTTTACACACACCAACTTATCTGTCCAACTTGTGACCAACTTGCTGGTTGCAGTGAAATCATGGACACCTTGCTCCATTTTGTGACTGTGTACAATGGAACATTGTGTCCATGATTTTACTGCAACCAGCAAGTTGGTCAGAAGTTGGACAGATAAGTTGGTGTGTGTAAAGTGGCCTTAAGACAAGGTCAGGGAGAACAGCCGGCAGTAAGGAGACTTAACAGACAAACATTTCCAAAAGAATTTGTAAGATAAAACAATTATTGGGATTAGTATAATTTAACAGTACATCATACTTAGTAACACTCTACAAGTGAATGTTAACTACAGACTATGTTTACTTGTTCACAGTCAAATGCTCACCTTGTTCTCTCTGACCCACACTCAATCTGACGAATCCTGCATGCTATTCCATTGCATCCCTCACCTTGACCAATAGTTTAGACTAGAGACCATAACAGAAGACTCAGACTATGGATTCCAAGATGCAGCAGCATAAACCCCATTGCCTTTGGATACAGAGGAAGGGACTGGATATACAACTTGCTCTGAGCCAACGAGAGGTTGTCGAAGCTATGAATGACCTTCCAGCCCTCATGGATGTGCTGCCTCAAACTTCTTTGGTTAAAACTCTGGCTCCTCAGCACCTTCCACAGCTTAACTATTAACTAAGTCCATTTTTCTTGGTGATAACCTCCACATTTGCCTACTCCTGCCCATTTTGATAAAGATCATAAGGCCAGCCCAGGCTATGTGAACCAATAGCCTGTTTACTTTGAACAATTTCTTTATGACAGGTTGAAATTAGCATTGGGCCACACTAGTATAAGAATGGGACCATCCCTTCTATCTACCTTTCGTAGAGTCTTTAACAATTGAGCTCTGTCTTAGACAAGAGCTTAACTCTGTTAGGGTGCCGTTACACACAGCGATGTTCCAGCGATCCTGACAATGACCAGGATCACTGGAACATCGCTGTGTGGTGGCTGGGGAGCTGTCTAACAGGCAGATCTCCTTGGCGACCAGGGACCAGGGAGCCGACCTCCACATCACTGGGTAAGCGAGAGAAGGCAGGTAACTAAGGTACACATCAGGTAACTAAGCACAGCGCTGTCCTAGTTACCCACTGTTTACCTTGGTTACCAGCCTTCTCTCGCTTACAGGCTGGTAACCAGAGTACACAGTAGGTAACTAGGACAGCTCTGTGCTTAGTTACCCGATGTGTACCCTGGTTACACATCGAGCGCGCTGTGAACCCGGCCATGCAGTGCATGCTGAGACATGTAGTCCTATGACTACATGTCCCAGCATGCACTGAGCGGCCGAGTGCACGCAACTGTGGCTGTGGCTGGTGGTGGTGCCACCTGCATTCTCAGAACTGGTACTCGTTGGTCTCCCGCCGTCAAACACGCCGATGTGTGCTGCACAGCGGGAGGCCAACAAGCAAAAAATGGTCCTGATCATTGTGTAACGATCAGCGACCTCGCAGGGGGCCCATCGCTGCTGCTTTTCACATACAGCGATGTCGCTGGCGAGATCGCTGATTTCACCGATATCGCCAGCGATATCGCTGTGTGTGAAGTACCCCTTACACTTTATGCTATCAAGTTCTGGACCCTTTCTGCTGAATTGAATTGGCTGATGCTTTTCAGACTATCTTCTATGCCGAACTATCCAGTTGGATCAAAGACAAAAGTGCTGGAATGTACTTGCAATCTTTCTTTGATGATCTAATTGCTCTCACCACCTAAGTTGACTTCAGTTTTAAAGTGGGGTCACTGGAAATAACTCAAGATTCCCATTTCCTAAATAACAGAGTTTCTCCAAAATCTCCTCAAAGACTAGCAATACTCCAAACCATACATATGAATAAGAAAGACATTGCCTATATATTGATGAATGGGGTTATTCTTGAATATACTGTTCCAAACTAAATGCTGAACATGGACATTTCAGACTCTGGACCAAGAAGGAGGAATCACCTTGGGGCTAACTGTATCCTCCACTAAAGACAAACTAGTTGTGCCTATGTTTATCACCTTCTGTTCATCTGTGTTGAAGGGACAAGCTTTAATTGATTCCAGATCTGCAGAAAACTGCAGTTGTTAGCTCCCTTTTCCATTGTTGCTTTCAACTGTATTGGCATTCATGATGCCAATACAGTTGAATATGCAATGTCATGCAGGGTCTGTTGCTGGAACTGTACTTCTATGAGTTTCAAACCCCATAAAGGGGTATGGTCTGCCGCTATTAGTAGTATGCTACTTCTGTTTATATAGTAGAGAGTTATATCTCTATGTTTCTAATAACTTTATCTAAAACTCACCGCTTCACCTAACTTTCAATATTGTTTGGTCTGTTGTTCCTGTTGATTAATATGGTTCCCTTTTCCTGCTGCTAGCTCTTTTCTATTTTATGTAGTATCTAATTTTCAGTAAAGATATATTTGTATTTGTTTAGACAGTTTGTGATGCACTGATGCTTTTATGACTCCCATGGCTAAGGCTACATACAGTAGGGGTTGAATGGTCATATGACCAGATCACCAGTTTGGATCATTTTTCTTTCAAAACTGCCTCAGGGCTTTTTCTCGACCACCTTCTCTGATTTTCTATTTCCTCCAATTTTCCTGCTGCATACCAAAACATTGCATTTGTTTTTGCTAAACAAAAAGCTGATAAATTATCTCCAAATTGGCCTTTTGGCTGTTTTATACGCCTTAAATGTACTGAGCTACCTAAAGGGAGACTTCATTCTTTATCTCTGTCTGAAATAATTAACAATCTGGAAATGAGGTTCATCTAAATATGTATATCTCTGGCCAGTGCAGGCTTCCTCTTCAAAAGATGAAAGCTGGGTCTCTGAAATTATCCATAGATTATCGGAATCTGAATAAACATATGGTGAAAAACCAATATACATTGCCCCTAATCTCTGAACTATTTGGCAGATTAAACATTCTACCATCTTCATTAAAGTTGACCTGGGTGAAGCTCATTACTTCATTGAAGAGGGTATAGAATTTAAGACCATGTTTAATACCATTGGTTGTTATAAATATTTGATTATGCCTTTCAGTTTATATAATGTGCTGGCTGTGTTCAGGCAGTTTGTTAATGAACGTTTTCATGATGTCCTGTACAAGTGCGCCATAGTCTATCTGGATAGTATCCTAATCTTCTTTAGTGACTTAGATTTACACAAACTTTATATGAAAAAAAAGCAAAATTTGAGCAGCAAAGAAAAATACTTATAAATGTCCGGTATATTTTAGTATTTTAAAGGGAACCTGTCAGGTAGATTTAGGCTCCAAAACTATATATATAAGTGCCCTATATTGGCTTTGCAAAATGAGTTTGATACTCACATTTTCCCCTCACTGCAGCATCCAGTCGTCGGTGTGTGGAGACTGGGCATTCTCCTGGCCTCGGTCTTCCCTCCTTTCTGTGGTTAGCACGCCCTACTGGGCCTTAGAAGAGATCCCCTGGCGCGCTCCCGACTCTATTTGAAGGTCCCGTCTTTGTTTGCGCCGCGGGTACGTGATTCAGCATCTGCACATTGCGCCGCCTTCCTCGCTCCTGCCTTTTCAGCTTTGCCCATACATTTTCAATAGGATGATCAGAGCTTTGTGACGACCACTCAAAAAAATTTACTTTCTTATCATTAAACAACTTTGTAATCAGTTTGGCAGTATACTTCAGGTCATTGTCCATTTGGAGGACCCATTTCCATCCAAGCTTTACCTTCCTGGCTGATGTACTGAGATGTTAATTTGGCGCCCCTCTGGACAAACCGCCACCAGAGGTACTGCACTTCTGCGGTTAGGAAGTGTAGTACCCCTGTTCTCCAGGTTTTGGGATGGTATGGTTGATCTACAACACAACTCACACACACGTTATGACAGGCCCCTGGGTCTATGATAGGCCCCTGGGTCAATGGGTGGACCCTGAGGGAGGACCCAGGCCACAAAAGAGGGACGGGACAGTGTTGGAGACGTTAGTTCAGTAGTAGGAGACCGGAGGAGTATCATCAACTGACGGAGGAGTGGTAGTCGGAAGAGTAGAGTCGGTGTGTTGCATACTCCCGTGGGTTGAAGCTATACCACCCCGCTCGCTCACAGAAGGGAGAGTACAGCCCAGCTGAGATGGAGAAGGAGCCCTAAGCATGCAGATGAGGCATCGAGACAGAGCAGTTGGTGGAGGACATAGGGACCGGCCCTGCAGACAGTGCGGAAGCTTCAAGCCCGAGATGAAACCGGAGGTCCCAGACTCCTAAGGGAGCTGGGCCGAACACCCAACACATCTTGGGGAAGGTGGCCAAACTAGGAAGCAGTGCCTGGGAGGGATCCTAATGGTGTCAGGGACACACAGAAAACACCTGTGGCTACCGATACCTGAGCTCTGTGTAGCCGAGGGTGTTGAGAGCCTGGGGAGCAGAGCAATGATCTGCTCGCCTCAGATGGATGTTACCCATTATAACACTGAGATGAGAACCACCAGAGACTGTGACACCGATAGAAAGTAGAGAAAGGGAACCAACCATAGCTTGACTGTACCAACCTGGCTCTGGAGAAAGAGCAAGCAAAGTACCAGAGACTTGCTGAGAGCGTACCCGGCGGCCTGTTTAACACTGAAGTAAAGTAATGGAACTGCAGCTGTGGTGTGTGAGACTTATTAGCGGTGACCATTGGCCGCGGAGGCCACCTGAAACATTGAGGGTACTAATGAGTCAGTGAGAATCCGCCAAGGTATGAGCCGGAGAAACCACTCCACTGCCCTGGGGAATGCGCTCTGCCTGCAGGGGAGTGGGACTATCTAAGCTTCTGGTCATCATCCCCAAAGGTTCTACAGCAGCGGCGTTCGCCCTGGCCGCATACCGCATGTGGCATCACGTATACCCCCTTATCCCCTCAGAATTTCCCTAACATCATCCCTTTTATAGAATGACACCGCCAGGGTCAAGGACCCGTCTCGGCCCCCGTCTGTCTCTGTGAAAAGAACTGAGAAGTGAAGATGTGAGAACAACTAGTAACTGCCCATTACCGTGTCTTCCCTGGCCCTGGAGTGAGAGTGTCACATTGTTTCAGTATTGCTACATAGTCTTCTATCCTCATTATGCCATCTATTTTGTGAAGTGCCCCAATTCTTCCTGCAGCAAACAAAAACCCAAACATGATGTTGCCACCCCGTGTTTCACAGTTGGGTTGGTGTTCTTAGGCTCCCAAGCTTCTCTCTTTTTCCTCCAAACATAAGTAAGTTCATTATGGCCATACAGTTAAATTTTAGTTTTGTCAGACCTGTCTCCAAAAATGTAGGTCTTGGTTCCTGTGTGCATTTGCAAAAATTAATCTGTTTTTTTTTTTATGCTTCTTTTGGAGTAATTGCTTCTTCCTGGCAGAGTGGCCTTTCAACCCATGTTGGTACAGTACTCATTTTACTGTGGATAATGACACAATCTTAACAACTTCTGCCATCAACTTCACAAGGTCTTTTGCTTTTGTTCTTGGGTTGATATGCACATGTCAGATCATGGCACATTCATCTCTAGGACACAGAACCTGTCTCCTGTCCTGAAGGACACACCCATATTGTTTGTACTTGCTTTTGTACAGATGAACAAATCATCTTCACGTATCTGGACATTGCTCCCAGGGATGACCCAGACTTGTACAAGTCCAAAATTCTCTTCCTGACATCTTGGCTGATTTCTTTAGACTTTCCCATAATGCTACACAAAGAAGCAGTATGTTTAAGGTGTCCATTAAAATACATCCACAGGTGCAACTGGGCGGTTTAATGATATGGCCATATTTTTAAAGTGTCTCAATTTTTGTATTCTTGCTTAACTGAGATAATTATGTATATTTTTATGGTCAGAGCGGAGTGCTGCTTCTCTTTTTTAGTGCTACAATTGTTGTTTTGGCTTCGCACCTGTGGAATGAGTGTCGCAGTGTTTTTATCTCTTTTTTTTATTTTTTTTTATACTTTTACAGAGAAGCTGTATGTTTCAGGTGTGCATTAAAATACATCCACAGGTGTCTCTAATTAACTCAGATGTTGCCAATAAACCTATCAGAAGCTTCAAAACACATTACATCATCATAGGGGCTGTCCCAAATTGTATAAAGGCATAGTAATCTTAGTGTATGTAAACTTGTGACTTTCAGAAAGTAATAAAATGCCTTAAAACTTTCTCTCCCTCATTATTCTGGCATTTTACAAATATAAATAATTATGGTAATCCTAATTGACCTAAAACAGGAAAGGTTTATTCAGATTTCATGTGAGATAGTGAGAAAACTTGCCAATTTGTCTTTTTATATAGTGTATGTAAACCTCTGGTTTAAATTGTATCAAAAATATACTGAGCACTTTCTAAGGGCTCGTTGCTGTTGAAATTTAATTTTTTAATTTACAAGTTGTTCATCTAAGTCTTCAATGTATAAGCACAGGAGTTCCTGCTTGACCCAGATTAAGCAGTAAATTAATTGCTTGTTTTTCCTCATCCTTTCTTCATGTCCACTTTGCTCTGAAGAGACTGCGATAAATCCATTTTATGCTAAAATTGAAAAATATCTCTGCCTTTCCTCAAATATATAATTTAATCTTGAGGTCTGCATATGGAACCATAGAAAGTTTCTGCTATTTTGGATTGCCACAATATTTCGATCTCAAAGCACTTCAAAGATTCCTCAGCTTGGCAAAATTATTATTGCAATTTCATTAAAAATTACTCTGCGGTAATTTGTGGTAGTAGATCCTCTCATGGCCCTAAGAAGAGCGCTACATTTTGGTACTGGGAGGAATCCACTTTACAAATCTTCCAGGTACTTAAAGGTAGTCTGTCACCACATTTGACCTGTCTAAACTTTTAATATGGGCATATAGGTTATGAAATAATGAAAAAGTCAGACCTGTCGATTTTTCTGCAAAAGAACATCTGCTTGAAGCAGCTATGTTCCCAGTGTCCATCTATAGCAGGGTTGGGGAACCTTTTTCTGTCGGGGGCCATTTGGAAATTTCTACCATGCTTCGAGGTTGCACAAAATTATCGACTTGAAAATGACTGGGCTATATTTGGTTAAACAATCAACTTACCCCTACTGTGGTGGCTGGAGTTGCTTCTCTTTTGCTTGACTGTGATGTTAAATGATATTGATCATGGGCTTCTCAACTGCTTTTCCAGGTTTGCTAGAGCCATAAACATCACAGGACAGGCTGGGGGCATATACATCACTGGGGAGGCTGAGGATGGGGGCATAGAAATTACTGTGGAGCAGATTTAAAGGGCAGGAAGTTGGCAAAAGGCGTCTGCCAGCTGAGCATGGCAGTCCCCAGGAACCTGCCCAGGGGCCACATAAAAGGTCATCGAGGGCTGCATGTGGCCCTGGGGCCTGAGTTTCCCCTCCCCTGATCTATACAGACCATGAAAATCTGGAATATCTTCAGGTGACCTATAGGCTAAATTTCTCTCAGGCTTATTTGTCTCTCTTTTTTTCTGTGCTCTCAGCTTTAGGACTTTCACTGTACAGCTTCTGCCCAAGCACATTTTAACTTGCCTCAGCTTACAGCCCACCAGCACACTCTTTGATTAATAGGTTTAGGCCTACTTACCAAAGACAGGTTTCTCAGGCAACTGACATGGTTTCATTGCTCTCTTCACATCTGGCTACAGCCATTACCTGCCAGCATGAGTGTATTCATGGTCCCACCCTCTCACTGGCACCTCCTCTTGTAAAGCAGAAAACTATCATTTCTGCTGCCTGGTTACTTTAACAAGGCAAGGCATCAGCATTGCAAAATCAAGCCATGCCATTCAAAAATACTACTGACCACATCGTGTACAGATGGTTTGGGGTACAGATATGACATGGCTAGAATATATTTATCGCTTCTTAAAAATCTCTCATTCATGCTTTTATGTTGAAACACTGAGTTATCTGCAGTCTGTTATGCATGCACCTAACTCAAACACAGGTAAAGGTAGGAATAAAGCCTACCACACACCCTTCTGGTTTTTGTACAGACTAGAAAATCCATAGCCTCACAACTGAAAACACAAATTCAGACCCAGCTCCCTTAAGGGCCATTGACTGATTTCTTGTTCCTCCTGAGGAACCAGAAGGGATGCCGCTATGCACAATGAACCAACAAAGGGAAAGTGTGCAGAGGTGAGCAGTGAGCCTAGGTGAGGAAACTGAAAGCACATCTACAAGGGTGTTAAAAGGAGTAAAATAAATCAAAGCAAGAGAAACCACCTACCAACCTAATGGAGGAGAGAGGAAAGCAGGCAAACTACCTTTGTTTCAGGGTTAGATCTCCTTAGCAAACATCCACAAAGAACTATACCTAGCAAAGAAGGCTAGTGCAAGGTGAATATAAATAACCCCACTCAATCTGTGATAGGACAAAGAAAAAATAGGAAAGTGATAAATACCTGACTAGCAGCAAAGTAAGGAAGAAAAGCAAAGGTAAGAGAACTATCAGCAGCTTGACAGAGACTGAAGAGGCTGTCACGGAGCAGGGAAAGAAACTGACCTTATAGCAAAAGGTCACCAGACCGAGTCCTGAAACCAATGCATGACACATTTGCTTCCCATTCCTCATTGTCATTTATTTACAGACTTCCTGCAGTCACATGAATTCCAAGCTGCTGGAAAGTGAGGAAAATGATAGTTTTCTAAAAGATATCACATAATTACACATATTCACATAAGCCACCTGTAGCAATTAGTTTTATCAATTAGTAAATTATAAATCCAATAAATGAAGATGATTATATAATCTAGATTTAACAGATGATATGCAAAAGTTACAATTATCTATCATTTACCTCCATATCAAAGTTATCATTGGTACTTTTCTAGCTTGAAGAACATCGTACAGAGCAAAAGCAGATGAAGCAGATGCAAAAAAGACAAATTCAACTTATAAAAGAAAAAGACCAGTTACAGAGTGAGCATAATAAAGCCATCCTTGCTCGAAGCAAACTTGAGAGCCTGTGCCGGGAGCTGCAGAGACACAACAAAACACTCAAGGTATATTATTTGTATTGTGCATTATACATTATATACTACAACTGATTTTGATCAGCAGTTTGTATTTGTCATGCTCTGTGCAGTATGGGCATATTTTCATTTTTAACTAATTTTGTAAACATTGTACTAAGAACATTATTACTCTTATAAGCTATATCAAGAAGGCCACTTAAATTTCAATAATAAATGTCACCTCTCTGCTATCCAGAATCCCAGTGTGTCTATTAGCCATATCCTCCTTCTTTTCTCGCTTCCTTAAACTAAACGTAGACAAAACTGAACTCATCATCTTTCTCCCTCCCCGCGCACCTCCCTTACCAGATCTATCTATCACAATAAATGACATCACACTTCGCCCTGTACCTGAAGTCCGCTGCCTAGGAGTAACCCTTGTGACTCTGCCTTATTCTTCAAACCACACATCCAAGCTCTCACCACCTCCTGTCGTCCCCAACTCAAAAATATTTCCAGAATTCGTCCCTTTATCAACCCTCAATCTACTTAACTACTAGTGCATGCCCTCATAATCTTCTGTCTCGACTACTGCAACCTCCTCCTTTGTGATCTCCCTGCTAACACTCATGCACCTCTCCAATCTGTCCTTAACTCTGCTGCCTGACTAATCCACCTCTCTCCTTGCTGCTCCTCCACTTTCCCCATCTGCGAATCCTCCACTGGTTCCCAATTCCTTGTGTATCCAATTCAAACTACTAACACTGACCTACAAAGCCACCTACAATCAGTCTCCCCCATATATATATGAACTAATCGCCCAATATCTGAAACGCGTCGGGAGGGAACGTATCAGATGACATGGTGGCTATATGACATTCACTGAGCCCTGAGCAGCCTGGAAAACACTAGCAGAAGGTTATGCGGAGCTATATGGACTCGTTTACATGCGTACAGGTGGACGCAGCTGGGTGAGACCGCTCCCTATAGGAGTATACAAGCTGTTTTTTCACTAATGTATGTGGCTGGGTTTACCTAATGGAATTGTTTGTTCTGATGACTACATCCTAGGGGAAACTCAAAACCGAAAAAGCAGGCACCTGCCAGCGTCCCTAGGGTATTTGGACGGGACCTAGCTTGGGTACCTGTGAACCCTGGTAATAAGAGGGGTTCAGTTTAGCACTACACTGACTTACACAGTCACGTATGCGCACTTTTTTGTTTTGTTTGGTCTAGACAACTATGTATTTTTAATATAGAGCTAGTAAAAGTTAAGTTTTAACTTCTCAGTTTTCCTATGCTATTGGTTTAACACAGCCGTACCTGACTAGACTCCATTGGTCTTAACGGAGGGCAACCTACCTTGCTGTTTAAATTAATCTCCCAATATCATCCAACTCGTAATCTTCGATCCTCCCAAGACCTCCTTTCCTCCACACTTGTACGTTCCTCATCTAACCGCCTGCAAGACCCCACCCGAGCATCCCCAATCCTCTGGAACTCTGTACCCCAACACGTCCGACTGTCCCCTACACTCGGAACCTTCAAGTGGAACCTGAAAACCCATCTCTTCAGAACTGCCTACAGCCTGCAATGACCATGGTGCCACCTCACCATCACTGGACCCAGCGCTCCACCCCCACCAGCGCAGACCCAACCTATTGTCTCCCTCCTCATTGCCCTGTAGAATGTAAGCTCGCAAGGATAGGGTCCTCTCTCTCCCCTCTGTACCAGTCTATCACTGTTAGTTTGTTCTTTGTATTTTTAACTTGTTTTATGAAACCTTTTATCATGTACAGTACCATGGATTTAATGGTGCTCTATAAATAAATAATAATAATATTCGTTTCCAGGAAACCATTGTAACCTGAATACATTCTAACTTACAGACAACCTCTCACATGGTGAAACATGGCCAGTTATTTCTCCTCTGACAATTTTTTTTTATTACAATATCAGAAACATGAGCTCTTTTATTAAGTCAGTTTATTTTTGTCTGCTTGGAGAGGCTCTCAGTACAACAGGAAAAAAAAATAGCAGACTGTTGTTCTAGTTTTTCAGGTTAAGAAAACAACAGGACTTGCAACAAAACCTGCTATAAATCTAGGGTAGTAGAAAGAGTCATGGCTGTTTGCTTTGTGGCCTATGGAAGTTAATGAGGTAATGACTGCTTCCCTTGTGGTTTTGGGAAGTGGAGAATGTAATACTTTATTCATTAGTGGTCTTGGGTAGTCGAGTAGGTAATGCCTGTTTTCCTGGTGAGCTATTATAGTGACGTGGTTTTATCCATGCTTTGCTTGTGGTCTCTTCCATAATGCTGTAGCTTAGAGGTGAGGTTAGTGAATGCTTACTAAGTTGCTTAGGATAGTGGTAAGGGGGTAGTGGTAAGGTTAAAGGGAACCTGTCTTTAGGTTCATGCTGCTCTAAACATGGATAGCCCAAATCAAAGCCTAGGTGTACGATTGCAGCCAGGTATGCTTACCAGAAGGCTGGTAACCAGGGTATACATCGGATAAGTAGGCACTGCGCACTGCCTAGATACCCGCTGTTTACCATGGTTACCAGCCTGCTCCGCTTATCGCTGGTCGTTGGGCCCCTGTCACACACGCCGATGCATGCTGACCAGCGGATGACCAATGACAGATTTATGGTCCTGACATAAACCAACGATCAACGATCAGCGAGCTGATGAGGTGGTAAGTCAGGTTATTCTCACTCGCGTTTCCGAGATTTCGTCTCCTGCGCTCGGCCGTAGCAGGTAATGGGGGCACCGAGCGCAAGAGCATTGCATCTATGTGCCTATGCCCTTGCCTGCACTTGACTCTAAATGCACCTGCACTTGCATTTGCTCTAGCGCAGGGCAAGCAGGGCTGAAAAGCGCAGAGGCAGCATAGATATGAAAAGGACCTTAATGTTTGCTTCCTCAGTGATTCATGATAAGGCTCCTTTCACATCAGTGTTTTTGCTGATTTGTGGCAGATCCATCAAATTTACCGCATCTGCTACGTAATGGCTGCACTTGCGGCACACTTGCGGCAAGCCCCATTCATTCTCTATGGGCTTGTGACAGATGAGGCAAGTGTGGTTTTGCCACGATCCAGCACTGTAGCACTTGCGGCCGTACACAAAAAAACGCAGCTAACCACGATTTTTTGCCTGGCCGCAACTGCCAAATTTGTCAGAATCGCGGCAAAACCGCACTTGCCGCACCTGCCACAAGCCCAATACAAAATGAATGGGGCTTGCCGCCAGTGCGTCGCAAGTGCAGCCAGACCTGTGCAAATCAGCAAAAACGTGATAAAGGGGACATGATGAAGTTAAAGCGTGCTTCTTTTGAGGGCTATACTAGTGAAGTGAAGAGGTAAATGCTGATTTTTCTGGTGGACCAGGGTAGTTGAGAGGTTAAAGCACCATTCCAGGATTTTTTTTTTAATTCACAGCCGGAGTGGTATCGCTAATGTAAATTTCCTCTTCCTAGTAATATACTTACCAGACACCATCTTCTTCGGAACTCAGCATCATTCCAGTTGTCTTCATCTGTTTGTGACCTGCCTAATCACTCTAGTCTTTGTCAAGCAAGCCAGGGGTGACTTCTCAATGAACAAGGCTCATATAGACTTATATTGAAGATTTTCCCATGAATAAAGTTGATTTGAATCAATAGATCTTGGAATAATAATTTCCACAATTGGATGTGTTTAAAAAAAATGTTCCTGTGCTGAGATAATCTTATATATGTGTCTCTGCTATGTACAGTTCCATTTTTATTTCTGACTGCGCATGGAACACGGTCTAATCATACCATGTCTCCTGGTCAGGGCGGAAGGAAGGAAATATAATACATTACAGCACGAGATCAAGATTATTCTTTTGTATGAGGTAAAACATTGCTCTGCCTGTTTGTAAAAAATATTTTACCTCAAAGAAAGAATTATTTGTGATCCCATACTTTAACATCTGTGTACTCTATTTCATCCTCCCCCGCCCAGTATTAAACCAATGCTCCGTGCACGGTCAGAAACAAAAATGAAACTGTACATAGTAGGAACACATATATAAGATTATCTCAGCACAGGAACATTTTTTTTAAACACATGCAATTGTGGAATTTATTATTATTCCAAGATCTATTGATTAAAATGAATTTTAAATTAACTTTGTTCATGGAAAAACCCCTTTAAGCGTAGCAGAGAAGCAGAAGCTGGAGGCTGGTAAGTATTTTACTAGGGTCAGGAAATTTGGATTAGTGACACAACTCCAGTGGTGAAATAAAAAGAAAAGAAAGGCTGGAGTTGCGTTCTAACATCTGATTGATTCCAAATTGGCTAGCTGTAGTGGTAAGGTTAATGCCTGCATCCTCAATGGTTTAGTGTAGTGGAAACGTCATCGTGATTGTCTCATTTTATTAAATGGTTATAACTAAAGATGAGCCATCACCCTAGTGTTTTAATTCAATTTGGTTCGCCGAATTGGGCGTTTGTTCGTTGAATGTTCGTCGAACACCGTTGAATCCCATTGAAAACAATGGCAGCCAAACACAAACACATACAAACACATAGAAAACACATGAACTTCTTCTAAAGTGTCCAAAAGGTGACAAACTACTCAGAAGATAAGTAAGACAAGCAGAAACTCTCCAAAAACTCACAAATTCAATGGATGCAAGAATTGTGAAGGTGATATCAAAGAAGGGTTCCTATGTTACCCTGTACTTGGCCTGTTAGGATGTTTTGGAGTTAAATAGCTTTTTATTTCAGGGAATGTGACCTCCTAATGTGCAAATTCAACAAATGAGCATTTTCAGCTCTTTCAAACATATCAAATGTTTAGAAACTCTACTGTGCCTTATAATTTGGAACAGTGCATTTAGAGGGTTTTTTTAATCTTGAAGATTATACTGTTATCATTGGAGGTTTATTCAATAAAATTTATGTATATTCTAACGGGTGATGACTTTTATTACACTGATTGTCATTTGCACCGACCATTTAGGAAAATCAGAGAAAAAGAACATTTCATAATAATTTGGAACATGGTGTATATCAGGACATGGTGGATGGCTACTCATGTGGGGGCTTCTGTTTATGTGATGCTTGCTGCTCATTCATGTTGTTGTGGTCTGCTGTTCTAGATTTGTTTTTTTATGTTTGCCTTAGGCCCATCCTGTGTATCTTAGTTATTTTCTGCTTTGCTCTCATATTTAGGAGTTATTTAAGTTAGTGGTGGTGTGGTTGTTGGTCTTATTTTATCTTGACCTCTCTTCTTTTCTGAGTCCTCCTCCTGTGTTAGGGGTGGTGTCTTCCTCTTTATCATTGCTATTTCTTATTTTAATTTAGCATCTTCTTGCCATAGTACATATAGTTCACGTTTGATTTCCTGCACGGCTGAGTCCAGTACACACTTCAGTCTGGTTATCGCTGCAGCTGTGTGGTCATTTGTCTGTCTTTGGAACTGCTCTTTAAACAGTGTGAAGTCCCTCTCCAGCTGAGACAGGCATTCTCTTATGGTCTCTAGTGAGGAAGGTGCATTTTTAGGGCTTTGAGGTGCAGGAAGGTACCTAGTGGTCCTCCTTGTAGATGTGGGTCCATCACTTTTCCTGTTTTCTGGCCTTACTGTGATCTAAAGTTGTGGTTTGTAATAATCACATAGGCAGGTTAATAATTCAACAAGTTTTATTTCTAACCATACAGGGTGTTTCAGTAACTTCACATAGATGACCACAATGCAATGCCACCAGTTCACAGAATCCCAAACCAGCCAGCAAAATAGTCCAAAAAATAAATCCAGCAGGTAGACCTTATGACCATAGCACATGAATTAAGTTGCAAGCTCTATAGCCCATCCTGGGTTTCAGGATCAACCTTAGCTCTAATCCTCCTACTTCAGTATCTGTAAGGCCACGTCAAGAAGATGAGTATTTGGTGCGTTTTACTTCAGTATCTGTAGGGCCATGTGCAGATGATGTATTTATTATGGTGTGCGTTTCACCTTCAGTATTTGTAAGGCCATGTGCAGATGATGATTATTTGGTGCATTTAACTTCAGTATCTGTAAGGCCATTTTGCAGATGATGATTATTTGGTGTGTTTTACTTCAATATCTGTAAGGCCATGTGCAGATTATGATTATTTGGTGTGTTTTACTTCAGTATACTGTAAAGCCATTTGCAGATGATAATTATTTGGTGTGTGTTTTACTTCAGTATCTGTAAGGCCATGTGCAGATGATGATTATTTGGTGCATTTCACTTCAGTATCTGTAAGGCCATGTTCAGATGATGATTATTTGGTGTTTCACTTCAGTATCTGTAAGGCCATGTGCAGATGATGATACTTTGGTGCGTTTTACCTCAGTATCTGGAAGGCCTTGTGCAGGCGATGAGTATTTGGTGCGCTTTTTAACGCAGCATCTGGAAGGACTCGTGCACACGCTGAGCATTGTGTCACAATGAGTGGACTTCAGGTTAAAATGGGGGGAGGAGGGCGCACTGCTTATTATTCAACAAGAGCCTCCATTTTTCCCAAAAATTTGGGCCCAGACACTACTTCAGTGGCATCAATTGCCCCACAGTTGCAAGCTGAAAATGGTTGGTGAGGTGACTTTCATGCAGCACATTCCAAAATCCACAAGCCTTTAGTCTCCCCATGTTATCTGTAAGGGTGCCGTCACACCTGGCAACGGCATCGAGATGTCGGCGGCGACTGGCGGGAGCGTGCACATTTTTGGCGCCCCGCCAGCGTTGCCGCCCCCCGTTTACACGGGAGACACCTCCGGCGATGCCCCGGCGAGCTGACAGGTGGCATCGCCGCCGGGGTGTCCCAAAGCCCCAGCGGCGATGCAGTACAATGGAAGCCTATGGCTCTCATCGCCTGTCAGGTCGCCGGCGGCCGTTTACATGGGGCGATGTGGACACATCGCCCCAGATCGGCCGCCTGGTTTCACATCACTAATGTGAAACCAGGTGAGCACTCAGAGGCGCTGACATCGCCCCTTTACATTAGGCGACGCAGGGCGATATCGGCGCCGATAGGCCACGCCCTACATCACCTAATACATCGCCGGTGCCGTCGCCAGGTGTGACGCACCCTAAGATTTGTAACCAATGTAAGTAACGGCCAAAAATCTGGGTAACTATGAGACAGCAGGAAGGGCTGCTGTCCAAGTTTTGCCATCCCCTCGAGTTTGCGTCAGTCCTCTGTATGTAGAAGTTCCTCCACTGCTCCTGCCTTCTCAACCTCGTCTCAGTCCTCCACCTGCACCCAAAGCCTGTCTGGTAATGCCGCCCGCGTTCTAACTGCGCACAAGGAATCCTGCACACCTCCTTACTATGATGGCAGTAGGGCTCAACGGCATCAGGTGGTCTTTACCTTGAAATGTATGGGAAATGTGAGTCACACAGATGAGGAGTTGTGGTCTGCTGTGGAGACCGAGTTTCATCAATGCTTGTCTCCACTGAACCTGCAGCCAGGAAAGGCCATGTGCGACAATGCTGCAATGCTGGGTGCATCCCTCCGCTGGGGCAATGTGACACACGTGCCTTGCATGGCTTACGTCTTAAACCTGGTTTTCCAGCAAATTTTGCACACTATCCGTCCCTACATGGTCTTCAGCAGAGGGCATGGTGCTGTGTGCTCACTTCGCCGTTCGCATCCCATAGCTCAATGCCTTGCATCTCTACAGAAGTCGTTCAGCCTGCCAGTTTACCGGCTGCAATGTGATGTGCCAATGTGGCACCCCAGGGTTTAATGTGCCACAGTAACAACATCAAGGGTTAAATCCCCACACAACCCACTACACTACACTAGCACCTCCAGGCCAGAAGGGGGAGCTAAAGCAGCTCCCTTTTATATTCTGTTGAGGAGAGGAAGTGAGTAGTTCAGTGCAGTGCAGCACTGAGGTAGAAGGACTATGGTATAAAGGAGCTGCCTTAGGCTCCTCCATGGTCCGCTGCTCAATTACAGGCCTAGCCAGGGTCTGAGGAGAGGAGTTAAGCGAAGCAGAGGAACACATCTGGGAGATTGAGTTACCCTATAACTCACCCGGAGGAGCGCAAAGACGGATACCGGATCCAAAACTGTGACTGACACAAGCAGCACAGTAAACACCGGATTAGTTGAGGTTAAAGACATGCACTGTACCACAGCGAAGCAACACGGCGGGGTCAGAAACACACGGATAAGACTCAAGTTGCCTAGCAAGGGGGTACCTGTGAGGAGAGACAGGGCCTGCAGCCTAGCTAAAGTGGCAGCATCAGGGCCACACACACAGCGCAGGAGTGGGAAGTCAAGGACCTGGTCAGGGTGGGAGCAACTCGGCCCTGGTACAGAGTCCGTGGACAGTACTCTGCTTAACAACAACTACAGTAAAGACGTGGAAAACTACAAAACCGTGAGTCTGTGTAATCCTTGCACTCAAGCCCTACATTCCCTCACAAGTAGTTATCATCTCCACCACTACCCCCTACCCTGCATCATCTATAGACTTTTATCATCACTGCCCCGGGGAATCAGGCTCTACCCGCAGAGAGCCATTACATCACTGGCTGCCAAACATCATCCCCGGAGGTTCTGCAGCAGCGGTGGTCAACCTGACCACAACCCGTGGGTGGCGTCACGACAAATTCCCCTGTAAATAACCCCCATGACTTGTAGGCTCGGGAAATGGTCCGGACCAAGACTGCCGTGATACCCCCCGTGATACCCCAGTCCGGTACCGAGTACCCCGTCCCAGTGAGCTCCACACCGACACAATGGAATTCAACTCTGCACATGTTGCAGCAACTGTGGCAGTACCGACGAGCCCTGGTGCAATACGTCATGACGTATAACCTGGGACTACGAGATCCAGAGGTGGGGCAAATCACACTGCTGGACTGGCCTGAAATGAAGGACCTATGCACCATTCTGTACAGTATTGAAATGTCGACAAAGATGTTTAGTGATGATTATGCCATTATCAGCATGACTATTCCTGTCATTTACGTGCTGGAGCACACTTTAAACAGTATTCAGAATCAGGTGTTGGCACTAGAGGAGGGGGAGGAGGAGTACAGTACAGGAGGAGTCATATGCGGAAGGGCTCACAAGATCTCCAAGGTGCAGTTGACACTTTATGAATGAGGTCTACATTATGCTTGCTCAGAACCTTCTTTATCTGGGCCTGGATCCGACTCCAAAAGCTTCTCGGCATCAGTGCAGATCATTACCTCGTCTTGACTCACAAAAGCTTCTGAGCAGACCTCTGATTTCCAGGCTATAGTATGAGTGAAGAGCGATGCATAGTCAACCATCTGTCTTAACCCATATTCAGATGGGTGGCTCGAGACTTGGAAGCTGTGCAGAAGCAAGTGGGATTATGGTAACACCTCTGAGGACTGGTGTATTTGTGAAGTAGAAGTTGAGGTGGAGGAGAGCCCACTTGCTGAAGCACTTGCTATCCATTCAAGCACCTGCTCTTTTTGTGCCTCATCTAGAATTGGTATTGATCGTCATCTGAGTCGTGTCCGTACGAAAGGGATCATTTCAGAATCTCCAAGGAAAGAAGTGGACATCTTACTTTGGCTGGAAGATGCTCTTTCTCCAGCAGATGTTACTCTTGCTTTCCCACGTACCCCACGGACACAAACTGTTTTTCCCTTTCCACCACGTCTATTCCCCCTTCCACCAGCAGCAGGCCTTTTGCCACTCATTTTGTATGTGAACAAATTGGCAACTCTGCAGTTGTTGGCAAAATATATTCTGATGGAAATCGAGCAGAGCTGAGTGGCCAGACAGTGGTACTAGGCACAAACAATTATGTTTGCTTGTTCCAGTAAAAAATTATTAGAATGAACTACACTCAAGGTGTATTTGGTTGTATTAAATGTGGCCTACAGTAAAGGTTTAGTGAACACTGCTTTTAAGCAAAAAATGACAGGTTTGCTTGTTGCAGTAAAAAAGTAGTAGAATGAACTACACTGAAGGTGTAGCTTCTCTCACAAGTGGGCTACACCACTGTGGGACACTGCTGGTCTGCTACTAGCCCGAGCAAAGTGCCTGGACTAGCTGCAGCAAAAAAAAAAGTCTAATTAAGACAGGTGGTGTAGCTTTCTTCACAGCAGTGCTACACTACCTGCCCTAATGAATTCAAAGAGCTACCGTATTTTTCGCTTTATAAGACGCACCTGATTATAAGACGCACCCCCAAGTTTGGTGAAGGAAAAGAGAAAAAAAATATTTTTTAATGTTAAATGGGGTCCGTCTTATAATGCCAGTGTCCGTCTAAGGCTGGTATCACACTGTCCGTGTGATATACAACTAGGTTGGACGTGTCACACATGATTAACTTTGAATGGCCTCCCCCCCTGTCAGGACAGGAGTGTGGAGCTACTTAAAAACACAAGCAGCTGACGCTCGCATCCAGACGTCCAGAGAAGGGGAGGCCATTCCAGTTTAATCATCTATGACACGTCCAACTTGGTCGTATTTCACACTGACTAGTGAATAGGCAGAGCTGGGAGAGCAGTGCACTCTGCACTGTGCTGTAGTGTGATGCCCTGTAATATAGAGGCAGAGCTGGGGGAGCAGTGTACTTTGCACTGTGCTGTAGTGTGATGTCTTGTAATATAGAGGCAGAGCTGGGGGAGCAGTGCACTCTGCACTGTGCTGTAGTGTGCCCTGTAATATAGAGGCAGAGCTGGGGGAGCAGTGCACTTTGCACTGTGCTGTAGTGTGATGTCTTGTAATATAGAGGCAGAGCTGGGGGAGCAGTGCACTTTGCACTGTGATGTCCTGTAATATAGAGGCAGAGCTGGGGGAGCTGTGCACTCTGCACTGTGATGTCCTGTAATATAGAGGCAGAGCTGGGGGAGCTGTGCACTCTGCACTGTGATGTCCTGTAATATAGAGGCAGAGCTGGGGGAGCTGTGCACTCTGCACTGTGATGTCCTGTAATACAGAGGCAGAGCTGGGGGAGCTGTGCACTCTGCACTGTGATGTCCTGTAATACAGAGGCAGAGCTGGGGGAGCTGTGCACTCTGCACTGTGATGTCCTGTAATACAGAGGCAGAGCTGGGGGAGCTGTGCACTCTGCACTGTGATGTCCTGTAATACAGAGGCAGAGCTGGGGGAGCTGTGCACTCTGCACTGTGATGTCCTGTAATACAGAGGCAGAGCTGGGGGAGCTGTGCACTCTGCACTGTGATGTCCTGTAATACAGAGGCAGAGCTGGGGAGCTGTGCACTCTGCACTGTGATGTCCTGTAATATAGAGGCAGAGCTGAACCGGAGGAGCTGTGCTGTAGTGATGATGCTCGGCCTCCAGCCCTGCCAGCTTCAGATGAGTGCAGTGTGAATGAAGATCGGCCACTTCCTGGTTCTCAGCTCTGCGACACAGGCAGGGCTTAACAAACAGAGCAGAGGGACCTTGGAATGCTGACACAAGGTACGGATCTGCCCTGCTCTGCCCCTGTCATCATGGCAGTGATTCAGCACAAGCTTAGTGCTGATTCACTTGCCTCTGCTGCTACAACCCGCTCCTTCATTACTGTAATAGCCCGGGCACGATCTTCCCAGCAGCTGAAGGAAGCTGGGGAGCAGCCAAATGTGCCGGCTATTAGAGTAAAGGAGCGCTCCCTGCTCCCATGCCCAGCTCTGTGCACTGTCTTCAGTGCGCATGGAGAAGTGAAGTGAATATTCATGTCGGTAATGAGCGGGGACACGTGGTTCTCCTGCCGCTTGATTTTTCAGCAGGAACCATTCCCTGCCACTTCTGACCCCACTTCACCGCTTCCCCCCCCCCCCCCCCAAGTAACCCAGGATGCCAGAATGTTATATTCCGATTATAAGACGCACCCCCACTTTCCTCCAAAATTTGGAGGAAAAAAAGTGCGTCTTATAAAAGGAAAAATACGGTATATTACTGCGGCCAGATGCTGTGAGAAAGACTTGCACAGGACTGGCACACACCTGACACACACCTGCCTGGCAAAAACTAATAGAGGCTGCTTTCACGCTGCAGTTTTTTCCTGATCAGGATTCATCAGGCTTTGTGTGCCAAGAAGTGTCTCCAAAACCCAGAACAGGTGTCAATCTTTCAATTATAGTTTTTCTCTGCAAGTTCCTCTCCTGGTTTTGGCACACAAACTGATGAATCCTGATCAGGAAAAAACTGCAGTGTGAAAGCAGCCAGAGACTGCTCTAACCTAGCCCTGAAAAGGGCTGCAATTAAAACTAGTCCCTGCTTTTATGAAGTATTTCTGAAAAGGGTTGATAGACTACTAGTCCCTGGTACCTATCCCTAATCGCTACTCCTATGGAGCAGCCCTAAAAAGGGCTGATATTACTAGTCCCTACTCCCTAAACCTATCTATCTAAGGCTGGCTTCACATTTGCGTATGTGAACACAGCTTATGCTGCGTTCCCATACGCAGTCAAACGCATGCGCACTGCGTTCCTATGTTTAACATAGGAACGCATAGTGCTTGCGTTTGCTGTGTTCGGGTGCGGACGATATCTGCTCCTTCCGGTGTCCAGCATCCGCACCCGGGACGCAGCCAGTTGCATTTTTTTGTGCGCTCGGGGAGCTTGGAAAATCAGCAAGCGTCCCCAAGCGCACAAAAAATGCATTGTCTTCAATGGGTCCGCAGTGTTCAGCGCTTGACAGCGCAGGAGAACGCTGCGGACCCATTGAAAAATCTACCGGTGGCCGCCGGTGATGTCACAGGAGCTCACCGACGGCCACAGGGAGATCAGCTCAGCCTCTGCTGTCCTCTTCCTCCCCGCTGCTGGTAATCTCCTAGTGGTGTCGGCGGGGAGAAACAGCTGATCTGACAGCTGTTTGAATCTTCCCGCGCCGACATCTCCTCTCGGTGTCGGCGCGGGAAGATTCAAACAGCTGTCAGATCAGCTGGTCTCCCCGCCGACACGTCCCAGAGGTTACCGGCGGCCGGGAGGCGGAGATCTATGGTGCTGATCTCCGCCCCCTGACAACGCCGATTGGCTGGCCAGCCTGCACAGTGATGTGTCCGCAGGCGGACATTCTCCGCTGCGGACACATCAAATGGCCCTGCTTTGCACTGCGTTTGTGTCTGCATGCGATCAGCATGCAGACACAAACGCAAATGTGAAGCCAGCCTAACTTTGTATTTGCTCACTAGCTGACTGAGAGAACACAATTTAGTTTGCACTGTTTAGCGGTCGCACACAGCAGCAGCCGCGGGTGCCATCTAACACCTGCAGCAGCTATCAGCAAAATAGTGGCGATCTTTAAGATGGCCGGGTTTTATAGGGCTAGGACATGTGACAGACACAGCCAATGATGACATTAGTTGTGTGAAAAAATGCACTTTGCAGTGTGGCACTGTGATTGGCTGGCAGCCTGAACCGCCCCACTGTACATGCTTTAGGAGAAAAAAAAAAAAGAGCACAACCTTAGGGCCCTTTCACATCAGCGTTTATTTGAAATCGCGGCAGATGCGGTGAAAAAAACCGCATCTGCCGCGATTGCCGCATAACCGCTGCACTTGCGGCGCGGTTGCGGTAATCCCCATAGGAAGTATAGGGGGACTTGCGGCAAGTGCGGTTTTGCACTTGCGGCAGGTGCGGCCGCGAAAAAAACCGCGGCTGACACAAACTGGATATTAACATTCATTTGCAGTATTAGGGCTAGGTTTAGGGTTAGGAAGATTAAGCATTTATGGATCGAAGCGTTATCGAACATATACTAGAACTGCCGAATTTCAAGCAAATTGTTCTAATTCGGCAAATGTCTCGAACACCGCCAAAAACAGCTCGAATTTGAGATTGGCGAACAATTCGAATCGAACATCTCTCTTCTCTAGTTATAACACATTGAAGACATCTGTCTTCATTTGACAACTGCATTTGTCATCTTTTTTCAATTAGCTTTTCCCTCTCTTTTTTGTTTTTTTGTTTTTAATTTCCAATATTAACATGGTAGCAATATACTCTATTGTACTAAAGAAAATGAACCATTCCTTAGATCACTTACATTCCACATAGTGAGATTGTAACAAACATTTGTAAACCTCAGTGCAAAGATGGGAAGAGAAATATAAAGTTATTTCCAGTCACTTACATCTGTCTATGTTCAGATTGCTTCTTGGCCCCCTCCAAAAAAAGGTAAAAACAAAACAAAAAAACAAGAGGGTTACTTGAATATTTACTTTGGAGCTTGCACTTAATCTCCCTGGAACACATATATTCAAGACAATTCAGTTAGCTTTGTGGAAATTCTCATATTTGCAATTATCATTAAACTATAATTGATCTATTTATTATTAATGCAGATCTTTAAGCAGTTAAATGACTTGTATTAAACTTATTTTGTGACATACAGCAACATTAATAGTCACAATCTAAAATATTAGCTTTTCTGCTTACTTTTGACTATATACAATGACCTGTCCCAATGATATTATTTTTGGATGATAAACTTTCTATTACAAGAAATGCTATATTTACACTTTTGTAATGTATTGCCATGGTAGCTCAATAATAGCGTCAACTAAAGGTCAATTGATGTCTATTGACATTGCAAGATTAGTGTGGACAATATGAATGCTTATTACTGGCAGTCTAAACAAGCTTTTGATCACCCAATCAATAAGCAAAACACTTATTTTTTTAATTTCGAAAAAGATCATCCTTTTTGGCAGCATATTATAATATATAAACAACACTTGCACTGCTGAGAGCAATGGCAGTGCAACAGTGCGTCTGCCTGTGTCAACAGACAATTAAAAATGTAACAATCAGCAGTGTTTTATACTGCAAAATTAACTCACACAGTTGTCATGGTTGTTCATAGGGTAAATAAAAATGTAGCTCAGCAAAAAAAAGTGATGGTCATACTCTTAGACACAAATCTAATTTTAACATTGATAATTGTTTTCACTCTGCTATCTAAAATCTTGCAGGGAGCACTTGGTTGTGGCTGGTTATGGTGTAAATTATGTTCTTTCCACTTCCAGATTATGGCCCAACTGTGCTCACTGGAATTTTCAGTAATTTAGTAATTCTTCTGTAACCAATGCCACCAGTATGTTTAGCAACAACAAGGTTGCAAAGGTTTTGAGACAGCTCACTGGTTTTACCCATCATGAAATGTTTCTTGTGTGGCACCTTGGTAATGAGACACTTCTTTTTATAGAAATCAGAGGAACCAGCTGATGTTGTTTTTCAGTAAGTGGCATGATTACTTTCTACTTACTGGTATATTTCAGTTGGTGTTATGACTTTCCATGGATTTTTGCACCTCTCTTTCTTTATGTGTTCAATGTGTTCCTTGTGTCATTTCTCATTATTACACATAACTTAATTTATGCACATGCATTGTTTTATTTCTGTGCCTGTGTGGATTAGATGGGTTGTTACCGGCATCTGGTGAAAATGTACGCAAATAGCACCTGTAGAAATATATTTACTTAAACAATTGTTGACTTGTTTAATACATATATCACCCATTGTATTCAGTTTTCAGATGCTTGTTCTCAAAAGGTTTTCCGTAAATTTGACACAATTTACTGATTAAAGCCAATGAATACCTTTTAAAACATAACACATTTTCTTGTTATCAATTGCTGATTTTTTCCTTAATGGTAATATCACATTTCCCCAAAAATCCATTTAATATTTTGTGTATAGGTAAAAAATGTTTATACCATGTTAGCCAATAGATAGAAAAATATTAGAATCTGAGAGTCCTCAGTGGCTGATACTTTTTAATGGCTAACTGAAAAGATGGTAAACATAGCAAGCTTTCGGGACACTATGGTTCCTTCATCAGGCTGATAATGACACAAATTCTGAAGGCACACACACATATATATAAGCAGGGTGAGATGATGCAGTATTTATGATAGGTGACATAAAGCAGAGTCAGTCTTGGGAGGGGGAGAGGAGCTGGGGAGGTAAAATCAAAATTCTGAGATAAGAGGAACAAATTGTTTTATTGTTCTATGATTAGAGGCCTGTGGAGACCTGAAAATTTCTCAGTGAGAGTAGAAAGCCATAAATCGAAGCGAGACAGTTCACATAAGAAGTGTCAAAAGTTTATTGTCCTCTAACTAATCTTCCAATAGAACCCAGTTAGAGGACAATGAACTTTTGACACTTCTTATGTGAACTGTCTTGCATGGATTTATAGCTTTTTACTCTCACTGATGAATTTTCACGTCTCCCCCGACCACTAATCATAGAACAATAATACAATCGGTTCCTCTTATCTTGGAATTTTGATTTTACCTCCCCAGCTCTTCTCCTCCTCCCAAGCCTGACTCTGCGTTACGTCATCTGTCATATATACTGCATCAACTCACCCTGCTTATGCATATATGTGTGTGTCTTCAGAATCTGTGTCATTATCAACCTGATGAAGGGGCCATAGTGTCCCGAAAGCTTGCTTTGCTTACCATCTTTTCAGTTAGCCATTAAAAGGTATCAACCACTGAGGACTCTCAGATTCTAATATTTTTTAGATTTTGTGTATGTAATTTTATAGAAAAAGTGATCAGAAACAGATGTAAACTGTTTTTCTATTTAAATATGCATATAATCTTATAATGTATGTCCAGCCTCTAAATTAGTATAAAAACATAGTTTTTCATCTGCTGTAATACAATTTAATAGAAATGTTTCCATATCATTATACTAGATGAAGCTAAGATTTATTGTGCTTTAGACATTTTAATATTAGGATGAAGCTTAAATCATAGAATCCCTTTATTTCCTCCCTGCTGCTGTAGACTGAGCTTAAATAGTTAAAAAAAACTAAATATTTTGCTCATACATGGAGTTCTGCTGTCTTTGTGTCCATGGGAAGAACCTGATTGCTAAAAAACTAATTTCATATTATCTATAATAATGTGGGCAATGATAAAACTCCATGTTTGTGAATTAGATTAATAGCTGGAAGGAATTACCGTAATAGGGTCTTATCCGGTTAACAATTAAAAAATGATAAATCAGATAGACTCACCTATTAGTATAGTTTCGATAGAAAGGAAGTGGTGTGAACACAACAAAACACGTAGAGGGATAAAGTCTATGGAAACCATACTATGGACATCCTTGTCGCATCTTTCACCGGCAGGCAACGCAGAATAATACCCTTTTCCTTCAACCAGCAAGAATTGTTTGTGAATTAGGATAAAGTAGTCTATTGAAGGGAGAAACTTGACAAAAGTCCTGCACCTAGGGTTCCACGAACACTGTGAAGATTTTTTTACAAAATGTTTCTTTTTCTAGTGATTTATTAGACATATTTGGTGACTTGGGATTTGCTGCAAATCAGATGCAACAAAAGAGCTGTTACATCCCGATACAAGTATCGAACCTGATAGTATAAATACACAACTAAAGATATAAATGGAAAGCATGGCTGTAAGTACAATTATAGATGCATATTTACAAGCAAATAAATTGGTGAATAAGGGTGAAAACTACAATTTAATGACAAAATATAAATATTCAGTACCATACAATGATATCCAATTATAGATCTCAATACTTAATCCAAGTAACATCATTTCTAAATGTTGCTTTTAGGAGGAGACCATTCAGCGAGTTCGGGAAGATGAAGAGAAACGAAAAGAAATCACTAACCATTTCCAGATAACACTGGCAGAAATCCAGACTCAGATAGAGCAACAAAGTGAGAGAAACACTAAGCTGTGCCAGGAAAATGCCGAGCTGGCAGAGAAACTCAAGAGCATTGTTGGCCAATATGAAGTCAGAGAGGAGGTAAGGTGGAACAGCTGCCCTATGCTGTCAATCTTCCTTAAAAACAAGCAAACCTGTAAAGGGAGACAATAAAACACTTTATGGTCCACATGGAGTTTTATATTGATATAGCCGGATTTATGATCACAACAGGTGCACTATACAATTATGCCAAACACTGTGAGTTGTGTAATAGAAATAAATTACTTCCATATGAAGAATATTAACTGAATATAACTGGCTCGTCTAACACAGTCAGCTATTCATCTATTACAAGATTGTTAAATAATTGTTTTATGTATATTACCCTATGGATGTCATTTGCTAGACGTTAGTTTTATTTTTTGAATTTTTGAAATATTTTTTGCATATGGAAATAATCTAGGATTTGTGAGCCTGTAGTGTTGATAGCATATCAAATAACTAACTGAGCATGACTGTAAATCCAAAGAGAGTTTGATAGATTAGTATCAACATTGGATATTGCTAAAAATATGTTTTTAGTTATTTTCTACTGTTTGTAGAAAACACTCTAATACCAATGTGTCAATGTTTCTGCTTTTACATTTGAAAATGTAGAATATATCGTAAGACTTAAAGGCCATCACATATTAAAGGCCAGGTGCTTTCTCCTATTTGACAATAAAAGTTCAAAATGTACTCTGAATCTTGATGAATATGTGATAAACGAAAATGCAGAATTATAGAAGAATACTCTACTCCTCCTCTTCTCTTAGTAGTGATTGATGCAAACTGTCAATCAAATCTAAAGGTTCCGTCACACGAGGCGACGGTACCGCCAATCTATTAGGCGATGCAGGGGCGTGGCCTGTTGGCACGATATCGCCACTGCAACGCCTAATGTGAATGGGTGAGGGCGACGCCATTTACTGGTCGCCTGGTTTCAGAGCAGTGCTCTGAAACCAGGCAGCCGATCTGGGGCGATGTGCACACATCGCCCCATGTAAACGGCCACCTGCGACCTGACAGGCGATGGGAGCCATAGGCTCCCATTGTACTGCATCGCCGCTGGGGTTTTGAGACAGATCGCCGGCGCAGCGCTTGAGGTGTCGCCCCATGTAAATGGGGGACGGCGACGCTGGCGGGGCACCCAAAACGTGCCCACTCCCGCCAGTCACCGCCGACATCTCCAGCCCTGTCGCATCGTATGACGGTACCTTAAGAGGGTTGGTAGGTGGCAAGGGCAGATAGTGCAGCATATTTGAGTGATAGGCCTCCTAATAGTACAGATTGAGGAAGTGGATGAAAATCTCCAAAATTTGGGCTGTGTTTCATCTTGGAACTGAAACTGTGACCCAAAAGGTCCCTGCCACATAATAGATTCACCGGTGCAAAGATTTATGCCTGCATCTTACTAGCTTTATGTATTCTAAAATCTTACGGGAGTTTTGACATGATTCTATTTTGCATCCTCGGTATTTTCAGAGCATAGTCAGATTGGCAGTCTCCAATTTCTATACATTCTCCAGCATGCTCCATGGACAGATCCCCATCTATGATCTGTCATCTGTGATCTTTGATGACAATAGCAGGGATCTGTCCAGATCTGTGAGAGGAGACAAATCAGGATGTGTAGAGACTGGAGGGAGCGGAGGCCTCTCCTGTTCGTGAGATCACAGTCAAGCAGGGAGATGGAGAGAGGGTTTGGCCTAGAGTAAACACGGCAGTAATACAAAGAAACCCAGCCTCTATTATGCTAATGTGCTGCACACTCCGTCCCCCTGCTGCACAGCACTTCTATAAAATCAAAGAAGACAAATTTATTTTTACAATCATACATATAATCATTAAAGTAAAGGTATGATTGCACTCAGCATCCCTGTGACTGTAAGGTAGTGGACTCACTTAATAGACCTAAAACCTGCTGGTTGGTCCTCTTTAATACTGGGAAGAATTTTTTATAAGATGGGTGAATATTTGAAAGCTTGATAATAACCATGATATAATACTTTTTTTGTAATTTCACAGCACCTGGATCAAATATTTAAACAGCGGGAGCTCCAACAAAAGTTAGTGGATGCCAGGCTAGAGCAGGCCCAAGAGCTGATGAAAGAAGCTGAGGAAAAGCATAAACGGGAGAAAGAATTTGTAAGTGATATCAATGTTTGGCCTATATTATGAATACAGAAAACACAACACATAGGAGTTATCATTTGCTCAACAAAGCCTCATAACAAAGTTAAATGTAAAATAAATCATCTCGCTTACTGATCTCACACTCAGGGTACTATAAAAAGTAGCAAAAGGAGCCATGCAACACATCATTAAAAGGCTGAGGTAGAGAGAGTCACTTGGTCTTTTTAAGATTGCCCA
This sequence comes from Allobates femoralis, assembly GCA_033576535.1. Lineage (NCBI taxonomy): Eukaryota > Metazoa > Chordata > Amphibia > Anura > Aromobatidae > Allobates > Allobates femoralis. Next base: position 380,549,369 of record JARQOC010000001.1, read on the forward strand.
TTTTACGAGGCTGCCGATCACCTGATGAATAAGCAAAAGGCTCGTTCATCAGGTGAAATGATCTTTTGCACTAAGCAAAAAAAAAAATCATCATTCTTGGCAAAGGCTCATAGTACTGAGAACCATGGCAACTTCTGGGCACTGAACGAGCAATGCAGATTGCTCATGGTGCATAGTTTACTTTAGATTGTCTATGTAAGCAGGCATTTAAATGACTGCTGATGTGGCAGGTTTACTGATTTTGTGGTTGTATTGTGCTGCCTGCTGAACCATGTAAACAAACCCAAACGTGGGTACACTGACTGGGATTTGGGGGTTATTAGAAGTGTTACAGAAGTAGTGACAAAATACTGGACATAATGTTTTTCACGGTGACAGAATAATTTATACCAATGAACTGTCGTGTATTGCTATTTGGATTTTGACTTGGAATGTTGTGCTTGGTTTTGCAGCAGAATTTAGTCAATTGATTTCCTTGATCCATACAATATTTCTATAATGTTTCTGATATCCTAAAAAAGATCAGTTTTCTTTATTTCATTTCCATCTATAGTTTATACATTCGTGCAGTATAGATAATAAATTTGGCACTAGATGCATTGCTTGGCACAATGATGTAAATTTACAATGGTTTACAATAGTCTATTAGAAACATAAATATCAAGACCAATGCTTTATCAAGAAGAGAAATGAAACTGTATAGAAAAGATCACAATGAGGACCTTATGAGGTGGAAAACTTCACCAACCGAGACAGAGAGTCCAGGCAATTGTTTCTCTTTAAATCCCTTTTCCAGGGCTTTTAGCTAAATTGCCTCTTGTTTGCTCATAATCTAGTCTTGTACAGATTACCACAACTAAAACAACATGAGCTAGGGTGGCTCTTATAGTAGTCGCATAGTTGTCCTCAATGCTATGTTCACCCTTAAAGTGGTGTTCCCCTTTTCATTTATTTTAATAAATGTGCTAGCCATGATTTTGAAGTACTTATCTATAAGTATTACAGTATTCCTATTTCCTATACTTGTTAATGTAGCCTTCTTCCTACACTCTACAGATCTGCTGTCCACAAAATGGCTGCTGATGGAGAGTCATGTAACCAGATTGGTCCATTAGCCTTTTCCAACTGTAGAGCAGCTATCTTATATGAAGTGTGGGGAATGGTCTGATCACATGAGCCTTCATGAGCAGCCATATTGTGGACAGAAGATCTGTACAGTAATTCCTATACATATGTAAGTGCCAAAAAATAATGCCCCCAACACTTTTAGTAAAATAAAAATAAAGTTGCCAATGCCTTTATTCATGTATATTACAGAAGCTGAGGGAATGGTATGATATATAGCGTGCTAGCAGTTTTGTCATGTGATTACAAGAACAGAACAGATGAAGTGAAATATGTCTTTAAGGTCATGTTGTACCTTTCTGTTTCCCTATTTTGGGCCAATGTTTTGTTGGCACTAGATGGTTGATGACCTACTGATGTTATTGATATGAGATACATGTTACAGCCATCCCATGATGTCTTTCACAATCTTAACAGAGTAAACTTCCATATAAATGATGATGTTGTTATGGAATAAAATAAGTGTGTTATTTCTCTTTAGTAATTGAAGATAGCAACACTAGCAGCTCAAGATCATCATATTTTTATCCAGCTAGACACATCCCTCAGGCATTGCCATCTGTCTATACCAGCTATCCATATACTCTTCCTAAACAATTTGATTAAGGAGGCAGCTGTTCCACTTTCCTGTCTTTCTCTATTACTTGGCAGCTGCAACTTCTATTTATTATTGCTTAGTTTTACAATTCATACCCAGATGCTTATTAAAACATAATGTTCTTTTAGCTCAAGAATTGTTTCTATTGACCAAAATGCTAATAAATGACAAGAAAACATACTTTAAAAAAAAATATTTCTCTAAATATTTTTGAGTGCTGATAAATATACTGATGTAAAAAAAAACATATTTTGAGATGCAGTCATTTCACAATTTTGAGACCATAATTTGCAAACAATACAAAGGTCTACACAATCCATCTGCTTGATTATTCTGTATTCTAAGTTTACATTTGCTATAAATCAGAGAAGAGCCTACTTTATGATCCATGAAGATAATAATATTTATTCATTTATATAGCGCTATTAATTCCACAGCACTTTATATACATTACTTGTGAGACTCGAAACAGACCCACAGGGGAACAGTGAGTCTTCTGGTGGGGACCTGTGCCTGGAAGGGTTCATTTGGCCGAGTGAGATTTGCAAACCCTAAACACCAGTGAAATCTGTGATGTAGTAGCAGTATCTACCCTCACACCAATGGTTCTTCTTCCTTGACAGCCAGTGGTGATGGCCTATGATGTGGTGCGATGGAGCAGTGAATAAGGAAGCAAGAGAGGCCTTATTTTTTTTCAAGACAATCTAAGGCCCCTTTCACACTAGTGTTTTTGTGAAATCGCGGCAGATCCGGCAGATTTACCGCATCTGCCGCCTAACAGTCGCACTTGCGGTACACTTGTGGCAAGCCCCATGCATTGTCTATGGGGCTTGTGGCAGGTGCAGCAAGTGCAGCATAGCGGTGGTCCCGGCACTTGTGGCAGTTGCAACCGCGAAAAAAAACACCGTCAGCGGTGGGGGTTTCTCCATCCGCAAGTGCCAGTACCACGGCTATACCGCACTTGCCGCATGCCCCATAGACAATGCATGGGGCTTGCCTCAAGGGTGCTGCAAGTGCGGCCTTTAGGCGGCAGATGCGGTAAACGCTGGTGTGAAAGGGTCCTAACTGTCATATGAATCCATTTTAGCAAAAGCTACCTTTTCTGAAGCTTCCTTGAGGCAAGAATTATAATTTCTTCTTCAAATTCCCACATTAGTTTGACACTTGAAGTCCACCACTGTATCAGGGCAACCGGCACAGTCTCACAACCAGCTGTCTCAGGGTTATAAATAGATCTGCATCACCATAATGCCCAACTATGCTCTTGTTTAAGGCTCCCCCAGTTTCCCATTAAGCTGTACTCACTTCTACTCACAAATAATGCTTCTGCCTCTCTTTCTGGATTCCTGTTTTGGTATAATTACCGGTACCTTTCTGTCTAGCTTATGTTCACAGAGCTGGAACTACAGGCACTCTGATATACTGGGCCTCAATACCCCCTTATATAGCTGAAGCTCCTCCATGAGCTTCCCACTAATTGCTAACCCTTTCCTTACCAAAACCTCTGCAGCTAGCAATAATTTTCACACCATACCTATAAATCAATTAAACAGTTCAGAAATAAATCAACATAACACATTACAGTCATATTATACTATTTAGGTGGTGCTGATCATTCTTTAAAGCAACCGTCACACGCGGCAATTTTGCTAGGCAATTTCACTGGCAATTTGCTGGTTGCAGTGAAATCATGGACACATTGTTCCATTTGTACACAGCCACAAAATGGAACAATGTGTCCATGATTTCACTGCAACCAGCAAATTGCCAGTGAAATTGCCTAGCAAAATTGCCGCGTGTGACGGTATCTTCACTCTTTTACATGCAGACTTGGATCAACCTATGTGAGCAGTAGTTGGCACAATACACCTAATTTGTTACGTACAAATTTAGCATCTCGTCTTTCATTTAACAAACTACTAAGGCATGCAAAAAGCACAGTACACATATTAGTGTATCTCAATGAATTAGAATATCATCAATAATCAATGTCATATTGCTATGTTCTAGGGCATTTCTAGGAGCCCTGAAACACGTTGACTAATAAATCAATATTATATTCATCCTTTGATGTTGCATGGATTACGGCACCACGGTTTATAACCCTTCATCCTCCCTACTTTAATTTTCTGAGATAATTAATCGGGTTTTCATTGGCTGTAAGCCATAATCATCAACATTTACAGAAATAAACACTTGAAATAGATCACTCAGTTTGTAATGACTCTATATAATATATGCGCTTCACTTTTTGTATTGAATTACTGAAATAAATAAACTTTTTGATGATATTCTAATTCATTGAGATGCGCTACAATGTTATTCTTGTGCTGTCTGTTGTTTGGCAGCCAAATTACTAGAATGGTCAAATGTAACTACAAATTGTGAACCACATTAGGACATGTTGACTCAGGCATAGTGGACAGATCAGTTGGATTATAACAAATGGGTCTTAAATAGTCTTATTTGATAGGCACACAATTTGCCTGATAAGGGATAGCTTGAATGTAATTAAATGGTTCTACCTCTTTCTAATGACTGCAAATCCCAAGCGTTCTAATAATCAGTCTCTTACATAATTGTGTAACTTGTACTCACATGACCAGACATAAACAGACAGTTTAACTCGGCCAGAACGATGACTTGTAGTAAGACCAGGGGAAACTCTGTAGTTTTCTTCCAAACTCTTGTATTAAGTACAATGTAAAGGCAGGTAAAAAGGAGTAATTTGTACAGGGTAGTACAGAGGCATCTTCAGTAGGGATGGGCGAATCTACTCGCTAGGATTCGTTACTCGGCGAGTAGTAAGGGACTCGCAGGACTCGCTACTCGGCGAGTTTCCCAGTGATGACTCGCACGAGTCCAATGCAAATCAATATCAATCCTAGTTTTGTCAGAAACGCTGACAAAACTAGGATTGCCATTGTTTGCATTAGACTCGGCTACTGTGCCAGTGATAGCAGGGAAACTCGCAAAGTAACTGCTGTTTCTTTGCGAGCCGAGTCCAGCTGTCTTCTCTGTGCAGCTCCAGGGTCCTAGAACCTGCCTGCTCACAGAGATGATGTAGCAGTGCTGAGATTGTTCTCAGTCTGCTCATTCCCTGTGCATGTAGCAGAGAGGACATCGCGTTTTGGACTACGTCGGACGGAAGAGGATTTTTTTAATTAAAGATGGAGTCCCTAATGGCTTTTTTTTTTATTTCAAATAAAAAATTTTCTCTGTGTTTTTTTAACCCTTTATTGGAGATTCTTAGTGGCTGGGTCAAACGTGGCCTGACATTAAGAATCTCGGGCTTAATACCAGCTTGTATAACAAAGCTGGTATTAACCCCTTTATTACCCAGCGTGCTACCGCCACCAGGGCCGCTGGAAGAGCGGGGTTCAGCGCCAGAGGATGGCGCTTCAATGAACGCGTCATCTTCTGGGGCGGCTGCGGGCTGCAATTTGCAGCGGGGGGTGCCCAGAAAGCTTGGGCATCCCTGCGCTGCGGATTCCAGCCCCCAGCTGCTTAGCTGTACCTGGCTAGACATAGAAATTGCGCGGAGCCCCACGCATTTTTTTTTTTATTATTTCATGAATTTCAGAGTCTCAGAGTCAGAGTCAGAGTCTCAGAGTCAGAGTCTCAGAGTCAGATTCAGAATCTCAGAATTTCATGAAATAATTTAAAAAAAATGCGTGGGGCTCCGCGCAATTTCTATGTCTAGCCAGGTACAGCTAAGCAGCTGGGGGCTGGAATCCGCAGCGCAGGGATGCCCAAGCTTTCTGGGCACCCCCGCTGCAAATTGCAGCCCGCAGCCGCCCCAGAAGATGGCGCGTTCATTGAAGCGCCATCCTCTGACGCTGAACCCCGCTCTTCCAGCGGCCCTGGTAGCGGTGGCACGCTGGGTAATAAAGAGGTTAGGGCCAGCTTTGTATTATCAGCTGGCCCTAAGCCCGAAATTTATGGCGGTCACGCCAATATTAGACATGACCGCCATGAATTTCTATTAAATTGTTTTAAAAAAACACAACACAAAGAAAATTTTTTATTAGAAATAAAAAAAAAAGCCATTAGGGACTCCATCTTTAATTAAAAAAATCCTCTTCCGTCCGACGCAGTCCAAAACGCGATGTCCTCTCTGCTACATCCCCTGTGTATAGATATAGATCTCTATGCACAGGGAATGAGCAGACTGAGAACAATCTCAGCTCTGCTACATCATCTCTGTGCACAGACTTTCATGTCTGTACACAGGGAATGAGCAGACTGAGAACAATCTCAGCTCTGCTACATCAGGCAGCAGGCAGGCTCTAGGACCCTGGAGCTGGCAGCCAGCACAGAGGAGACAGGATCTTATCTGTGCGAGTCAGCGATTACTTACAAAGTAAACGAGCAATGCAAATAAATGACAAAACTAGGATTGCTTCAGGCTGAAGCTTCCGAGACACATCTGCGATTTGTAAATCTCACACTACTCGCTATTACTCGCTTCCCCATTCATTAACATTGGACTCGCTAGACTCGCAACGAGTAGCGAGTCCTGGGCTCGGACTCGCTAGAGTCAAGCGATTCCGAGTAATTTAGGATTCGCCCATCACTAATCTTCAGTAATGGCTTCTGCAGACTAAACTGAGGAAGAAATGAGGACCAACCTAGTACAGAGCCAAACAAATGGAGGGACATAGGATCATACTTCATACAGTCTAAATCTACCTAGCAACAACAGGGGAATTTCCTGATTGGAGGAAAAATACATAACATAGAAAAATACATATAACAGGTTGTTCCCATTCATGGAACACAACAGAAATATCTTATTATATATGGTTACATATAAAATTCTCCTTGTGCTGAAGGAGCAATATCTACACTCAAAGGTGTTCTCCAGGCAGCCTAGGATGGCACCTCAAAAAAAAATATTTTCTCTTGGATTGCAATATTGACACACTGTGAATGTAGTCTAAGGCCGGGTTCACACAGCCTCAGAATTTATTGGACCAGTCATAATCTGCAAAATGAACACGTGAAATGTTCCATGTGCTGGTGCCAGTCCGCAAACCAGATGGGTACAAAATCTGTCTGCTATTTACATGAACTCATCTTCTCTGGAAAGTGGATAAGTCACGTTAAGGCTTGTATGAAAACCTGCCTTGTGTGCACTAGCACGAAGACTAGCTAGGACCAATGCTATCTAAGTGATCTAAAGTCTGTGTTTTTATATGGACATCACCAGGACCGAAAGTACATTTGAAAATGTACCACAACAGTAAATTGTATTTAGATATCCCTAATTTTAATTAACACATCCACATTGGAAGCATCAGTCTGCTGTGTTTCTTCAAAAATTACAAAACCTATACTTAAGGCTTTTGACTGCTGTTTTTAAGGTTCAGTTCTGGTAGAGTTGCTCCAAAGTAGATTGACTTGTATTGGCTACTGATGTAATATGGTGAGGATTTGACACCTGACACCATCTCAGCTCTGACGATGGTGGATGTAAACAGTGAATAGAGCCACATCAGCACAACTGTTGTAGAGAATTGTGGCTCAGCTCCTGTTCATTTTAATAAGAGCTGAGCTGTAGTACTTGGCAAATGCTACAGCACAGGACCAACGCTACACTGTTTAGCTCCGTTCATGGTTTACTTTCAGCCTATAGTTTGTCATGATGTTTCCATATTGTACAATGACGCTATTTAGTTACACCTTTTGGTCGGGTTCAAATGAGCGCTTGCAAAATCATTCACTTTCCTTAAGAAAACATGGATAATTTCCATCCATATTGACATCATGTCTATACCATCAGTGTGTTATCCGTATGTCCATTTCTTCTTACTTCTGTATGGCATCTGTTTAAAGATATACTAATAGCTCATAAAGGAGGCCCACGAGGATAATCACCTATTCTCCTGTGGGCCAGTCTGGGCCTGTTAGTGTTTTTCTGTGCCCATTACTTTTAATCCTAGTTTTTAACACTAGACTGCAAATAACTGACATTCTTTACAAGTATCTATTACAATGAACAACTTAAAAGCAGTGTAAAAGATGAAAGAGCTTCCAAATAAGACAGATGCCAAAGATACGATGACGTTTTAGGATTGTGTCTGATGCCAGCTCACATGGTACTAACATTTTTGCAGGCTATACATTTTTGCAAGAGGAAATGAGTTATTTCAAACCTGCTTATGGATGCCACCCTGCGCACACTCCGCTGTTTGAGATTCTTCCGGAATTTGATGTTGACAGTAACATCTTCTGTGATAGAATAAGCACTCGTTAGGAAGTGTCAGTGATTTAGAAAGCAACATATGGACTGATATAGTCTAATTTATTGACTAAAACATCAGTTTAGTAGTAACAGATATATCATTATCATACTCCTATATGTTCTTCCAATGTAATCTCAGATTCATATTGTAGGAGCAGCAAACTGGGGAATGACACAGATACCTGTGCTGAAGGGAACACTTAAAGGAATCTGCAGGTTTTAGCCCCCTAATCTGAGCAGCAAAATGTAAGGACAGAGATCTTGATTCCAGTGATGCATCACTTACTGGGCTGCTTTCATGTACACCTATTGCCATATAGTCCTCCATATTCATGAGCTCTCTATATCCCACATCCACCACTGTTTGGCGGTTCTCTTGCTATGCACAGTGTACACAGTAAGCTGCCAACCAGTGATAGGGGTAGTGTTGTATAGAGCTTAGCATTCAGAGAACTGCTAAGTCTGCAACAGTCCTTTTATCAAACGTGCAGCACCCAGTAACTGATACATTGCTGTAATTAGGATATCTGCCCCAACATCATATTTCTTTTAGATAGGGTAGCAAATAAAATCTGTTCACAGAGCTAAATCTGGGGTGGCTTTTTTAAATTTAATTAAAGAGTGGGGACTGGCAATTTTTCTAAATATCAGTTATTGTCAAAAATGTTTATAAGTACATCTAATACCCCAAAAAGGGCCTGACATTCTACAAAAAGGGGTCTCGGGTTCACTACCCAGCACTGCTACATACTTGACTGATCAGTTACCAAAGTGGCTTTTGCTAGAAAAGTGAGCCCTTTGGGGGACAATACAGGTATTACTAAAAATATCAGCAGTGTATTTAGAAAAATTATTAGTCTGTGGCTGTCTATTCTTTTATTAAATAAAAGCTCAACCCCAGATTGGTGACAAGTATTCTGTCTGGATTCAGTTCAAAACATATAGTGGTGTTCTGTGCACTGTTAGGATTACTTGGATGCTATATGAAGGTATTATTTTGATATTGTATGATGGCATTATATACAACTCGACTGTCGGGGTCCAAATGCCAAATCTTCAAAAGGGCACACAGCTATAAATCCAGGCCTTTTCATATGGGCCAAGGTGAACGTTTGGGACATTAACAATTACAAGGGCCTTGGCAAGACTGCACCCACTTTGGTTGTGCAGTTGTATTATACAGCCAGTGTTGCTTTTACATTACAGTATTTACACTGTAATAAACACCCATATGCATTTACAACACAAAAACTGGATAAAACAGTGCTGCATTTTTCATTAATAAGACAATGCAACTGAACCATAAATAAATACTAAAAGTATCACTGCCAATATCTGGCATGACATCCTAGGTAACGTAGCCCAACAATACATCATTAAATTGAGTTAAGGTGTATTTATTTTTTGCTGAAATCATTTATTTTGGCATTTTTCTCCATTTGTCGTTCCAAAACTATTTAATCAATAAACAGACTGCAGCAATAAAACAGAAAAACATTTTGTAAGAGTATGCTCTAACTGCGTTCAATTAATATTACATTCACAAGTTATTTATAATAAAATTAGCAATAAAATATTATTCTCTATTAAAATGAATAATGTCTTTGCAATCAGTATTCCAAGCATTGTTTTATTACTGCAATCCAACCAAGAAAACACTGCAACAAATTCTTATCATCAAAATTACATTGTCAATTTACTGCTGCCACCTGGTGGTCACAATGGTGTATGTGTGGCGCGACTCATTAACAACGGTAAACAGAAACAGCAAAAGTGCAGATGATGATAACATGTATTTAATTTGTTACATTTCTCATTATAAACCTTAAATACATTAATTCAATATTATATTTAATTTTGTGAATATAACTAAATAGTTTTCTAAATACAAGATCATGTCAGTTTCTTTTATTAATGTGGATAATTTTAGATAAAAGCATATCTCCCAACTTTTACAGAAATAAAATAGTTGGAGCGCACATAGAGTGATATCCTCTTATTTTAGCCACCAGGTGTCGCCCTTCTATGGAAAGACTCACCTGGTCAGGTTGTATGAGTCACAACCAACTTTGACAGCTCTCTCCTGAGGTCGCAGCAGTGCCCAGCCAGGGGAAGATAAGATGAACAAGCAGAAAGTGCTGAGTTGAAGAGAATCACTGCGCTGACCTCCACTGATGACAAAGTAATGGTGTGGTCTGCCCTGATGAAGTTGTATTTACACAACGAAACGCGTAGGCAACTGGTTAAATAAACAGAGTATACACCATTACTCTGTTTGTCATCATTGGAGGTCAGCACGATGATTCTCTTCAACTCAACTCTTTCTGTTTATTCATCTTAACTTTTACAGAAGAGAGTCACAAACATACAGTGCACTTTGCACGCCACAGCAAGCTCTCAACTCTCCATAACCACATCTCATGCCAAACTAATTTACTACTTCTTTCTAGTCTGGCAGGAGGAGATGTCAAAGGAGATGGAAGTAGGGAGGGATATTTAGCAAATGCTCGAGACCAGGAGACATATCATTGACGTACAGAGGCCCAATAGGTTAGATGGCCCGTTTACATCTCCAAAGCAAGTTGAATTGTGCATTTTGATGACCTATGACCTATTGGACAGCCAAGGTGCCCCATACATTGTTTTTGCACAAGGGCCCTTTTCTGTCTGTGTCCACCAGTGCTCAAGACTGTAGGGCAAGACCCAAATCCGGGACCCTTGAGACTTGAGATGTGCAAATCAATTCATGGACTCCAGTCCTGGTCCGTGTTACCTGGTAGCTGGACAGAAGGCCTCTGACTCTCTCACCTTCGGCAACCCCAGCGTGCCTTTGATCACCCAGCGCTGGCATAATGTCATCTGTGAGTCATGGTCATCTCTAGTTGGTACCTCTAGATTTATTTTTTTTATTCATTCAGTCATAGTCATAGCAGCCAGAACTTTCTCATCTTGATTTAAGCTTCACCATACAGTGAAGAAAATAATTTTTGATCCCTTGCTGATTTTGTAAGTGTTGTGACTGACCTGAACAGTCTATAATTTTTTAAGGGTAGGTTAACTTTAATAGTGAGAGATAGAATATCCAAAAAAAATCCAAAAAATCACATTGTGTAAATTATATAAATGTATTTGCATTTTGCAGAGAGTAATAAGTATTTGATCCCCTACCAACCATTAGGAGTTCTGGATCCTACAAACCAGTTAGATGTTCCTAATAATCTCGTTACCAGAAAATCGCAATGTCTAAAATATTTAAATGTATTTGCATTTTGAAGAGAGAATTAAGTGGTTGATCCATTTGGCAAACAACACTTTATACTTCAAGGCAAAACCCTTGTTGGTAAGCACAGCTGTCAGATTTTTTTGTTAGTTGATGATAAGGTTTATGCACATGTCAGAGGAATTTTGGTCTACTCCTCTTTGCAGATGATCTCTAAATCATTAAGATTTTGAGGCTGTCACTTGGCAACTCGGAGCTTCAGCTCCCTCCATATGCTTTCAATTGGTTTAGGTTTGGAGACTGGCTAGGCCACTCCATGACCTTAAGGTGCATCTATTTGAGCCACTTCTTGTTGCCTTGGCTCTATGTTTTGAGTTATTGTCATGCTGGAAGACTCAGCCATGACCCATTTTTCCTGGTGGAGGGAAGGAGGTTGTCACTCAGGATTTTACGGTCCATGGCTCCATCCACATTCCCATTGATGCTGTGAAGTAGTACTGAGCATGCCCAGAAGCAGTGCTCTGTACATAACCCTCTCTCCCTGCATCTTCCCTGTTTCTCCCTCCTCTAACTCCTCTCCCCCTGCTCGTTTATCCTGTGCCCTATCCTGTCCCCTGTCCTGTGCCCTATCCTGTCCCCTCCTCTTTCCTATGGTATGTTAATAAAAAAAATCTCCTCCCGGAGGATACTTCACCTTTCCGGCGGCTCCAGTGATGCGACCGATTGTACTGGTGATGGACCTCTCGTGACATCACAGAGCTGATCAGCTGACACGTCAGCTGATTGGCTCTGTGATGGCACGAGAGGTCCTGCACCCAGATGGAGACTGTCGCATCACCGGAGCCGCGGGAAAGGTGAAGTATCCTCCGGGAGGAGATTTTTTTTTTATTAACATACCATAGGAAAGAGGAGGGGACAGGATAGGGCACAGGACAGGGGACAGGATAAGGAACAGGATAGACAAGCAGTGGGAGAGGAGTTGGAGGAGGGAGAAACAGGAAAGATGCAGGGAGAGAGAAGAACCACAGGATCCACACGGATCCTACATAGACACAGATACGGATGGCTATTTACCATCCGATTGCAGGGATCCGTGTGGATCCGAGGCTGTCCGGGGGATCCTGCAAAAACAAGGATCCCCACGAACAGCCCAAAATCGTAATGTGAAGGCAGCCTAACTTATGGTTTTGTAGCCCATCCCGGCCTTGTGCAGGTCTAGGATCTTTTCCCTGACTCCTTAGAAAGCTCTTTGGTCTTGCCCATGTTGTAGAGGTTAGAGTCTGGTTAATTGAGTGTATGGACAGGAGCATTTTATACAGGTAACAATTTAAGACAGCTGTCATTAATGCAGGTAACGAGATTATTAGGAACATCTAACTGGTCTTGTAGGAACCAGAATCCCTGGTAGGGTATCAAATACTTATTTCTCTCTGCAAAATGCAAATACCTTTATATAATCTAGACAATGTTATTTTCTGGATTTTATTTTTGATATTCTATCTCTCATGGTACCTTTACACGCCGCGACGGTAGGCTGGATACATCCCACTACAGGCTACAAATGTAGCTTGTAGCGCCAATGTAGCCCGACGTAGCGGCGTCTGAAGACGTGACGCTACAGCCGGCAACAGATACATCTGTTTCCTAGCTCTGCTCGAAAACTGATGGCTACAACGCTGATGGTAGCGAGCTGTATCGGCGTGTAAAGAGGCAACGGAAGGGAACTCGGGACAGCCTGCGATGTAGCTGCAATGTAGCTAAGGCGTGACCCTGGCTCCGTGTTACCGCGCCCCATGTGCGATCATTGGTGGAAGCTGCTGCATGACGATTGGTAGTCGCTGCATAGGGAGGCATATTTAAAGGAGCTGACGAGTCACACTACACAATTGCTCGAGCGTGCTGTATTACTCAGCCTCCTGCGTTGCCTGCCCAATCAGGATGTTACTGCTTCGTCCTATCAGCGTACGGACGGCTCGTAATCCACAATTGTAGCACGCCTATGTCCTGGCCCTGCTGCACCAGGTACGCCCATAGTAGCTGGTTATAGCGGTGTGTAAATGAGCTACAGCTGGCTACTTGAGACACCCGGCGATGTAGCTAGCTATAGATGTAGCGTGGCGTAGCGCATCTTGTGGCGGCGTGTAAAGGTGATGCGTTGACCGTTTGTAACCGTTTGAGCGTGCTCGTGCACGTGAAGTAGCGGGATGTATCCAGCCTGCCGTCGCGGCGTGTAAAGGTACCTTCACTGTTGAAATTAACCTACCCTTAAAATTATAGATGGTCCATGTCTTTGTCAGTGGGTAAACTTACAAAATAAGCAAGGGATCGAATAATTATCTCCTTCACTGTATGGGTCTTTGCTTCTTTTTGTCTGTAAGGCACCTGTTCACCTGTTCAGGTTCACCTGTTTGATAAATACTGTGTTTTTTGTTTTCCGCAGGTGTCCACACAAAACTGCAGAACCACAATCCTCTCTTGTTATTGCATTTTTGCTGCATTTTTTATGCTTTTTCTCTCTTATATAATGTGTTTTAGCTGCAGATTTAAAACAGCATTATTAATGTGTTTTTTTTAGAACAGAAAAGATTTGATTCTGCACTTAAAAAAGTAACTTCAGTGTTTTACCTGAGTTTTATTTTCAGGCTCCGCATAGAAACCTCTAGATAAAAAAGCACAAAACTGCACAGCAGCGTCTTCAGATGCACAGCGGATGAATCTTCATTAAATCCCATCCACTTTGCTGGGACAGTTATACACAATCCAATTTTTGTGTAAAAAAAAACCAGATTTACAGTAAAAGTGAGCACGGCTTAAACGTCTAACTAAAGTGGATGTGATTTCATGAAACCTCTGCCCACTGTGTGTCTAAAGACTCTGCTGAACTGGGCGGTTTTGGTGCAGTATTTCTATGTGGAGTATGAAAAAAACACATGTAAAAAAGTGTAGATTCATAGCTTTTCTGTAGTATTAAAAAAAATTTAAAATACATCAAATCTGCACCAAAAAGGCATAAAAAGAGTGAAAACGCATAAAAAAAACAATAATTAGAGAAGAGTGTTGTGCTATAGCATCTCCCTGTTTATTGTTTTTGTGTCATGTGTTGCGGACTCCTGCAAAAAAAGTATTACAAAAAATGCAACATTTACACCGTGTGTGATCGTGGCCTCAGTAGTACATTTATATAACATTATTTATAGGCTTTAGGGAGAAAAAAAAATATCACACCATTTTTTTATGCTACGGGGTGATACAATTACAGGGATACCCAATGAGTCCAATGGTTTTTCCTGATTTGTGATGCTTATTATTTTTTTTAAATAAGGGCATTAAAAATGACATTTATGTAATCACTTCTCGTCGTTTTTTAGTAAACTTAATTTCTAGAATATAGGTATATTGAAATACTCTGTTATATTCAGTGTTCTAATCGTCCTACGGCAGCACACAAATGGGTTATTCCTTAATCCCTAGTCGGAAGAGAAAGTATTTTAATTAGCAATAAATACAGACTTTTGAGTGGCTGGACATCCCCCCTTCCTCCTTTCTCCTCCCATAAAGGAGGGACAGAGAGACCAAACTCCATGTCTGGGTCTTGTTGGTCCTGTATACATGTTTTAAAGATATGTCCCTTTGTTCCCCTAAGGTGGATGGTTCCTTGTACCTGGATTATACTATTGTGGGTTCTGTATACACATGTTAATGTGCCCCTTAGCTCCCTGCCATATGGAAAAGCATGGTAAATGAGATGTTGTGACCTTTTGCAAGCCACGTCTGAAATTAAGCATGCAAATATGAAGATTTTGAAAATGATCTAGATAAATGTTAAACTGTGTTTTAAAGAGCAGTATTATATGCATGCCATGTTACATTTGTGTAATTTAACAACAATACTGAAAATCATAGTGTCAACTTTATATGTTTCAACAGTACATATATCTGATACATTTATTGCATAAGGTATTTCAGCAAAGTTTTTCAATTTGCGGCTAGTGTATTAAAAGTTGCTTGATTATGTTGCCTTGTAAAAATGTTTTCCATGTCATGGGAGGCTTTCATAATTATTTAAAAATGATTATATTGTGCTTTCACCCGTTTATAAAAACATTTTTTTATAATGTTAAAATAAGGAATTAAAAAATTGCAAGAATAATTGAAACACCATGATCACACATTTTTTATATATACAATAAAAATAATAGTATTTTAATAAAAATGCTATTATAATAATATTATACTTGGAGAATTCACATTCACTTTAATAACATGGTACAATTATATCATGTTAGGCTGGCTTCACATTTGCGTTTGTGTCTGCATGCTGATGGCATGCAGACACAAACGCAGTGTAAAGCAGGGCCATTTTGATGTGTCCGCAGCGGAGAATGTCCGCCTGCGGACACATCACTGTGCAGCCCAGCAGTCAATCAGCGGTGTCCGGGGGCGGAGATCAGCGCCGGAGATCTCCGCCTCCCAGACACCGGTAAGCTCCGGGACATGTCGGCGGGGAGAAAATAACAGCTGTTGATTGATTCGGAAATTCAACAGCTGTCAAATCAGCTGTTTCTCCCCGCCGACATCGCTAGCAGATTACCGGCGGCGGGGAGGAGGAGATCAGCAGAGGCTGAGCTGATCTCCCGGTGGACCGTCGGTGAGCTCCTGTGACATCACCGGCGGCCACCGGGAGAGATTTCAATGGGTCCGCAGCGTTCTCCTGCGCTGTCAAGCGCTGAACACTGCGGACCCATTGAAGACAATGCATGTTTTGTGCGCTTGGGGACGCTTGCTGATCTTCCAAGGTCCCAGAGCGCCCAAAAAATGCAACATGCTGGTCCCGGGTGCGGACACTGGACACCGGAAGGAGCAGATATCTCCGCATCCGCACCCGAATGCAGCAAACGCAAGCACTATGCGTTCCTATGTTAAACATAGGAATGCAGTGCGCATGCGTTTGACTGCGTATGGGAACGCAGCATAAGCTGCGTTCACATACGCAAATGTGAAGGCACCCTTATTATTAAATACACTTTGGGGCTTTTGTTCTGGTGTATAATAAAAAAAAGGCTCCTCCATTGAAGTGCGGATGTCTCACGAGACTCTCGCGGGATGTCGGCACTATCTTCAATGGAGGAGCACGGCCACCTGTTCCAGGGGCTCCACTGCACAGGCACAAGTGCTCCTGCCACTCAAGCGCCAGTTAGAGGAGGGGAGGGAATTTTCAAATTGCAGGGCGGTTTTGCAGCCAGGGGGGCAGCAAGGATGTTATACATCTGGACCATATAGCATGCCTCCCGGACTTAATATGAGGCAGCGCTGGACAGAATATAAGTTCATATCTCAGGTATGAGGGGCACATCTGGGTAGACAGAGGGGTTATAAGAACCCCATTTACATTATGTGTAAGCTGGTGGGCACAGTTTAAAATACCCAAAGGGGGAGACAGGTTCCCTTTAAGGGACAGGTGTCAGCCATGTTCCAGGAGTTACAAGTGTCTGTCTCCGGAGGTCCAGTCAGTCAGAACGATCTTCTCTTCAAACATGGTTGTTTTGTTTGTTTGTGCAGCTTGCCCTACTAAAGGCAGCAAAAGAAAAAAGAAGAGCTTATTCTTTACCTTACAGGAGAAAGCTTTTCAGTGCACCTGCTACTGAATGAATGTCTGCAGAATGAGTGGTGTGGACCTGAGAAGATCCTGGATCTGAGAACTAGACTCAAAACTGTCTATAGGATTGATCTTTCACAAGTCCAGGCCTGGAACACCCTCCCTGGGTGGATCTGGCTGTAGCCAGGCTATCCAAAAAAAAAAGTAACTTTTTCCTGCAGAGGAGTCATTCCTCCTTAACAGACTCTATAGTCAGGAAAGCAGATACTCTCCTAAAGAGGTCACATGCAGTGGTGTGGCTTATAGGCCCCGTTGCAGGGGCTCCAATAGGGACCCTTAAATGTTGCAAATATTTAATAGCAGTGGTCTTTTTCTGTAGGCCAAAGGACTTTTGAGGCCCCTGGGCTCCAGGGCCCGGGTGCGATTGCGTCCCTGGTTGCACATTAAAAGATAATGATTTTTTTCTGCAATGCATCATTTATTACACTAAAAGAGGTCTCCAAATCTCTGGTCAATACAAACGCCTCCAGAAAGGTGCTGTGGATCAAATAATGGACCAGTGATGATGCATTTCTGCAGTTCACAATTCCAGACTTCTAATTTGTTCTGTTCCAAACTGGAAGATATCCTTAATGCTCTGGTGGAGAATCAGGACGGGAATATGATAATATAGAATCTAGTACAATAATTCCTACAGAAAGGGGCACTAGAAGAGATGTCACTTCATCAAGG
This sequence comes from Allobates femoralis, assembly GCA_033576535.1. Taxonomy (NCBI): domain Eukaryota; kingdom Metazoa; phylum Chordata; class Amphibia; order Anura; family Aromobatidae; genus Allobates; species Allobates femoralis. Next base: position 380,566,887 of record JARQOC010000001.1, read on the forward strand.
AGGGCTGGGAGTGTGCTCCCTCTGTCTCCAGTCCCCAAGTCTGGAAAAAGTTGACCTCTTGTAATGGAGCTCACTTTCTTCATAAAGAAATAGTTCAGAATGACGTCCACTCGATCAGTACTATTGGTTGTGCTGAGGGACAACTGGTTATCAACTATAGCCCTTCAGGATGCTATCTGCATGTCCCTATTCTCTCAGCACATTGCAGGTTCCTTCGGGTAGCCGTTATGGAGGAATTCCGGTAACACCACTTCTTACCCACCTATCTTCCCTTTGGGAAATCTGTAGTTCCAAAGGTATTCACCAAATAACGAGAGGTACTTATGGCTGCTCTCAGTTTCCAGGGGATCTACAAAGAATCCTATTTAGATAACTGATCATCTTCAAATCCCAGCTAGTGGATCTTTATCAGAAGTCTGAGTTTACAAACATCTCATACATGCCTCATAAACAGACCAAAGTCACAGCTGGTTTCTTCCAAGAGATTAAAGATCCTCGGGTTTGTCATCAACTCTCACTGTTTCTCTTTGACTTTGTCCAGCGAAAGACTTCAGTAATTCAGATCAGTCTGTCTCATCTACCCTGCTCAGCTCTAGTCTTGATCATAGCAGCTATGAGGGTCTTGGGGATACTGTTGTCATCCATAGAAGCAGTTCCATGGACCAAGCATTACTACTGCGCTCTCCAAGCAAATATCTTGTGCTGGACAGAGTTAGACTTTCACCATCATTCCTTGTGCATGTACCTAAAGCTGCCAGGTAAGATCTCCTGTGGTTATTGTCCCCATCACGTCCGAGTCAGGGAAGATCATTCTTCCTCGCTGCCTAATGTCTCTCACCACAGATGCATCAGGGCTTGCGTGAGAGAAGGTCCAGTTGGATGACAGTTTGCTGCAGAGACCTTAGTAAGAGCAAGTAACCCGCCTATCATCCTACCTCACAGTTGAAGGCAATACGACTGGCACTTTTTTTCATTTCTGTCAACTTCTTTACCAGTGATTTGGTAGTAGTCCAATCTGACAATCTGACATCAGTGGTTTATATCCACAAACAAGATGGAACTAAGAGTCCCCTATTAGCTACAGCTCACAAGATCTTTCTCTGGGTGGAGAAGACTCTCCACAATATCTCAGCAATTCATATACCCGGTGTCTACAATGTCAAGGCCGATTGGTTGAGTTGCCAAAAAATACTTCCCTCACAATGGAGCTTCAATGGAAAGATCTTCCTGCAAAATACCAACATAATGGAAGTTCCAGATCTAAATGCAACGTCAGAAGGGGAAGTGTCATCGCTTCAAAGACAAATTCATCCTGGTAAATGGATGGCCTAGCCCTGTCTTGGATAGGTCTGCTGATCTATGTCTTCCTTCCTTGGAAACTGGTTCTAAGAGCCCCGAACTAGATCAGGGAAAAACACGCAGAAGCTATAGCAGTTATTCCCTTCTGGCCTCAAGGAAACTGGTCTCCTCTCATGTGTCAGCTATCGAGGAGGAGATTCTGAAAGCTTCAATGTGTACCAGACCACCTATTTCAAGGAAACGTGCTTCATAGGAGCAAGTTACATCTGTTGGCATGGAGATTGTCAGGACAAATCTAGCAGTTAATAGATTGCGAAAGCAGGTTATCAACCTTCTTGATAGCTAAAAGACCATAAACTTTAAGAGTGTACAAGAATATGAAAAATCTGTAACGGATGGTGTTCCACACAAGAAACAGATAAGGGTCTATAGCCTCAGTGTTACAATTCCTTCAGGCTGGCCTCGATAAGGGACTGAAGTTTAACAAACTCAAGACACAGGTTCCAGCCATCAATGTACACCTAGATGGCACAATTTCTAGACCGGCTAATCACAAGGGTTTTAAAGGCCATTAGGATCCTGAGACCACTTTTTGTACCTTCTGTTTTCCTCATGGGATCTCGCCTTGGTCCTAAAAGAACTTCAAAGTTTCCATTTCAACCTTCAGAACAGACATGAATCAAACATCTTCTGGGAAAACCTTGTTATTAGTGGCAATAACAACTTATAAACAAATAGCAGAGTTCCAGATGTCATCTACCAGAGAATCATATCAACGAATAGGTACAGACCATGTGGTGTAATGGCTTCTACCTGCATTTCCTCCAAAGATTGGCTTCACTTTCAATTTCACAAGATCTCAGTTTTACTGCATGAAGTAAGGTGATTCCCTGTAGGGTATATATAAAGAAAACAAACATGCGGCGCCAATCTAAGCGCGTTACCAATGTAACTCTCTGGTGCCCTTTTAATGAAGTTTTATGTACTCACCTCTTGCCATAAAACTTCAAGCATATGGTTTTTCCAAAGCCTCCTCACGCTTCGGATATTTATCCGGGTCTGCTGCACGCCTCGAATTGATCCTGTCTTGGGTCCTGCCACGGATTCCCACAAACAAAAAGGTTCAATTGGAGGTTATCCAATTCTATGGTGGCAGCGCTCCCCATGGTAATGATTTTAAGAACTTCTTGTCTACAAATAAGATTTATTGCTCAAAACATACAAAAATATAAAAAACGGATACAGCGCATTTCGGCAGGGACACCTGAGATATCTGAGGAAGGTGGTTGTCCCCGCTAAAACACGCTGTATCCGTTTTTTATATTTTTATGTTTTGAGCAATAAATTTTATTTGTGGACAAGAAGTTCTTGAAATCATTACCAGGGGGAGCACGGCCACCATAGAATCAGTTTACTGCATATTACAAGAATTCTGCTACTTTATCTCCAGAACACTATTCCTTTCAGGGAGAATTAAAATCTATTTCTTCAGTTTGCTGATATGTACCTATTAAATCAGTTGGAGCCGGCATTGTCCATCTGGGCCTGTTCTACCCAGGCTGCTTCAGCTTCTTGGTCTAAACCAGCACATATTCCTCTAAACCATATGCGCAGAGCTTCCACTTTTTTGTCATCTTATACATTAATGAAGCACTGTGGTCTTGACATCTTAGCTGTGGATGGCTCAGCCTTTGGCAAAAAGGGATAAAACAAGCGACACAGGGATATACCCAACCCTAAGTTTAATGTATTGCTTGCCAATTCCCATTTGTGTGCTGCCGTAGGAAGATCAAGAAAGTTTAAAATTTATTTACCTGAAATTTTCATTTCCTGGAGTCCTAGGGCAGCACAGACTTCCCACCCTATTAAAATTACTATTGCTTAAAAAACATACATGGTGTGTGGTCTGTCTGTCCCTTCTTTATGGGGAGAGGAAGGAGGGGGAATGTCCACCAATCAAAAGTCTGAATGTATTGCTAATTAACATATCTTCTGTTCGGACTAGGGATTAAGAATTAACCCATTTGCGTGCTGCCGTAGGACTCCAGGAAATGAAAATTTCAGGTAAATAAATTTTAGGCCATATCACTATGTATTTGTAATCTGCCTGTAGGTTCGGACTTGGCAGGACAGATTGACTGCTTCCTCAAAATGGGACAGTCCCACTGAAATCAGAATGGTTGTGAGCTATGAATAAAAAGATATAGCAAAATAGTGAATGTACTAAATCGGGACCATGCTAAAGTTAGGAATCAATTTTTATCTTAAATATAAACATTTTACCTGTGTGTACAGTCATGACCAAATATCTTCAGACTAATGCAACTTCTAGTTTTCATGAAGTTTACTGCTTCAGTGTTTTTAGATCCTGTAGTCAGATGTTTCTATGATTTATGAAGTACAGTCATAAGCTTGTTGTAAGTTTTTATATTTTTACTGACAAAATGCATCAAGTTTGTGTAAAGACTCGATATTTACAGTGTTGATCTTAGGCTGCCTTCACACTTGCGTTTGGAGCACAGCGCACCAAACGCAGTCAAATGCTTGCGCACATGCGTTCCTATGTTTAACATGGGAACGCATGTGCCTGCATATGGCTGCGTTTGGCCACATTTGCGTTCGGATGCGCATAATTTATGCGCCCTCCGACCGCACTCCAGACGCAGCATGCAGCATTTTTTTGTACATTCGCGGCGCTTGTTCTATCCGCAAGCGCCCGCAAGCGCACAAAAAATGCATGGATCTCAATGGATCCGCAGTGTCCTCCGCATGACACCACAGGAGAATGCTGTGGATCTCCTGCCAGTGTCAGCGGGGAGATACGACTGATCTGACAGCTGTTTAAATCTCCCGCGCTGACACCGAATAGGTGATGTCAGCGTGGGAGATTTGAAGCAGCGATCAGCTGTTTCATATCTCCCGCACTGATATCACCCTATTCGGTGTCAGTGCGGGAGATTTAAGCAGCTGTCAGATCAGTCGTATCTCCCCGCTGACACCGGCGGGAGATCAGCTGTGCAGGGAGGAGGAGATCTCTGCCGCTGATCTCCTCCTCCCGGCCACCCCCAGAGACAGCTGATTGGCTGCCGGGACACCATAGTAATGTAAATGCATACAGAGATTCTCCGCTGCGTTCACATTAGTATGGGCTGCGTTTGCCTGCGTTTGCGTCTGCATGCCCTCCTCATGCAGACACAAACGCAAGTGTGAAGGCAGCCTTGCTTCTCCAAGATCTCTGCAATTTGGCTGGATATCAGCTACAGGCCAGATCCTGACTGATGACAGACCATATTAATCAGTGCTTGGAGTTCATGATCATTTCTGTGTTATTATTTGTTTACCTGTTTTTTCAGAATTATCCACATGCTCTCAATGGGACTAAGATCTGGGGAGTCTTCTGGCCATGGACCAAAGCTTCAATGTTTTGTTCACAGAGCCACTTATGTATCATTTTTACTTTGTGATATGCTTCTCCATCATGCTGGAAAAAGCATTGTTCTTAAATATACTCCTGGATAGTTAGGAGAAGTTGCTCTTGGATGATGTTTAACCTCCATCCCCACCATTTGACTAAGGTTGGATAACTCATTTTTCCCCAACTATTGGACCTTTATGGGGAAAAGTGTTTCAAATGATTACCAGTAAAATTGTGTTATTTTTTTTGTTCTAGTTGCTTACCCAAGCTGCAGAATGGAAGCTACAGACCAAAATGTTAAAAGATCAAGAAACTGTATTAAAAACACAGGTAATCAAACGAAAATAAATTGTAGATTATTTTTTATACACAGGGAATGTGTAATGGCCACTTTACACGCGGCAACAGGAAGATAGAAAATGGCAGGTGTCGGAGACAATTGTACCTTTCACCTTCAAAACACCTTGAAGTGGCTGCGTGTAATTCAGGTATCTGCAAGGTGTTTTGAAGGTAATAGGTACAATTGTCTCCGACACCTGCCGTTTTCTATCTTCCTTTTGCCGCGTGTAAAGTGGCCAATATGGGTGTTACAGAATTCAGTATTCAGAGAACTGGCAGATTTGTAGCAGATAAAACTGTGATTTTCTCAAAAATATAATACACAGCCCAGTAAGTGACACATTAGTAGAATAGGGGTCTTTTCCCTTCCATCATGCTGCTCTCAGATGATGTAGAAAAAAAGGTGATTCTCTTTAAGTTCTAACAAACAAACAATGCTGAAAAGTGCATTTAAGGTACCGTTACACGGTACGATATTGTGAATGATATCGCTGAAACGTCACGTGTTTGGAGTCGTTGAAACAACATCGTTAGGACGTCGTTGCGTGTAACACCGAGATACGACTATGGCGGCCGTCACACGGTGCAATATCTTGAACGATATCGTTTAAGCGATCTGCTTTTTGATCGCTTAAGCGATATCGTTTGTGCATCGTTACGTGCGATCAAGCGATTTTACAATGTAAAATCGCTTGATCGTGACATCGCAGATATGAGAGCCGGAGCTCATATCAAGCGATCATTGCTTGGTCAATCTGCTTCATCGTGGTGTGTGACACCACGATGAACGATCTCCCAGCGGCAGAGCCTATGCTGGGAGATGGTATCTATGGTAAACATCGGGTTACTAAGCGCCGCGCGGCGCCGAGTAACCCGATGTGTACCATAGTTACCAGCGATCTCGCTGGCCCACATCGCTGGTGAGTCTGTCTGTGTGACAGCTCACCAGCGATGTGAACGATATTGTTAGCGATCGCGCGTGCACGTGATCGCTTACAATATCGTTCAAGATATTGCACCGTGTGACGGCCGCCTATGATAAATTGTTGGATCGTTGATCGCAGATTTGAGAACAAGTTCTGAAATCACACGATCCACGATCAGCCAACCTGCCGCATCGTTGTGTGTGACACCGCGATAACGATGTTGTTCACGACTTCGCACATTCACATCAGTGAACAAGTATCGTTCGCTAGGTTGTGCGAATGATAGCTGCTCTCTGGATCGCTGGTGCATCGTCCATGATATCTAGACGTGTGACATCTCACCATTAATGTCAAAAAGATATCCTTATGACTGCGCGCTCATGAGATCATTAGTGATATCTAAATGACATTGTAGCGTGTAACGGTACCTTTATATATACCTTTGTGTTGTGATAAGTAATGTTTATAGAATTTGCAAGGTTCACGGGCTTTCTTTGTTATGTCTGGTTGAAATATTTGTACTATATACTATTGAAAAAAAACACAATAAATTTACAGTTTACTGTAAGCTGCACTATCTGAATGTTTTCTCAAAAATGTTCTATGCAAATCATAACTTAACTCTTATAGTTAAAGTCGTGTTCTCATCTCAGACATTTATGGTATATTCCCAGGAGAATGAGGCTTTGCGCTGCTGTAAATGGAGATGTGGCCATATATGTGCGGCTCAAAAAAGCTAAGCAAGCAAGAGTGATATCTTTCCATTTAGGCATTGTATTCCTGAAATGTTTTAATTACTGCATGGTAATGAATACTGCAGTTTAGTACAGCTACTAGGAAAGTGAAAAAAGCCCTTTCTACATTGGAAGAAAAACATTAATTCATTGGAATTGCTAGTGACAATCTTGAACGGATATGGTAATTATGATTCCCGAACAGCATATGTGATCATTAAAAATGCTAAATGGGGGAAATTTTACCAGTGTTTGACAAAATGAATAATGTTACATTCTTGATTTATCCCATTAATGAATAAGTATGAATCATATTTCCACAAAAGTGTCATTTGTCAAGATCATGCTAATTATTCTCATTTTCTCTGCTGGCAGATTGCACTATACACAGAGAGATTTGATGAGTTCCAAAGTTCATTGACGAAAAGCAATGATGTTTTTACAACGTTCAAAAAGGAAATGGAGAAGGTACATTTTTCTTTACATTTGGATACATAAAAGTGATTTACCAACTTATGTTATGAATGAATGTGCCTAAAGACAAAATCATAACCATGGTCCAACAATCAACAACCAGTATTTACCGTAAGGGTACGGACACACTGGCGTGAATCTTGGACGAGTGCAATGCATGATTTTATCGCATTGCACTCTGCCCAATGTTAAAAATGTCTGAGAGCACATTGGCTAGTGTCAGATGCTTTTTTCTCATCCAGATTCTGGATGAGAAAAAAATCGCAACATGCTGCGACAGTATGCAATTCACGTGCGAGACTCGCCAATGCAAGCCTATGGGTCTGACAAAATCACAGACAGCACACGGACCATCCGAGAGGCATCTGTTTTTTTACTGATACATTATCATTCTGCCGCTGAGAACACTGTAAAATGTTCCTGTAAATCATTGTACAGTAAATAGCTGATGAGAAAAACAACGGATTGCACACGGACATCACACGGATGTGATCTGAGAGAAATGTTGGACACTCGCACAGCAGTTGAATTCAAAACGGAGCAAAAAACGGATGTCACTTGTCCAACTCTCCTGAATGAGACACGGACTGTTGTTTTTTTTCACTCCAGTGTGTTTCCACCTTAAGGATTATTTTCATAGTTGATCCATTTTAACCAGTCCTTGTGAAAATGTTCTAACAATAATAATAATAATTTTTAATTATATGGCGCCAACAGCAGCAGTTTACAATTCAGAGGGGACATATACAGGCTTCAGATGAACAAACATATTCAACACTATTTGTTACAGCTATTTGGAATTCTCGTTACTCGGCGAGTATTTTGATATGTGAATCATGACATTAGAGTGACCCACCCAGGATGTTTGGGGCCTGATATTCTGTCAATAAATACACTGGGATTGCTTGCCAATCCCAATAATGCCATAGCCATCTTTGCAGTGGCATTACTGTGATTGGCTGGCCATATAGTGTCATAGGGCCTATATAACCTCTGCTGACTCCAATTTACGTTCATTCTGTCTGGCAACATCATAGCTGTAGTCTAGTGTGAGCATAAGGACAGCATCAGGACAGTTTAAGGAGAGTGCGATCTAGTAAAATTAAACAACAGCTCTTTTTAGAGCTAAATCTCAACATCTCTGTTAGGTGTGAATAGTATAGGGAAGTTTTTGGAGCAGAGCAAGACAAAAGGCAGGGTTGGCAATCCAGTACCTGCAGATTAAACCAACAGCTCTTTTCTGAGCTAACTCTCAAACATTCACTGATCTCACAAAATCTCAGCTGACATTATTAGCGTGTGCAAAATTCTGAAGAACTACTCAGACACAAATTGCTAGCAGCATTTCAAGTGGCTTCCTATTAAAATATGACAAGTGGCTGCTAGTTACAAAATAGTACCCACACACACCTTTAAAAAGGCAAATTCTGAATTGTAGTGTACACAAAATAGTGCAGAACTGCACCAACACGAATTGCCAGCAACATTTTAAGTGGCTTCAGAAAACGGGAAGAAAAACGTCACTCACCGGGACTACAAATAGCGATGTCCTTTATTGATGGGGTTGCGGGTACAGAGTGCAGGGAGGGGGTACCGGGGTGACGACGGCACCGTTTCGGGCTCTCGCCCTTATATAGGTAGAGCGGGACCGCCTATGTGACGTCACTGGCCGGCCGAAAATAGTATAAACAGTGCAATACAAAAGTAAAAAACAAAACAAGCACGTCATGCAGCACTACAAGGAAGATACATTAAATGCATATTTCATCTTCGTACTTACAGAGGCCTATACGGCCGCGGGCAGTATCCTCTGGAGGTGACAACATCCGGGTCACAAGGGTGCACCACGTTACACCGCTAAGCTCGCCTTGCGATTGGTCTAGGCTCCAAGCCTCCCATACGCATGCGTGCTGCTCAGCGCGTCCTTGCAAAGTTGAGGAAATGTGAGCATGTATATGCAAGTTGCTAGGGAACAAAATGACAAGTGGGGGCGGGCTGCAAACAGGCTGGGCACGGGAATTAACCCATACTAACCCGCAGTACAGGCTGAATACAACATATAAGTGGCTTCGTATATAGAAGTCAAAAGTCACTCTTCAGTCCAAAATCTTACCTACACATACTTTTAAAATGTGGAATCCTAAATCCTACCTATGCTAGCATATGCAAAATACTGCAGAACTTCCTCTCTACTGACATCCCCACCATCATTATGGGCGATTTCAATATCCCCAGTGACACTGCCCACCAAACCGCCTCTCAATTTCTTTCCCTGACCTCCTCCTTCGGGCTCTCCCAATGGTCCTCCTCTGCCACCCACAAAGATGGCCACACGCTGGATCTCATCTTTACCCGTCTTTGCTCCCTTACTAATCTCACAAACTCAACCCTCACCCTGTCTGACCACAATCTGCTGACCTTCTTCTCCCTCACCTCCCCTACTACATCACCTCCTCTCCGCAAACTTGATCATCTCCGCAGAAACCTAAAACACATTAATCTACACTCACTCTCAGAATCCCTCCTCCCTCTCGCCAACATAACATCTATACGTGACACAGACACTGCCACTACCCTCTACAACACCACATTAACCAAGGCGCTCGACTTAGCTGCCCCCCTCACACACCACGCTCCACGCACTAATAGGCAACCCTGGCACACCACCCTCACTAAAGACCTGAGACGGTCATCCAGGGTCGCCGAGAGGCGATGGAAAAAAATCACGTTCCACTGAGCATTTTGCGCTGTTCAAACAGTCCCTCATCGTCTTCAAGACTGCACTTGCCACCGCCAAACAAACCTTCTTCTTATCCCTAATAGCCTCCCTGTCCCACAATCCCAAGCAACTTTTCAAAACCTTCAATTCCTTACTTCGCCCGCCTATCCCCCTCCCTCTCCCCTTATCTCTGCAGAAGACTTTGCCTCCTTCTTCAAAGAAAAGATTGACATAATCAGAGACAGCTTTGATCCACTGTCCCCACAGCCTCCCCTTTCACCTATACTGTCCTCTACTTCCAACTGTTTCCCCCCTATAACTGAAGACCAGCTCTCCTCCCTCCTGTCAAACTCACACCTCACCACCAGCGCCCACGACCTGCTCCCATCCCACCTCATTCCCAACCTCACCTCCGTTATCATCCCAGCCCTAACTCATCTTTTCAACCTATCACTCACCACCGGCACCTTCCCCTCAGCCTTCAAACACGCCTTGATTAGGGATGAGCGAGTCTACTCGCTAGGACTCGTTACTCGGCGATTCTTAAGGGACTCGCTGGACTCGGTAATCGGCGAGTCTTTTAGCGAATACTCGCTCAGTAACGAGTCCAATGCAAGTCAATGGCAATCTTAGTTTTGTCAGAGTTTACTTTATCTCACTCGCTAGACTCGCTAGACTCGCTCTATCACATCACTATATAGCTTGAATCTCCCCAAACAGCAGCGAGTCTGAGCGAGTCTACGAGTCCGAATCCTAGCGAGTCTGCGATTCCGAGTCCTGTATTCTCTATTCGGGACTCGCGAATCCAGAATCTTTTATGTTACTAGTCAGCATTGCGTGTTAGGTCAGAAAACTTGTGAAGAAGGACAAGCATCTTAGCCAATCATAGTCAGTAATGCCATAGCAGCTTTGGTTGTGTCAGGACTATGATTGGCTGCTGTCCATCATGATGCCTATGTCATCTATGACAGGCAAGGCAGTATATAAGGCTTGCCCTCGCCATTTTGGGCACATTCCTGAGAAGAGCTGACCTAGTGCAGGGAGACTTGGAGCAGATCTAGGGACAGTTAGGCAGTGTAGGAGTCACAAATAACCCAAAAGTTCTTTTCAGAACTAACAGGACGGAGTGTAGGAGTCAAGATTCCTCACACATAACCCAAAAGTTCTTTTCAGAACTACCAGGACGGAGGATTGCTGTACAGGACTGTAAGGAAGGGGAGATAGGAGCAGCCTTACAGTGAATCCAGCACCATCCTCAGAGCTTAGTTCACCCAGCTTTCCGCAGAGCTGTAATCCTAAGCTTTTTCTTATTTTTGGCACTAGTCTACCAAATAATTTTGGTGCCATTTTTCCACAAAACATTTCCTGTGCCAGTGCGTTGCTGTACGGTGTCCTGCCTGCAGCTCGCACGGTACTTGTAAACTTGCACGCAGCCAGCACCGCAGCCTAACAGTGCCTGGTTCTGCGTACTAAACAATTTTTTTCCTGTGCCAGTGCGTTGCTGTACGGTGTCCTGCCTGCAGCTCGCACGGTACTTGTAAACTTGCACGCAGCCAGCACCGCAGCCTAAGGCTACCTTCACATTTGCGTTTGTGTCTGCATGCTGATGGCATGCAGACACAAACGCTGTCAAAAGCATGGTCTTTTGATGTGTCCGCAGCGGATAATGTCCGCCTGCGGACACATCACTAGGGAGCCCGGCCAGCCAATCGGCTTTGTCCGGGGGCGGGCCGGGGCGGAGATCAGCGCCGGAGATCTCCGCCCCCCGGCCGCCGGTAAGCTCCGGGACTGTCGGCGGGGAGAACAGCTGATTTGACAGCTGTTTGAATCTTCCCGCGCCGACACCGAGAGGAGATGTCGGCGCGGGAAGATTCAAACAGCTGTCAAATCAGCTGTTCTCCCCGCCGACATCGCTAGGAGATTACCGCCGGCGGGGAAGAAGACAAGAAGAAGGGAAGAAGAAGAGAAGAAGCAGAGGCTGAGCTGATCTCCCGGTGGGCGTCGGTGAGCTCCTGTGACATCACCGGCGGCCACCGGGAGATTTTTCAATGGGTCCGCAGCGTTCTCCTGCGCTGTCAAGCGCAGAACACTGCGGACCCATTGAAGACAATGCAGGTTTTGTGCGCTTGGGGACGCTTGCTGATCTTCCAAGGTCCCCGAGCGCCCAAAAAATGCAACATGCTGCGTCCCGGGTGCGGACGCTGGACCCTGAAGAGAGCAGATATCGTCCGCATCCGCACCCGAACGCAGCAAACGCTGCCAAACGCAGGCACTATGCGTTCCTATGTTAAACATAGGAACGCAGTGCGCATGCGTTTGGATGCGTATGGGAACGCAGCATACGCTGCGTTACCATACGCAAATGTGAAGGAGCCCTAACAGTGCCTGGTTCTGCGTACTAAACAATTTTTTCCTGTGCCAGTGCGTTGCTGTACGGTGTCCCAGCCTGCAGCTCGGCTCCAAATAAGAGAAAAACCTGCGAGTTTGGACTCGCACACTTTCAGAGACACATCAGCGATTTGGAAATAGCATTATTCGTTATTACTCGGTTCCCTATTCATTAACATTGGACTCGCAAGACTCGCAACGAGTAGCGAGTCCTGGGCTCGGACTCGTGCGGGTCTAGCGATTCCGAGTAATTTAGGACTCGCTCATCCCTAGCCTTGATCACACCGATCTTCAAAAAACCCTCCCTCGATCCCACAACTGTCTCCAACTACCGCCCTATATCTCTGCTCCCTTTCGCCTCTAAACTACTTGAACAGCATGTCCACTCTGAGCTGTCCTCTCACCTCTCCTCCTGCTCCCTCTTTGACCGCCTGCAATCTGGCTTTCGACCCCTCCACTCCACTGAAACAGCCCTGACCAAAGTCACAAATGACCTACTGACTGCCAAAAGCAAGTGCCACTACTCTGTTCTCCTCCTCCTCGACCTGTCAACCGCCTTCGACACTGTTGACCACTCCCTTCTACTACAGATCCTGGAATGTCTTGGCTACACGGACCTTGGATCTCCTCATACTTAACGGACCGCACCTTCAGCGTCACCCACACATCCTCCTCGCCCTATCCGCTATCTGTCGGGGTCCCCCAGGGCTCGGTTCTTGGACCATTACTGTTCTCAATCTACACTCTCGGCCTAGGGCAACTCATTGAGTCCCATGACCTCCAATATCACCTCTACGCCGACGACACCCAAATCTACCTGTCTGGTCCTGACATCGCCTCCCTTCTATCCAAAATTCCACACTGCCTGTCCGCCATCTCATCCTTCTTCTCTGCTCGCTTCCTTAAGCTGAACATGGACAAAACCGAGTTCATAGTCTTCCCCCCAAGACGCTCCCCCTCACTACCTGACCTATCCATCGTCGTCAACGACTGCTCTCTCTCTCCAGTCCCCCATGCCAAGTGCCTCGGGGTTATCCTTGACTCTTCCCTCTCCTTCAAGCCCCACATCCAGGCCCTCGCCACCTCCTGCCGACTCCAGCTCAAAAACATCTATAGGATTCGCACTTTCCTTGACCACGACACTGCTAAAACCCTTATTCACGCTCTCATCATCTCCCGCCTCGATTACTGCAACCTCCTGCTCACGGCCTCCCCAATACCTCCCTTGCACCTCTCCAATCTTTGAACTCCGCTGCCCGCCTAATCCATCTGTCTCCCCGCTACTCCCCTGTCTCCCCCCTCTGCCAAGCCCTTCACTGGCTCCTACTTCCCAGAGATCCCGGTTTAAAACATTAACCATGACATACAAAGCCATTACAACCTGTCCCCTCCATACATCTCTGACATGGTCTCCCGATACCTACCCTCACCAACCTGCGATCCTCCCAAAGCTTCTCCTCTACTCCCCCCTCATCTCCTCTTCGCACAACCGCATACAGGATTTCTCCCGTGCTTCACCCAGACTCTGGAACTCACTGCCCCAACACATCAGACATTCTCCTACCCTGGGAACCTTCAAAAGAAGCCTGAAGACCCACCTGTTTTGCCAAGCCTACCACCTGCAATAAGACCCGGTCCACCACACCGCCTCATGACTGGAATTCCCCCTCCCACTGTATCCCCACCCCCCCTCGTAGACTGTGAGCCTTCGTGAACAGGATTTCTCCCCTCTTGTTTCTGTACAACCGAATTGTCAACGTTTATTGTTACTCGTATTGTTACTATGTTACTTGTCCTAGTCTGCCCTTTTTAGCATGTAAAGCGCCATGGAATATAATGGCGCTATATAAATAAATAATAATAATAATAACTATGCAGACACAAATAACTGCCAGCATTTTAAAAGGCCTATTAACAAGTGGATGCTACTTACAAAATCTTATCCACACATCCCTTTAAAAAGGCAAATTCTGATTCCTACCTCTAATATCGTATGCAAAGTACTGCAGAACTAGGCCAAAACAAAATTGCTAGCAACATTTTAAGCGGCTTGGTACTGACATTCAAAAGTCCTGCTCATTTGAAAATCTTACCCAAAACATCACTTTAAAAAGGCAAGTTCTAAATCCTACCTCTAATAGTTTATGCAAAATACTGAACTACGCAGACACAAATTGCTAGCAGCATTTAATCAGTTTAATATAGGCTCCAAAGTTGCTCCAAGAGTCCATATGGTTAGGACTAGTAAGCGTGAGGGCCCTTAACGGTGGGTTAGAAGCTTATGTATTTTGGCCACAAAATATCTACTAACACCTCACATTTTCATCTTTAGTGTTTTGTTGCATCTTTTTTTATCTGCAGTTTGAGGCTGGGCCCTCTGGGGGGCGTCTGTCATTTGTGAGGTATGTAATCAGTGCGGAGCAGCCAACCTGATCTAATAGCAGGGCGTGACCAATAGGCTGATCTGACACTATGCTGCACATGTACCTGAGTGGCAGAGCCCTATGGTAACCTTGTGTCTATAAATGCCACCAGTCACCTCCCTGACAGCATGGCCGGATGCTGGTGCCATAACCACCCCCATCTGTGGGTTGTAGGTGACTGAGCACCGGTATACAGACACCTGTGTTGCCTCTGAGAGAAGCTATCAGCCTGCTGCTAGGTGCAATGGATATTTACCGGGCAATATTTTGGTGAGTTAAGAGGTCGAAGCCATTGACAGCAATTAAAACTGACTTTTACTAATGTATTCCTCTTCAAAAGACCCACAGATGAGATGACCACTTGTCAACAGCCATTCTAAACTGAATGTGCATGCCCTCGTCAGTTACTGAAGCTAAGCAGGAGGAGTCTGGACCACTGTTCTGAATGGGAGACCCAATGAAATCTCAATGGGAGTCTCTATGGGAGTCCCTATGGGAATCTGAATGACAGGCTCTATGAGAATATCTATGGGAATACTTAATGGAAGTCTGTATGGGAATTTCAATGTCAGACCCAATGAGAGCCTCAATAGACGTCTCTATGGGAGACCATGGTTGCATTGACTTTTTACAGGTTAAAGGGCTGGTAAGAGGTCCAAGCCATTGACAGCAATTAAAACTGACTTTTACTAATATATGTCTCTTCAAAAGACCCACAGATGGCAGGACCACTTATCAGCAGCCATTCTAAACTGAATATGCATGCCCTCATCAGTCTACTGAAGCTAAGCAGCAGGAGCCTTGGCCACTGTCTACATGGGAGACCGCCAATAGAAGTCTGAATGGCAGTCTCAATGGGAAACTCTATGGGAGACCATGGCTTCATTGACCTTTTACAGGCTAAAGGGCTGGCAAGCCATTGACAGCAATTAAGACTGACTTTTACTAATGTATGCCTCTTCAAAAGACCCACAGATGGGAGGACCACTTGTCAGCAGCCATTCTAAACTGCCTACAACCAGTGTTGCACATTGCACAACAAAATCAACATCCACGTCCACCTTGTTGTCCCAGCATAGCATTCAGTTGTCACTTCCCCAGAAGTTGGAAAACAAGCAGAAATACTCAGCCACCCACCTACATGCCCAAACCCTAACTGGACACATTGCCAGCTAGACTGCTTGCCCTGGAAATGTTGTGTTTCTACTTGTGGAAACTGAGCCTTTCTGGAACATGTTCACGACGACTGACCCACAGTGCTCCCGAGCCACCACTAGTTCTCCCGGTGTTCCGTTCCCACATTACACAAGCATCTGTCCAATAATATCACCACTACTCTGACCAATGCAGTTTCTGGAAAGTCCACAGACATATGGACAAGGGTTTCCCTCTCCTTGCATGCCACTTTGTGTCCCTATTCTCCTCTTTCTGCTCCTCCTCCTCCTGTTCCTCCTGCTCCTCATCCTTGGGTGAATTAGGCTCCCAATCAGTCCCAATCTGGGAGCTCTGCAGCACTGACTCAGCAAAGTGGCAACACGCTTTGTTAAAGCTCATTTTCTAGATGATTTACCACACACTGCAGCAGAGCTATTGAAAGTTATAAAATACCACACCAATCAGTGGCTCTCACCACTGAACCTACAACCAGGCCTGGTGGTGTGCAAATATAGGCATAACCTTGTAGCAACTTTGAAGCTCAGCATGCTGGTACATGTTTCATGCATGGCCCAATGTGCTCAAGCACATGGCTAAGCAGCGGAGCCTGGGTTACTGTCTGGATGGGAGACCCTATGGTAATCTCAATGGCAGATCCAATGAGAGTCTCAATAGAAGTCTGATTGGGAATTTTATGGGAGACCATGGCTGCATTGACTTTTTACAGGCTAAAGGCTGGTAAGAGGTCCAACCCATTGACAGCAATTAAAATTGACTTTTACTAATGTATGCCTCTTCAAAAGATGCACAGATGGCAGGACCCATTGTCAGCAGCCATTCTAAACTGAATGTGCATGCTTTTGTCAGTCTGCTGACGTTGAGCGCAGGAGCCTGGATGGAAGTCTCTATGGGAGACTCTAAGGGCAACCTTATGGGAAACTGAATGGCAGTCTCAATGGAAGTCTGTATGGGAATCTCAATAAGAGTCTCAAGGGGAATCTCTATGGTGGACCATGGCTGCATTGACTTTTTACAGGCTAAATTGCTGGTAAGAGGTCCAACCCATTTACAGCAATTAAAACTGACTTTTACTAATGTATGCCTGTTCAAAAGACCCACAGATGGGAGGGCCATTTGTCAGCAGCCATTGTAAACCCATTGTGCATGCCCTCATCAGTCTGCTAAAGCTAAGCAGCAGGAGCCTGGGCCTCTGTCTAGATGGGAGACCCTATGGGAATCTCAAAAGGAGACCCTATGGGAATCTCAATTGACGTCTCAATGGGAATCTCAATGGCATACCCAATGAGAGTCTCAATAGAAGTCTCAATGGCAGTCTCTATGGGAGACCATGGCTGCATTGACTTTTAACTTTTGAACTGAAGAGGAAGAGGAGGTGAGGCAGCATGAGAAGATTGCTAGTCTTTGTCATGGTGGAGATGCTGAACGTTTGCCTCTTTGTAATCTAGCACACATAGCACAGTTCATGTCTGACTGCCTTTCCCAAAACCCTCGCATGAAACACATTTTTGCCACCACCAAATGCAGGTTGTGCACCTTTCTTGACCAACAGTACAAGGAGAAATTTCCTTCTCTCATTTCACAGTCAGAAAGGGCGTGTATAATGCAAGCACACTATAGGGCCATTGTTGATCAGTTGTTAAAAAGATTCCCCTCAGAAAATGCTGGTGGCAGAGATACCACCTCTATGCACCAACAATGACTAGAGCGGAGGGACACGTGCATAAGTTGCAACACAGGCAGGGGCAGAGTGTGTAAAAACTGGGCCATTTTCATGAAAACTTTACAGCACAAAGAGCCATCTGTAGGGGAAACTCTGACAATGAGGGAAAAGTTGACCAAGATGGTAAGGGACTGAGGTGAGCGAACCTATTGAAGTTCAGGTTCCATTCGGCTCGCCAAACTGGCATATGTTCAGTGAATAGATTGTAGAATAGTTCACTGAACCTCCGAACCCCATTCAAATTAATGGGAGGCAAAATCAAGGGCATAGAAAACACCTTCAAAAGGGCCCAGCAGCTGAGAAACACAGCTCAAACCATTTTACAGTGGAGCCCCACTGTTTTGTCATAGCAATTAGCTTCCTAAACTATTACTTACCAAGCTTCAGCACCGCTGTCACCCTCCTTTCAGGCCCACTCATGAACCTCAGACATATTAACTGCTTCCCCCGTGATTGGTTAAATTCAGATTTATCTCCACGCACCCTCTCTGCTGAGATCTGTGATAAATGAAAAAATTAGCATGTGTTCCTGTGGAGCCCACTGGGACGGGGTACTCGGTGCCAGACCGGGGTACTACTGGGGGATATCACGTTGGTCCTGGTCCGGACCGTGTCCTGGGCCCGCACAGTAAAATGGGGGCTATTTACAGGGGATTAGGTTTGTCGTGACGCCACCCACGGGTTGTGGTCAGTAATGGGACCACCGCTGCTGCAGAACCTCTGGTAAATTATGTTTTGGCAGCTTTAGATGGAATGGCTCTCCGCAGGTAGAGCTGGTTCCCCGGGGCAGTGATAATTAAAGTCAGTGATGGTTGTTATAGCTGTTGCAGGGAAAGGGGATGATGTGGAGATGGCTCCTGACAGGGTCAAATGGAGGACTGACAGTTCTTCATACCTGAAATCAGACACAGACAATGTAGCAGGGTTCACCCAGGTTTACTGTTCTTATTCTTCTGTCAAACAGGGCACAGTACAATACAGATCTTTACAGTTTCACTCAGTTGACTCCCGTACACTTGAACCCACTGCAGCCAGATTATCTTTCCTAGACTCCTCAGTCCTTCTATGTGTCCTTTCAGGCTTATTCTCCAACTTTCCCGTTTTAAGTGAACTGCGGAGCGGCAGCTCGGTCCCTAATAGTAGCTTCCCCCTAAATCTCTGGGCGGTAAGCCGGGTCCTCTCTGTTGCTGTTGTGCCCCCAATCCTCTGGTGGGAATACAGATCTGGAGTCTGTGTCCCCCGTCAGTTTGTCTGGAGCGCTGGTTTTAATCTTCAGCCCCCCTCAGAGCTGACTCTCTGGTTTCAACCTAACCTCAGGTATCCCTATATCTCAAGGGATCACCGGGTCCTTTCTTTCCCATGTAACTTCCCAATATATTCAGGGAGACTCCTCTGTCAGTTCTTCTCAGCCTACTCCTACTCCTTCATCTGTTCTGCTGAGCACCCACTGGCCTACTGGCTAACCGCTTCCTGTTTTCCCCTTATATACTCATCCGTTACCATACATAAATATTCCAATAGGTACCATCTAAACAGCTCCCAGAAAATATACCTGGTTTTAGCTGTGCAGCTCAACACGTATAACAAATACCGTATATACTCGCGTATAAGCTGACTTTTTCAGCCCAAAATTTGGGCTGAAAAGTCCCCCCTCGGCTTATACGCGAGTATATGTATACAGCCGCAGCCCCGGAGGTATACAGGCCCCCCCCATCAAGCTCCAGGGCCCCCCCCTTGAGCGGCGTCCTGTAAAGGAATATCATACTTGCCAGTCTCCTGTCGCGCCGTCTGCAGCTGCCGACACGCGATCCCGGGCTTCATTCAGTGAGATGTGTACTGACAAGACCTGTGGTGATGTCAGAGGGGGGGCGTTCCCGGGGCGTTCCCAGCGCTGATTGGCTGTTCGCGGTCATGTGATATGTATCACATGACCGCGAGTGCCCAGGAACGCCCCTCTGACATCACCACAGGTCCTGTCAGAAGAAATCTCACTTGGAACTGGGGATCGCACAGCGGCAGAAGGCGTCGGACAGGTGAAGTATTGATTCTTTTTTATTTTTCAGACCTCAAGGGGGGGGCCCTGGAGCTTGATGGGGGGGGCCTGTATACCTCCGGGGCTGCGGCTGTATACAGCCCTGGGGCTGCGGCTGTATACAGCCCTGGGGCTGCGGCTGTATACAGCCCTGGGGCTGCGTCTGTATACAGCCCTGGGGCTGCGGCTGTATACAGCCCTGGGGCTGCTGCTGTATACAGCCCTGGGGCTGCTGCTGTATACAGCCCTGGGGCTTCTGCTGTATACAGCCCTGGGGCTTCTGCTGTATACAGCCCTGGGGCTTCTGCTGTATACAGCCCTGGGGCTGCTGCTGTATACAGCACTGGGGCTGCTGTATACTACCTAAGGGCTGCTGTATACTACCACTGGGGCTGCTGTATACACCACTAGGGCTGCTGTATATACCTCTGGGGCTGCATATACCTCTGGGGCTGCATATACCTCTGGGGCTGCATATACCCCTGGGGCTGCATATGGGGCTGCATATACATATGGGGCTGCATATACCTCTGGGGCTGCATATGGGGCTGCATATACCTCTGGGGCTGCATATGGGGCTGCATATACCTCTGGGGCTGCATATGGGGCTGCATATACCTCTGGGGCTGCATATGGGGCTGCATATACCTCTGGGGCTGCATATGGGGCTGCATATACCTCTGGGGCTGCATATACCTCTGGGGCTGTATATACCTCTGGGGCTGCTGTATACAACCACTGGGGCTGCTGCTGTATACTACCACTGGGGAGGCTGCTGTATACCTCACTGCTGGGGGTTGTATACCTGTGCTGGAGTCCACCCTCGGCTTATACGCGAGTCAATAAGTTTTCCCAGTTTTTGGGGGCAAAAGTAGGGGGGTCGGCTTATACACGGGTCGGCTTATACACGAGTATATACGGTAATCAAAAGGAGGAAAAAATGTGGAGCCATAATTGCTTCAGGAATTTGCAGTAAAAATATATATCTTTATTTAGAGACAGTTTTTAAACACCAAGGTGCAGAAATAATGGTGTAATCATTACTAATACATAGCACTTAATCCATATACAATAAATGGATGCACATAGCAAGTTTCATCATATTGCACAGACATAGGATATAATACAGAGGCTACTTCATTAGACTGGTGTAGTCAGATGAAACATAATGCGACAGCCATAGTAATCAAGGTAAAGACTGGCAGCTCATATGTAAAATATTACAATACCCCATAAAGTGCAAAGAAGTACATACAGTCAAAGTGCAATCACATATAAAGCATAAGGTGCTAGTGCAGGATGAAGAGATTCAATCCCTCCATATCAGACTCCTTACGTACGTTTCGCTTGCTTTAATTACGCATATGCTTCATTCTGAAAATGTGCACTGTTTACAGTCCTTGAGGACTGTAGTTGGCCATCCCTGTCCTAGAAGTCTTTGTGGAGGTACCTAGGGGTAAAAGTAATCCTTGAACCTTGTAACCACAACTGCAGCTCTTCCTGGACCATCTTAGGCCCTGTGCCCATGGTGCGTTGTTTGATGCTTTTCTTGATGAAGATATTGAGAATCTGCATCAAAATCTCCATTTCTATCCTGAGGTTAGCAAAGTCTATGATATTTCAGTCGCAGTGCCCATTTCGCTTTTTTTTCCTTACAGATGTGGTGTAGATTTTTTTTTTCTTGCCCCGAAGTCTGCACCAAATCTGCAAGGAAAAAAAACAACATTGGCACAGCAATTCTGAACTTTCAAAGTCTTTGCTGGCTTTAAGATAGACATGCAGATTTTGATGCAGATTCTCAAAATCAGCTTCAAAAACAGCATTAAACAACGCACCATGGGTACAGGGCCTTACAAGCATATGGGCGGTCATGTAGACAGAAAGCATCCCTATATGCTGTGAGAGCAAGTGTGCAGGCACTACTGACAGTGTGACAAGGGGTGTCATCACAAACATTACTGCAGTTCAGGTCTGAGGGGTCACACAGGGGCTATCCCGCAAGTTTGAACTGCACTGCACTCCCTGATGTCACCGCTGTTCACATGCACTGTTTCATGATCCCGGCGAGATATTCCTGCTACATCTCATACAATATCGTTGTTCTCAGGAGACAGCTAGTCTTACAAGCGCTGAAGTTATTTTAGGTGACACAGCGGGATTCTCTGCTGCGTGATACCTGCTGTGTATCCTAAGACAACTTCAGGAAAGTCATGGCATGCCACACTGCCGGCAGCCATACAGTGCCTTCTGTCAAATAAAATATTTATTGGTGTGGTTATTTGTGTCCTTACTGACTTGGTTAGTAATATTGAGTATCTGATTGCCATCTCGACATTACTAACCTCTGGACTTCCTGTCAGCAGACGTTAATCCTTTATTACCCAGTCTGCCACCAGCACCAGGGCAACTGGAAGAGTGTGGTAACTGCCAGTTTTGCCATCTCCCATGGAGTTGCCAATTCTGGAGCAGCTGCAGGCTGCAATTTTTAGCGGTGGGGGCCTAGAATGCTTGGGCCTCACCATGCTGAGAAGTCCAGCCCCAAGCTGCCTGCATTACCCTGGTTGGCAATCAAACATATGGTGAAGCACACGTCAATTTTTTAAAATATTTTTTTATTTTTACAGCAATCTGGTGTCATTATAGTTGCCATACTGGCAACCAATCAAAGACGCTGGCAGAAAGGATGGGCAAGGCTACGTCTGACTAGCCTTGGGGAAGTAATCAATGTGTCTGAGGTTCATGAGCAGGCCCAGAAGCAGTGTGACAATGGTGCTGAAGCTTGATAAGTAATAGTCTAGAAAGCTAATCTGTGCCAAATCAGTGGAGCTTAAATTTATTTGGCGAACATATGCCCGTTTGGCATACAGAGCTATACCAGAACTTCAAAAGGTTCGCTCATCTCCAGTCTTATTACCAAGCTACCACACAAGAAAAACCTCATGATGAAAACCAGTGAGCTGTCTCAAGACCTTTACAATTTCATTACTGCAAAACATACTGTTGGTATTGGTTAAGAATAATTCCTAAACTACTGAAGGTTCCAGCGATTAAAAGTGAATGAATACTGCAAACATGGATGGTTAAATGGATATTAGTCCAAAAATAAGGGCAACTCCCAATATATAAAGTACAAAATAAAGAACATGGATAATCAAAGCCCATAGTGAATATGTAAGTGAATTGCAAAGACGCCATATATACAGTAAAACATAGATTCTATTGAGACTAAACTAAACTACTTAAAGGGATCCTGTCACCTCCAAAACACCTCCTAAGCTATCAAAACATGTCCGTGCAGCATATTATCACTAATCTCACACTCCTTTTGTCTCCTAAAAGCATCTTGTGAAAGTGGATAAAAACGATTTTATACTCACTCATTAGTGATTATAATTAGCAGGGGCTATATTCTTTAGCCCCTAGGACATGTAGTTTTGCAGCCTGAATGATCCACCCTCTCTCTGTCTGTACTGCTGTGATGTGGAGTTGAAGGCAGGACTAATGATTTGCATTCTGTGAGTGATAGAGAGGGCAATGCCTGCACAAGCAAAGCACACAGACAGAGAGAGGGTGGATCATTCAGGCTGCAAAACAACACGCCCTAATGGCTAAAGAATATAGCCCCTGCTAATTATAATCACTAATGAGTGAGTATAAAATCGTTTTTATCCACTTTCACATGATGCTTTTAGGAGACAAAAGGAGTGTGAGATTAGTGATAATATGCTGCAGGGACATGTTTTGGTAGCTTAAGAGGTGTTCTGGAGGTGACGAGGTCCCTTTAAGTTTCCAGTGAGCACTTTTGGAGCCATAATCAGGAAGTGGAAAGAACATCAATTCACCATAAACTGGGCACAATCTGGTGCTCACCAAAATATTTCAGGCAAATGGGGTGAAAAGATTTATCAGAAGAGTTGTCCAAGAGCCAAGAACCACCTGTACAGAGCTACAGAAATAACTGGAATCAGCAAGTAAAAGTGTTTAAAATAAAAAAAAGTAACGCACCCAACTGCTATGGCCTGTATGCATGCTCATCACGCAAGACTCCATTGCTGAACAAAAAGCATGTTCAAGCGTTTTTAAAGTTTCCTCAACTACATTTAGTAAAGCCTGTGAAATACTGGAAGAATATAAAAAATGAAGGAATTTGTAACTAATAAAAAAGCTTTATTTGTGGTTATGTGGCATCTGTGTACATATCTGATATTTCGGTCAATAACCGTTTTCAGACTTGCACATTAGAGAAAGGTTACATTGACTATAATGAAGCAGCTCTGTCAGAGCTGAAATGGGCGTTGCTGTAGGGCAATGTAGCCTTCCTTTAATGTGTACCTTTGAAAAAGGTCGCTGACTGAAATGTCACATTTGTACACAGATGCCACATTACTACAAATAAACTCTTGTTTTCTTTTATTTGTATTGAGTGCTGGATTTCTTCATTTTTCTATCTACAGGGTTGGACCCTATCTTAGCATGTCTCAAAAAATCTGGAGTACTGTATTACCGTTACTTACTGGAAGAATATAGCCTGTTCAGATAAGACCAAAATGAAACTCTTTGGATGACATTATATACCACATGTTTAGAGGCCATAATTTACTGCATGTCATTTCTATAACACAATATCAACAATGAGGATTGGAGGAGGAAACATCATGGTGTAGGGGTGTTTTTAAGCAAAAGGCACTGGCAAACTTTAAGAATGATAAGGATGAAACAAGGTTTTATATTTCATAAAGACTTACAGAAACATTTCAGAGAAAGAATATAGGGCTGATAGAAAGGCTCAGCAACTTACCTGCCCTGAATCCAATAGGAAATTTAAGGAAGGAACCAAACCTCAGAGTTTATAGAAGAAGCCCAGGAAATCTTCAGGGCTTAAAGAGTGTTTGTGAGGAAGAATGGGACAAAATACCACCTGAGCAATGCATGAAACATGCTTCTCCATACAAGTGGTATCATAAAGCTGCCATCTCCAACAAAGGTTTTTGCACAACGTAATAAATACATTTTAGTAAGTGGGTTGAATCGTTTTTTCCTGTGTCATTTTTTATTAGTACACATCACTAAATTTCTGGACATCCAAGGTTTGATTTCTTTGCCTGTGTGGATTGTATTGGTTGTTATTGACATCTGACTAGAAATTCATAGCATGAGAGGATCGCATCAAACTGACTGGACTGTCCATGGTTCTGAGTGTGACACCTGCCAGCTTTCATGCTCCTCTCAGAAGAGCCGCCGGCTAGTCAAAGCATTTGGCTGGAAACACATTGGCATGAAAAAAACTGTCCATGTCCGTACCCTTTTAATGCAATCCTCCTGCGCTTCATATGGCCGTGTGACTCCAGCCTTACAAATATATTTATTTAGAAAATTGGCAACATGTTCAATACTTATTTCATCTGCTGTATATCTGTGTGACAATAGGAGCAAGTGAAAAACCTGAATTCAATTATTAAAAGGTGTGTCCAAATACTTTTGACAAAATATTATATATATACAGTACAGACCAAAAGTTTGGACACACCTTCTGATTCAAAGAGTTTTCTTTATTTTCATGACTATGAAAATTGTAGATTCCCACTGAAGGCATCAAAACTATGAATTAAATATGTGGAATTATATACTTAACAAAACAGTGTGAAACAATTGATAATATGTCTTATAGTCTAGGTTCGTCAAAGTAGCCACCTTTTGCTTTGATTACTGCTTTGCACACTCTTGGCATTCTTTTGATGAGCTTCAAGAGGTAGTCACCGGAAATGGTTTTCACTTCACAGGTGTGCCCTGTCAGGTTTAATAATTGGGATTTCTTGCCTTATAAATGGGGTTGGGACCATCAGTTGTGTTGTACTGAACTCTGGTGGATACTCAACTGATAGTCCTACTGAATAGACTGTTAGCTGCTTTTTTCTGGCCATAATACAAATTCAAAGTAAAGAAAAACAAGTTACCATCATTACTTTAAGAAATGAAGGTCAGTCAGTCCGAAAAATTTAGAAAACTTTGAAAGTGTCCCCAAGTGCAGTTGCAAAAACCATCAAGTGCTACAAAGAAACTGGCTCACATGAGGACCGCCCCAGAAAAGGAAGACCAAGAGTCACCTCTGCTGCGGAGAATAAGTTCATCTGAGCCACCAGCCTCAGAAATTGCAGGTTAACAGCAGCTCAGATTAGAGACCAGGTCAATGCCAAACAGAGTTAAAGCAGCAGACACATCTCTACAACAACTGTTAGGAGGAGACATTGTGCAGCAGGCCTTCATGGTAAAATAGCTGCTAGGAAACAACTTCTAAGGACAGGCAACAAGCAAAAGAAAATTGTTTGGGCTAAAGAACACAAGGAATGGACATTAGACCAGTGGAAATCTGTGCTTTGGTCTGATGAGTCCAAATTTGAGATCTTTGGTTCCAACCATCGTGTCTTTGTGCGACGCCGAAAAGGTGAATGGATGGAGGTGTGATGGTGTAGGGGTGCTTTGCTGGTGACACTGTTGGGGATTTATTCAAAATTGAAGGCATACTGAACCAGCATGGCTACCACAGTATCTTGCAGCTGCATGCTATTTCATCCGGTTTGCATTTAGTTGGACCATCATTTATTTTTCAACAGGACAGTGACCCCAAACACACCTCCATGCTGTGTAAGGGCTATTTGACCAAGAAGGAGAGTGATGGGGTGCTACGCCAGATGACCTGGCCTCCACAGTCACCAGACCTGAACCCAATCGAGATGGTTTGGGGTGAGCTGGACCGCAGAGTGAAGGCAAAAGGGCCAACAAGTGCTAAGCATCTCTGGGAACTCCTTCAAGACTGTTGGAAGACCATTTCCGGTGACTACCTCTTGAAGCTCATCAAGAGAATGCCAAGAGTGTGCAAAGCAGTAATCAAAGCAAAAGGTGGTTTCTTTGAAGAACCTAGAATACAGCACATATTTTCAGTTGTTTCACACTTTTTTGTTAAGTATATAATTCCACGTGTTAATTCATAGTTTTGATGCCTTCAGTGTGAATCTACAATTTTCATAGTCATGAAAATAAAGAAAACTCTTTGAATGAGAAGGTGTGTCCAAACGTTTGGTCTGTACTGTATACTCTCTCTCTCTCTCTCTCTCTCTTATATATATATATATATATATATATATATATATATATATGTGTGTGTGTGTTTTAAATAACTGAATAAGATAGAAAGTGAACTGAGGGAAATTCCAATTCTCATTTGAAGCTTGATTACTGCAATCCTTAAAGTTATAGGATACGGATGCTGAAAGTATATTCTAGATGCAATGACAAGAAATAATACAAAAGACCTACAAAAACACGTTAAATATAAATTCAGACTCTTAGAACAGGTGGACATTTCTTTTAGAATTTATACATTGCCAAACAAAAGTATTGTTCTTAATGCAAGATAAATCATCTCTGCTCTCAAGACCCGACAGCCTTGTAAAATATTAATGACATAATAAATTCTCTCTTTGAACAGCAGACATAAAATGTAATTACCTTTGTCAAAATACAGTGATCATTTCAGTGCCGTGACATTTTTTCTTCAACACCTTGTTCATTTTATTTCTGCAGCATCCAGCCATTTGTTTTTATGATTATGTGCTAACTGGAATTTGTGTTGTGAATCTCTAGATGACAAAGAAGATAAAGAAACTAGAAAAAGACACAAACACCTGGAAAACGAGGTTCGAAAATTGTAATAAAGCTCTGCTGGACATGATTGAAGAGGTGAGAGATTTTCTATCAAATCATCGCTGGCCAGCAGTGCTGGGGATTGCTAGATTTTTTTTCTTTTTCTTTATATTGTGACAGTTTCATTTATTTACCTCTTGTCTGAGAAAACTTTACTTGACCCTGACAAGTACTGTCCGTAATTATTATCAACCTGGAAAGAAATACAAAAATAGGAAATAAAAAGAAAGTATATGTCTAAATATAACTTGCTGCTAATATGAAATGTGTCTGATAATCATTTAGATCAGATCATATATTAAAGGGCATATCCGGGATGTATATATAAAAAAATACACCCAAGCACTAACAGGCAGGTAGCTGCCACCTACCTGCCTGTTGTGCTCTGCACTATAATAATAATATTTATTCATTTATATAGCGCTATTAATTCCATAGCACTTTACATACATGAGTAATGCTGTCTCTCTTGGAGCTCACAATCTAAATATCCTATCAGTATGTCTTTACAATGTGGGAGGAAACCGGAGTGCCCGGAGAAAACCCATGCAAACACGGGGAGAACATACAAACTCCTTGCAGATGTTGTCCTTAGTGTCCTTGGTGGGAATTGAACCCAGGACCTCAAGACTCCAGTGCTGCAAGGGCTGCAGTGCTAACCACTTGAGCCACCGTTCACCCCTGGCCCAGAGTGGTCACAGATCGTTCCTGCCGGGGACAGCATGGCGGAGTAAACAGAGCAAGGGCGACTTTTCCACTCTGCTCTGTGGAAGTGGGTGCATAGCTGACATCACGCTGATTAACAGCTGTCTCCCCGCTACCTGATTGGGGGAGTCGGATGTCAATCAGCGTGATGTTGGCTCTGATGCTCGTCGACAGAGGGGAAGAATTCTCCCCTCTGTTGATGTGACATCAGCGAAAGCATCACAATCGCCAACAGGAGCACTCTGTAACTGCTCCGGTCATTGGTGAACAGCACCAGGAACAACAGGCAGGTAGGTGGAAGCTATCTGCCTATTAGTGCTTAGGCACAATTTTGTTTTTTGATACATTCAAGATAACCCCTTTAATCATCAAGATATCTGAGATAAAAAAACATTGTTTTTCTGCAGAAACAGTGCCAGTCTTATTCATGGCATATGTCTGGTATTGTATGAGCCTCAATACAAGGGTATATGAGCTGAAATGCCAAATATATCCCTTAGGTATGTGACACTACCTTTTAGATAAAAGCAAAACCTTTTTCAACCTTGGATAATCTATTTAAAGAGAACTTATCGTCAGGTCAATATTGGACAGTTTTAGTTTTAATTTTTTATAGTTGCTCCAGTATGTTTTCCTTTTTTTTCTCTTTTATCCGCCATATGGTTCCAGAGATATGGGCCTTTTAACTTAGTGGTAAGTTTTATGGTCTTTACCAAAGGGACATTGCTCACAAGGTAATGTAGAGTATCTTTAAGGGTGGAGGCACACGGGCGTGTGACTCGTGCGAGTGCAATGCAAATCTCGCATTGCTCTCAAACCAGTATCAGTAAATGATACTGGTCATATTAGTGCAATTTGAACGCACTTAACTCGCATTGTGAGGGAAATGCGAGTTAAATTGCAGCTTTATCCGGTTCTCAGGGGAGCCTGACCTGATCGTAGAGGAACTTGAGAAAGAAAGCTCTACCAGTCAGGCGAGTTCCAGGAAGGAGGACCAAGAGGAAGGAACCGCCAGCGGCACAGAGGCGTCCGGGCCCCGCAAGCTATGGTAGGCCGATCGCCTGGAGCAACAACAAGACCGGGTCGATATGGACATGAAGCAAATTGAATACCAGTCTCCAGCCCCGATCCTTCACTCCTGGCAATTCGTCGGAAGGCCACAGTTCCAGGATGACCCAAAAGGCAACATCATAACCTACTAACGCTATGCAGGACCCCGGGGGTGGTATGCGATCCGGGTTAGCAGAAGCAGGGAATGAAGAAATAATCCCGGTATCGGATGTCAATGTAAATAGTTTATTGTTTATACTATGTGCTAGTATATGAAGCGGGTAAAGAGCAGGTAAAATCTGGTGCACAATATTAAAGAGGGTGGAGAGGGCGTAAGGAGCTGTGCAGGGAGAGTAAAACCTTTGCCAACTGGTGACCCTGGGCCAGGAGGCCTACAGTACTTATAGCCAAAAAAGACCCCTGCAGGGCCAAAGACTCCTACGCCGCAGCACCATTAGTTAATGGTTGTTGTTTATTGTGACTTTAGCAGCCTACAGCCTTGCTGGACTGCTTGCAACGTTATAAGAAATGCGCCTCCCGTGCATGTTATGCATATGAAAAATGTCAACTTGCACTCGGTTTGGTTTTAACACCTATGGACGGGTGTATTTCACCAAGGGGGTGTGTGGCGCCCCTATGGCTAGGTGCCACAGGGAGGTATTACACCTTGCAAATATATGTAGTGCCTCTGTAGCTGTGGGTTTGGGTTTAACCTGTGGAGTCTAAGTCAGCATCCAACACTAGGTCACCTTAGAATAGAGGGACTGTCATACAGTAGGTCCAAAAGGGGGTGGAGCCTAGGTTAGAGTTGGAGACTTAAGTGACAGTTAGTGTCAGTCAGATAGTCATCGTCAGGGACAGTGACGGGAAGGCAGTGAGACAGGACGTGCCTGACAGCCCTCTCACAGGAGGGTGACCTGGACAGAAGGGGACGAACCAGAACCGGTTGGAGCCGGCTGGTTTAGTCTGGGGAAAAACACCGGCAACAAGGAAGCCGAGGCGGTCAGCGGTTCATCCCTGACCGTAAACAGATGAGCCGTGGGCCCTTAATCACCATGTAGCCGTAGGCGCCACAAGACGGTACCCCACTTCTCAGGCCCATAATTGGTCCAAGACTACGTGGGGAATGGTCTGGATTTCGGTGGTGGGAGAGAGAATGCTTTCCTGCTGCTCCCGTCCGTACCGGTCAAGGATAACCCTTGAGTAGGTGTCTGTCTTCCTTCCCGCCGGTGCCCGGAGGGCCTCATCATCCCCTCAGAGGGGTAAGAACAACTACTCCCCTCATCCCCTCATCCTACTTCATCGCTGCCCTGAGGTAAAGCTCCACCTGTGGGGAGCTGTACCACACTGAGCTGCAACCATCATCACCTCAGCAGTCGGGCTGCAGCACCGTTTTCCAAAGTACCAGGATCCACAGGTAGCGTCACTTATTATTCATCCTTGTAAATATCTCCCCCACCAAACAAATGACAGCCAGGGCACGGAACCGGGAACCCGACTACCTGTGAGTCCCCGTCACATCCATCAAATCCATCCCGGTATCCGAGTACCCCTCACCCTGTGCTCTTCATGAGCACATGGCCTCACAGAAAACATGCACAGCACTCGCATGATTGTCATGTATCAAAAACGTTCCATTTTTGATGCATGACAGTGTTCTACCCTAAGACACATCTACAGAAAATCCTGTGAGTAATGCCCCCTTACTAAAGACTATGAAAATAAGTGCTAATTTAAAAAGCTCATATCTCTGAAGTCATATGGGAGATTAAAAAAAAGATTACTCAGGGGAGCTTCAACAATAAAGTAAAAGTAAAAACTAGTCCTTTTTGACCTGGTGATAGGTCCTCTTTAAGCAGAGACATTGCTCCACATTTTTAAAGAATAGTGGGAACACAGGCCCCTGATTCATCAAAACTGGCAAATACTAAGGGGACAGGGATTTGGTGGAGTCAGACGTTCCTGATTCATAAAATGATGCAAACCAGAAGTCTTACTCCAGTGAGGAAGTGGAGTGAGATTATATAGACTGCCAAAAAAACACACCATGAATTAAAGAAACTGTTGCATCAACCAGTCACTGCATGCTGGCCCACTCCAGCTATGCTCATTTTGGCGTAGCTGTGAGAAACAGGTGTGAAAAAAACAAGTCACAAAATGTTAGCGTAACTCCGTGTTGCAACAAATGTTTGCTACTTTTCAAAACTTTTACTCCAGAATTCTGGTGGGAAAGGTTTGCTGAATCGGGCCCTAAGTCTCATTTAGACATCAGAGATTGAGTAACATCATACAGGGGAAAGAAGTATATGCCCCCAGTGAAAACTATCTGATACTGATCTCAATTACATTGTGAGCAGGGGAGGGCTGGTGCTTTTAATAGCGGGTGGCGGAGTTGTCCTGCCAGCCCGGGGTGAGGAGCAGGGGGGGAGTGATGGAGGGGGGGTGCTCTCTCACCTGCATGTCTTCTGCTGCAACGGTCACAAAGTAAGGCCGGCCGGCCCATTTCGGTTGGGGTACAGCCCTAGATGAGGGCAATACCACCAGCCTGGGGGGCACTTGCCCCCCTGCCACCTGGGCCAGTCCGCCCCTGATTATGAGACTAGTTCAATATGAAAAATTTGATCAAAGGCCCTCTTTAGGTGCCTTTCCTTCAATATACGCCAACCTATCTTCTTTTTTTTAACCAAATAATCATGATATAATGCGTAAGGAGACTTTCAAGGGATTGGACCATAAACAATAGCATAGGTGATAAATGTATGATGATTGAGGGTCTTACTGGTGTGATCCCTACAAATATTGGGAAAAAGGGTCCGGTATCCTCTGTCTCAATAAAGTCCTTGTCAACTATCTGCATTACATTTCCAATCAATATTTATGAGACTTACTGATCTATAAGAGTCTTATATACTTTAAATGGAGCTGCAGTGTTCACGCATGATCAGTACTCTATTCAAATGACAGCCTTTTTTATTGATAGGTGAGACCCCCAGCAATCATATATCAATGACCTTGTGGGTATGTGATACATTTTGTTCACAGGCCAACCCTGTTGAGGCTATAATACACCTTCTAACATCATGTCAACTGCTGTCAGGCACTATTAGAGAGAAGCTAAAGGGGTTGCCCAGGCAAAATAAAAAGTTATACCAATGTGTTCCAGCTCATTTCTTTGGTTCAAGTGCAATGTGTAGTTGCACGTTCACACTGTGGTCATTAATAAATATAACATAGGATAAAAACAAATAAGCAAATACCCTGCAGTAAGTAAATAAGTAAATACTAATAATACATGTAAATAATATAGGGGACTTAGTTGAGACTAGTTTGATTAAAGTGTAAAAGCCATCCCACCGCAACAAGGTGCACCCATCAGAATGGACCCTAACTCTTGTAGTTCACCTTTCAATCATTTTCTCCTACCAGCGACTCTGTGGTCTGTACAGAGACAGCTAGAAGTAGTGTCCCTGTTCCATCAGCCATTGGACAGTTATAAATTGTGATTGGTGGCAGTGGTCCGATTACTAGAGCTGTGTGTCATTGGATGTTTTCTGATGATGCACAGTTTAAGGTCACCTAACTGCTACTCTTCATATTGACAGCAACGGGATTAATGGGATCAAGTGTAGAGACATCATCTGTCTCTGTATGTGATCCCGTTGAGTGCCAGTTAGTGACTATGGCTGCATTTCTTATGTTTTATATACCCAGCCTAATGGGCAAGTTTTATTTTGCCTGCACAATCCCTTTCAATGCTTTATGCATACTGTGTTATGGAGTATTATGCATAAATGTTATCATTGATTATGATCTATGCTGGCAATTTGGTGCTCTGTATCAGATGAAAGAGGTCTGACTGGCATAAAGATATGATAAACAATTAATTTGGGCTGAATTTGTATAGCTATATATTATAAGATATTATAAGAGCTATATATTTTAAGATCTGTTCCCATTACCATTTCTAAGAGTCCCTTCACAACAATAGCCATGTCAGTAAGACTTTTGTATACTAGACAACATCAATAATCAGTTCTCATTAGCTTTAGTTGTGTGATTGTATTATACAGAATGATATTATATTTCTACATTCCTTTCTTGCCATTTATTTTTTTACAGAAAACCATGAGGGCTAAAGAATATGAATGCTTTGTTATAAAAATTGAGAGGTTGGAGAAGCTTTGCAGAGCACTAC
The DNA here is from genome assembly GCA_033576535.1 of Allobates femoralis. Lineage (NCBI taxonomy): Eukaryota > Metazoa > Chordata > Amphibia > Anura > Aromobatidae > Allobates > Allobates femoralis. Next base: position 380,600,183 of record JARQOC010000001.1, read on the forward strand.
AGGAGGAAAGGCTTGAACTATACAAAAGAATTAAAGATGCCAAGACACATGATGACGAGGAGGAGGAAGAAGAAGCGGCAGCTGAGGTCCCAGATTCTGCTACGGCGGCTGTTGATGAAAGGGCTGTCACAGAGTCTTCTGTAATAGATGAAAAAATCATCAGAGATCTGGAAAACGCTTTCATGGTGACCCACACTCTTGAGGAGCAAGCAGAAGAAAGCAGTCCGCAAAGTCTACAATCAGATGCTAGCAAATTGGCTACTTCAGGGGAAAATCCTGCACAATCGTTACAAGATGCAGTGTGCTCTGATTCTTCTGAGCAAAACCCTTCAAAAACAGAATTGCAACAAGTATCACCAAATAATGATATGGAAGATGTAGACTAAGTTGAACATGAAACATTATGTCAAGCTTGTCAGTGTTTTGTGTTAAATGAATGAAACTTTAAGTTTTTACCATAGTCCCTTCATCCACACATTTAATATATTGCAAGGTTCATACAACAGATTACCGTTAAAGGGATTAAGATGATAAAAAAGAATTATAAAAAAGGGCCACCTATGTCTATGGGCTCTGTTCTGATCAATTCACTTTAATTAGGATGAAATGTACAAAACTAGACACCAGCTAAGATTAAAAGTGTTGATGTTTCTCAAGATGCATCTTAATTACAACTCAAATCCGCTTAGTTTCATATAGATCATTACTTTACTTTTTATAATCTAACGCTAATGAAATATAAATGTTGCTGTGCATGTTCATAATTTCTGTATGCTTTGATTCTTCTGAGTATGTTCTTACATTTAATAGTAATAACAGCAGTGGTCAATAACAGTTAGATTGTGTAACAAGAGAACCACTCAAGGTGATGACAGGAAGACAAAGATGGTGTTCTGGCTCCAAGACTGGAAGGAAAGGCAATAGTGAAAATAGAGCCAGATATATATATATAAAAAGAACACACGAAACAGCACCAAAGTGTTGGAATATTAATAATAATAATCATAAAAATCTTTACTTATATAGTGCCAACATATTCAGAGGTTCATGCACAAACAGTCATCAGTAACATAATTATAAAAAATTATAATAATTAAAGCAAAAATAATGACAACCCTGCTCGTAAGAGCTAACAGGTGAGGTGACACAAAGTACAGGTGCTTATTTGAGATGATGGTCCATGCATCTTGGAAGAAATGGGGGATAGATAAAAGCTGCATGAGCCATCACCAGAAAATCTTTGTAAGGCTTCTTGGTTAGGTGGAGTTTGACGGAGAGTTATGTTCAGATAAATAGTAAATGGGCTATATATAACAGACTTCAATTAAGGGGCATGATAGGCTGCCCTAAAAAGATTTGTTTTCAGGGAGCAATTAAAACTTTGTAAATTGTGGGAAGTCCTAATTTCTTGGGGTAGAGCATTCCAGAGAATTGGTGCAGATGGGAGAAGTCTTGCCAAAAGTATGGCCAAGGAGTAAATGATTATGTAGAGTTAATTGGGAAATAACTTATCCACAAGTTGCTGCTAACTAAAGGCCCTGTCACACATAACGACTGCTCCAGAGATCCGGACAGAGTTAACGACCTGCCGGGATTGCTGGAGTGTCGTTACCTGGTCGCTGGGGAGCTGTCAAACAGGCAGATCTCCCCAGTGATCAGGGTCATGGGAACCACCTCCCACATTGCTGAAGGCGATGTCCATGTCCTCCCTGCTTAGCACTCACAGTTTGTTGCCTTACAGGCAGCGCTAAGCAGGGAGAACGCTGGTAACTATGTATAAATAGTGGGTATCTAGGCAGTGCACGCTGCTTAGATACCTGCTGTTTATCATAGTTACTAGCGTTCTCCCTGCTTACAGGCAGCGCTAAGCAGGGAGGACACTGGTAACCATGGTAAACACCGGGTATCTAGGCAGCACGCGCAGTGAGGTCACTGATTGCTGGTTTCTCACTGTCACACGCAGCAATGCGTGCTGACCAGCGGGAAACCAACAATCAAAAAATGAATGATAGAAGGAGCGGTGTTAGAATGCGGCGCTTGGTAACACACAGGGTGCGACCACAACGCGTTTCGACACACAAAGTGGAAACTTGAGAAAGACGCCGATTTGTGTGTCGAAACGCGTTGTGGTCGCACCCTGCAGCTTTGTGTAATAAACTTAAGGTAATTCTATGAAGGCTTGATCTTGTGTTACATAGCGCCGCATTCTAACACCGCTCCTTCTATCATTCATACCTATTCTTCCTTCGGGGAGCGCGGTGTAGCGAGCAGCTTGGGCAAGTCCATAGGACCTGGCAGTGCATCATCCAAACTGCACCTGTGTCCACCACATGATCAGCCGGCTCTGAGGAGACAAGCAAGTGATTTCTACCAACTCAAGGAGCGTAAAATATCCTCTCTTCACACAGAGGTCTGATGATCATCAACTTTATGGACCCCATCTCTCTATACGCTTAATCTGGTTGTGCGGATTTGTGCACAACCTGGAAAGGTTAGTGTTCATTTAATAGAACCACATTGTGGTGAAATTTAGTGGTGTGGCGCAACAGTGCTGTTTTTTTTCTGTAACAATCAAAAAATGACCCAGAGCACTTTGCAGCGATCAGCGACCTCATAGCAGGGGCCTGATCGCTGCAAAGTGTCACACATAACGACATCGCTGGAGAGATCGTTGTAATGTCACAGTTACAGCGATCTCTCTAACGATATCGTTATGTGTGACTGGGCCTTAAGTGTACCACCACTGACAAGAAAACCTCTTCAAACGCCCACCTCTTTTTCTCCAAACATTGCAGAGCCCTGATCTTGTTATCAGTATGAGCAACAGTGGAGGGTCATCCTCTGATCAACAAGTTTCCACTTATCCCATGGTTCAATGTTAAACTTGCCAGCAGGTATATCAACTTTAATCTTGTCGTACACACGCAATAGTTATTTGACTGACTGTACCTTTACACGCCGCGACGGCAGGCTGGATACATCCCGCTACAGGCTACAAATGTAGCTTGTAGCGCCAATGTAGCCCGTCGTAGCGGCGTCTGAAGACGTGACGCTACAGCCGGCAACAAATACATCTGTTTCCTAGCTCTGCTCGAAAACTGATGGCTACATCGCCGATGGTAGCGAGCTGTATCGGCGTGTAAAGAGGCAACGGAAGGGAACTCTGGACACCCGGGGCTGTAGCTGCAATGTAGCTAAGGCATGACCCAGGCTCTGGGATACCGCGCCCCATCACCGATCATTGGAGGAAGCTCCTGCATGACGATTGGTAGTCGCTGCCTAGGGCGGCATATTTAAGGAGCTGACCAGTCACACTACACAATCGCTCGAGCGTGCTGTGTTTTCAGCCTCCTGCGATGCCTGGCCAATCAGGATGATATTGCGCTGTCCTATCATCGTACGGACGGCTCGTAATCCAAGATTGTGGCACGCCTATGTGCTGTCCCTGCTGTACCAGGTCCGCCCATATTAGCTTATTGTAGCGCTGTGTAAACGTGGTACGCTAAGCTACAGATGGCTACTTGACACACCCGGCGATGTAGCTAGCTACAGATGTAGCGTGGCGTAGCGCACCTTATGGCGGCGTGTAAAGAGGGTGCGTTGACCGTTTGTAGCCGTTTGAGCGTGCTCGTGCACGTGAAGTAGCGGGATGTATCCAGCCTGCCGTCGCGGCGTGTAAAGGTACCATGACAGATGATTCTCCATACTACAGAAAAAATATGCACACTTAGCTTGACTTAGGGCACATGTTTATACTATAACGAGCAACATCTGCAAAGGATTGGGCATTACAAAATTTCACTTGTTGGATCCCTGCTTTCATTAACAGCTACTGTAGGTTGACAGTTGGGAGACCAAAGTGAATCATGTTGAAATCCATAGGTTTGTCCAACTTTTATCTCATTTGTATTGCCTGCTGTAGGCTTTGACCTATGTGATTAAGTTAATAAATACCAGATATTTCAAAATAGCCACACACCCATGATCACGGCATATCCAATAAGATGACTGATGCTTGTTTTTTCATTTATTATTACTAATAATGAAGTCAACTCACTTTTTTAAAATGTTCTGATAAATTACATTTGTTTTTTTCTTCTAATTTATAAAAACCACAGCACACAAACTGTAAATTAATTAAATATCAGAAGAAAGAGATCACCTTTATTGTGTACATGATCCAATATTTATAACCAGATGTTATAAACCATACTTTCAGTCTGTGAATTCACTATATACTTCTATGGGCAATGCTGCTATTATAATAATCCCCCCTCTATTCCAGATACTGTTGGCAATTTATTATCTGAATATAAATATCAGATCATGTATATATTGGATGAAGCCATACGGATTGAAGAATCCTTCCTGCGCAGCACCAATATACTGCACAGTGAGCAGTACCAATTCAATATTGACTTTTTTGACTTTCACACTGCTGTAACAAAAAGTCTAAATTGTTTTATATTGCATTAGAAGCAAATAAACGTTTTTTGTGAATAACTGATTATAGGCAACTGACTTTTTATTTACTTTGCTTTAAAGATAGTGTACTGCATGAACGAACAAAGTCGTAAGAAATATACAACTTTATGTCAATAGAGATTCTTTATTCTGCTATTCACGCAAAATGTATACTGTGCAGCATATATTTTTTTGTAGAAAAAAAACAGCATTGTTAACTATACATTCAATACAGTTGAAAAATAAGATATTATGTTGGACTATAAGATGCACTTTTTTTCCCCCCAACAATTGTAGGGGGGGAAATGGAAGTGTGTCTTATGGTCTCGTTGTAGCTTACTGAAAGGGGCATTGGTGTGGGCTCACAGGAGGCAGGGTCACCGATGTAGCAAGTTGATGTTGGCACAAGTGGGGCGATGTTGTGGGCTCGGGGCTGGGAGTAGAGGGTGTCACCGCAACGTAAGGCGGGACGATTGATCTCCCAGCAGTAGACATGAAGGACTTCAGAAAAATGGCAGCCGTAGATATGCACTGTCAGCTTACTTTGCATGATATACCGCCCATGTAATGTGATGCGGCGGTGGGGGGACTAAGATTGCAAACATTGGAGAGGGGAGAAGGGGAGTTGAGCAGTAACTCTCTGGGAGGGAATAGGAGTAGCTGGAGACCTTTGCAAACATTTGGACAGCCCAACACCTAAAACCAGTGGTGCTGGAGAAGTAGCTGGAGCCTGTCAGCTTGATGATGCTCTGTGTGAGGATCCAAGCATGCACTGGAGGGCACTTACACAAGATGTCATGCAGAGGGCAATAGAAGAAAAAAAAAACAATAGCAGTTAAATAGTGTAAAGAGGTAATGAGGAAACAATACGGCATTAATAAAGGAAATACATTAGAAAATAGCTTAGATTATAGGGATAACATAGATAGGGTGTTAAGAGGAATGTTGATATGGAGTTAAGAGAAATGTTGCTGGTCTCGGCCTGACCCTTTAATATTTTGGGGGAATTTATTTTCACATTTTTTTAAAATTATTTATCTTTTTTTATTATTTTGCTCATTTTTATTACTTTATTTTTTGGGGAGAGCAAACCTTTATTATTGCAGAGGGTCAACAGAATGTGAGGCCATCATTTCTACACTTATTTGCTATCAATTAAAAAAAATATATCATAACTCCATTATTTTGTACTGGAGACCCGCAACATTCCCCTTAAATCTAATCTAATTTATCCCTATAATCTAAGCTTTTTTTAATATACTTTCTTTATTAATTCACTATCGTTCCCTCTCTACACTATCTAACAGCTATTGTTTTGGTTTTTTTTCTATTTCCTGCTGGATGACATCCCATGTGAGTGCCACCGGGTGTATTCTGGGATCCTCACATGGAGCATCATCAAGCTGAGAGGCTCACAGGCACTTCTCCAGACCCTCCCTGAAACAAAGCATCACTTTGATGCTGGTTCCAGGGGTGGAGCTGTCCAAATATTTACAAAGGTCTCCAGCTCCCCTTCTCCTCTCCCCACAGAGTAACTGCTCAGCCCCCCATTCTCCCTTCCCCACAGTGTGTGTTTTCAGTCCCCTCATCCCATGCTCTTAACCACTCCCAGCAGAGCGGTGTCACATTCTGACATGCTGTCTATACGATCGTGAATATCAGGCAGGAGAGCATAAGTGACGTCTGTAGGTATCCCGGAAATCATGCATATTGATTAGCCAGGAGCTTTCACTGATATCACTTGTGGGCAGTGCTTGTGCTCTCCTGCACAGCCAACCTGACATTAGCAATCGCAGAGACGGAGAGACAGCATGTCAGGGAGGATGTGATACCTCACTGTGGGGAGCGGGTAAGAAAGCGGGGTGGGGGGACTGAGAATGCACACATGATGGGGCACTGCTGTATTTTTGATCACAAAAACAGGTACAGCAGGGAGGTTCGGTGCCACCAACCCCCAGCTGCGTAATATCACCTGGCTGGTAATCAAAAATATTTTTTTTATTATTTTTTTAAATAATTTAGAAAAAAAAGCATGTGGGGCTTCGCCATATTTTTGGTTGCCAGCCAGGTACAGCAGGCAGGTATAGGCTCCATCCCACCCCCAGGTGTCTAGTTTTACCTCGCAGGGAACTAAAAATATAGGGAAACCTTTTTTTAATTACTTCTTGAAATAATTAAAACTAAAACGATGTGGGGCATTGCCAAACGTTTGGGTGCCAGCCAGTTACAACAATCAGTTGGAGGCTGGAATCCTCAGTGTGGGGAGGCCCTACGCTGTGAATTGCAGCCTGCAGCCGCCCCAGACAATGGCGCATTCAAAAAAGCACCATTTTCTCGCACTGTACCTGACTCTTCCAGCTTGTAATAATTATATTGTAACACTCAGGAATCTCTTAGCTTGAGGCAAATGACTCAACTGAATAAGGTTAAAGTTAAAAGATCTGTATTTTACACACATGATTGAAAACAAATGTGAACTGCAGCAAGTAAGCAAAGTTCATCAAATACACAATAACAGAAAAGTCACTAGAAATAGTTCACCTCCTAAGATTGCTCCTCCTCCAGAAGGTCTAGCTCAGATCTTTTCAGCAACCTCTCATGATCTCAGTGGCTTACCTACAACTAGCTGCTTGTGTTTTCTTAGCTTCCGCCTCAGCCTGCCAGTCCTTGATCATGACTTTCTTAAGTCTCTTGGAAGAAACACTCACTGGGAGATGCAGTTTACTAGAAATCATAGACCATAGCCAGGAGGCCTGGGTTAGGTAAGTCTCTAAAAATGAGTCCCAAAGTGCAGTGTAATGAGCCTTAAGAAGTCCAAACAGTCAGAATACTGCTTCTGCACACTTTAATAACAATAAGCTGCTAAAAGCAGACAGGGCTTATATAACCAAGGGCTGGCAGGCTGAGGCAGAAGCTAAGGAAACACAAACAGTAATTGTAGGTAAGCCACTGAGATCATGAGAGGTTGCTGAAAAGAGCTGAGCTAGACCTTCTGGAGGAGGAGCAATCTTAGGAGGTGAAAAGACAGAGATTCAAAGCAGAATACACAAGCATTGGCTAGAAGGTAAACTAGGGTTTATAAAGGAAGGAAAGGAGGATAACATGAACAGGAGCAAAGCAGCAGATGCCATTTTGGAAAAAGGTTATAATGCACAAAAGGTAAACAGATGATCCAAGGTCCAGACATTACTCCCTTAGAAGCAGCCTCAAAACGATCCCAGACCCGGATTCTCAAGGTATCTTTGATGGAGCTGAGCAATCCTCTGTGGGGCACAGATGTTCTGGTGGATACCCCTGCCACCTTACAAGGTACTGGAGTCGATTTCTGTGGATTTTGGAATCAATGATTTGTTCCACCAAAAATTGCTCCTGCCCATTTACCACTACAGGTTGTGGAGGGGGCACAATGCGTCTTTAGACAGTATGAGGAGACACAGGCTTCAGTAGAGAGACATGAAATAATGGGGGTATCTTTATAGTCCTAGGCAAATTTACATGGCAGGCAACAGAGCTCAAGATACTGCTGATCTTTAAAGGACAGATGAACTTCTGTCCCAGATTCCATGAAGGAACATTCAATTTTAGATTTTTAGTGGATAACCACACTGAGTCTCCTACCTTGAACATGGGTGCCAGTTTCCGGAATCTATCAGCCGATCTTTTCTAACATTCCTGAGCTGAGGTTAGTGATTCTTTAAGAACTTCTAGATTCTCTCTCAACATAGTCAACCTCTCTTCTACTGCTGGAATCAGAGCATCAATTGGATATCTAGGAAAGATGCTTATTATAACCTAGATTAGTGAAGAATGTGTGGCACCCCACCTGGTCAGACGTCACAATTGGGGTACAGCACCCATAAATGAGTGTGCGGTAACCCCTGTCACAGTGGGAGGCAGATGTCTGTGGGTGGATCCCAACCCAGCACTCACACACACCCACCTAGAATAGATGGCTTGGGCCCGTACCTTAGGGGGGGAGTTAAAGATAGAAGGAGGGAGTGTCAAGCCCAGGCTTTGGGGTTCTCGGGTATGAGGCTTCAGGGGTAGCGTCTGCTGTGTCACGGGGAGTGGTGGCCACGCCTGATTCCGTGACCTGGGTATATCTTCAAAAAGGGGTATATTTACAGGGGATCATATACAGTTTGTCGTGATGCGACCTGTAGTTCCTGGTGAAGTGTCACCAGCGTCGCCACAGTCCACCGGAGGTAGATGGTAATGCGGCTAGTTTGGTAAAGTCCTCTACTGGACCTCCGGTGCAGCGTTCCTGTATGGGAACAAGGTCATGAAGAAGAAACACAGGCAGAGTCAAAAGTCACTTTTCCTCCGGGACTTTACTGTTCACTTGCATTCATACAAAGTTACAGTTCAGCACTCCCGATGTTATGAGGACAGCTAACTTATCGGGTGGCTGCAGGTGGATCCCAGGTGATATGGTGGAACCCTTGGTGTGCCCTCTTTCTCTAACCCCCTCTGTTCCTTCCTGCTTTCCAGTTTGTGGTGTGAAGCCTGGTGACTTGGAATCAGCCTGACCTCCTTTCCTCTCTCACCTTCACGGCCGTCAAGTAACCCTCTACTGGCTGGTTGCTCGTTCCTTTGGCGGTGCCTGGTACCCTCTTTCGGTCCACTCTGATGCCCGGGAGAATTGAAGACTCCACAGGACTCTGGATTCTCTGTGGTCCTAAAGTATCCCACAGGTGCGGGCTCCGGTGCCCGATAAGCTGTCTGGGAGAACCTGCGACGGCCTCTCTTCCCAAACTGGCTGCTCTCCTGAAAAGCTTCTTAAACCCTTTCTTCCTCCTACATCTCTTCCTCCAGGTCCCTCAGCCGAGTGACCTAGCAGCAAGGACCATAAAGGTCCCAAACTTAGAGGCAAAGACGAAAGACCTTCTTGTTCTTGTTGTAGAGGTGTTTTTATATCCTCCCGGGTGACCTCCCTCCGTGTAAACTAGTGTGGGAGTGTTGGAATAGGGTACCACCCACCATCCTAGGGTCCACCTGCAGCTGGAGCTTCTGCACCTTTTTTACAGGTGCAGTACCCCTCTGTGATGCCTGCTTGCGGGGCGCGACAGGAGGACACACAGTGAGTTCTAGACGCCACTGAGGAAAAACAGAGAACGGGGAGCCTCCGAGTGAGAAAAGGAGACTTCCAGGGAGGGGGCTTGAAAGGAGAGCATGCAGCCCAAACTGAAAGAGGGGATACCAGAGCGTCCATACTCAGGGAGGGAACCCTGGTCCACATACACCGGAGTACCAGTTCCGAAGACGGTCAGGGAGTCCAGTCCCTGCTCCGAGAACACCAGAGGTCATGGGTCTGTTTACCGGCCCGGACACCCTGTCTGGCGGGTCTCAGTCTCACCAGGTTAACGCACCGGGATCAAATCCCAGAGCAGGAGAGGGAGAGAGTGGAAGCCGGGATTGTCAGAGCACCTCAATGGGCCTGGTATTAAGCAGGCGACCCCAGGACAGGCAGTAACAGCAGGACACGGGGTTAGAACCAAGAAGGCATACCACGGGAGACTTCCAGAGACTCTGAAGCCCACTGTGACTACCCAGCCGGATAAAGACTGTTTTGCAACTGTGAACTGTATTATCATCTGCATCATTCCAGTAAAGTACCCGAGTAGAGTGACTGAGTCTCCGTGTGGTTATTCAGTGCTGCGCTGCAACTACTACCTCCATCATCTGCACCTTTATCCCAACAGGTGCATCCCTGCCCCAGAGGGTCAGCTCCACCTGCAGGGAGCTATACAATCTCAGCTGCTGTACCATCACCCTCCAGGGGACTGAAGCAACGCTTGTGCTCTTTCACCAGGATCTGCAGGTGGCGTCACGATAATCTCTATAAACTTTTATCTTCAATCCAACACCAACTACCCTAGGGCCACGGGTCTGGGCAGGCCACCAGTGACATTCCTACCGAAGCTGAGGGTCCAGATACCCGAGTCCCCATGCCCTGGGCGAGTCAAAAGGTGTTACCTTAGTGGTGGAACTTTAAGAATTATTGTAGGGGAATTTAGCTGGAGGAAGTAACTAACCAATCATCCTGAAGATGGCTGATGTAGTACCATAGATATTGCTCCAAAGTCCAATTGGTCCGCTTGGTTTGACCATTTGTCTGAGGGTAATAGGCGGAAGAAAAACTAACATTAATATTGAGGGCAGAACAAAACCCCTTCAAGAATCTTGAGGTGAATTGCATTCCATGGTCAGAGATAATTTCATCTGGAGCCCCTTGCAGCCAAAAAATATTCTGAATCTCCCAGTTCACAGTCTCTTTAGCTGAAGGGACACATGGCACAAAATGAGAAGCCTTATTCAGATGATCAACTACCAGGATCGTATTCATGCCACCATACATATGAAAATACACAATGAAATCCATAAAGATAAACCTCCACGGGATGGAACAGGTAGTGGTTGAAGTAGACCTGTAGGTGAAGCATGGGAAGGCTTATAATGAGCACATACCTTACAAGAGAGAACATAGTCCTTACTATCCTTCAGGCAAGTTGCCCACCAGAAAAATCAGCTCAGGAACTCTTGTGTCTTCTGTACCCCCCTTTGATCAGCCAGCTTGGAGTCATGAACCAACTTCAGGATCTGCAGACGTACAACCTCAGAGATATAGATATGTTGGTCTTGGAACGACATTCCTCCCTTAAGGACACGATTGATATCAACAGGTGGGTTAGCAAGAAATACATCACCGTCATAAAACTCCTTGATCTCCTTCCACAAGTCCTTATCAGGGATTACTCCATTGAAGTTGGCATGAGATAGAATGGTTTTGGACAGGAACCCAGGAACGGAATCCGCAGCATGGATTCGTGATAAAGCATCAGCCTTTTCATTATGAGAACCTGAACGGTTCAAAATATCAAAATTAAATTGGTTTAAAAATAAATCTCAATGAGCTTGATATGGAGAAAGATATCTAGCGGATCTGAGAGTAGTGATGATGAATTCAAACATGTTCACCAATTTCAAATTCGGCAAGAAGCTGGCCGATTCCATTTGACACCTCGAATTCGAATGTTTTACTGAAAAGTTGGAAAATTTGTCAATTTGGTAATGCTTCGGATGACAAAAAGCATTAGTGCATTTGCACTAATGCTGTTGTTCTATGTTTTCAGAGTGTCAGTGTCTAGCATAGCGAGCAGGAGAAGAGGGGGAGAGGAAATAGCACTTTTTACACACAAGGGCTTGTGTCATTGGCTCGGTATGTCACATGTCCTTGTCATATAAGAATCGGCTATTTCCCCTCATCGCCATTTCCTCAGTGTTGCAGCTCAGTGACAGTCTCGCTGCTGCAGTGTCGAAGCTGTTGATCCTGTGTGCGCTATTTAGATAGACAGCTAGCGATTCTATTTCTTTCTAGACAGATACAGTTGTGGCCAAAAGCATTGACACCCCTGCAATTCTGTCAGATAATACTCAGTTTCTTCCTGAAAATGATTGCAATCACAAATTCTTTGGTATTATTATCTTCATTTAATTTGTCTTCAATGAAAAAACACAAAAGAGAATGAAGCAAAAAGCAAAACATTGATCATTTCACACAAAACTCCAAAAATGGGCCAGACAAAAGTATTGGCACCCTTAGCCTAATACTTGGTTGCACAACCTTTAGCCAAAATAACTGTGATCAACCGCTTCCGGTAACCATCAATGAGTTTCTTACAATGCTCTGCTGGAATTTTAGACCATTCTTCTTTGGCAAACTGCTCCAGGTCCCTGATATTTGAAGGGTGCCTTCTCCAAACTGCCAGCAGGCATTTTGTGCCACTTTTGCCCAGTGCCCAGATCCTACAGGCATGAAATCTTTGTTAGATCTTAGTACTAGTGTGTGGCAAGCCAACTGTGGTACAGTGGACTGTGTCTAATCATCTGCATCAATCCTGTGCTGACAGGCATTTTGTGCCACTTCTGCCCAGTGCCCACATTCAGGCATCAAACCTTTTATGGAACATTTACACGCGGCCACAGGAAGGTAGGAACAGGCAGGCATCGGACACAAATTGTGCCTGTTGCCTTGAAAAGACCTCGATGTGGCTGCGTGTAATTCAGGACTTTCCATCCTGTGTCTTCCCTGAAGGAAAGAAAGTCCTGAATTACACGCAGCCACATCGTGGTCTTTTCAAGGCAACAGGCACAATTTGTGTCCGATGCTTGCCTGTTCCTACCTTCCTGTGGCCGCGTGTAAATGTACCATTAGAGTCCTTAGTACCAGTGTTTTTGCAAAATCCCCTGTGGTAAAGTGGTGCTTGTGAAATCTGTGTCAAAAACCTTTTACTGCCACATCCAGGCATCAACCACATTTTTTGCCTAGTACCATTTCTTGGCAAATCTGGTCGGCTGCATTCACATCCCCAGATTTTTTTGGCCTACAAGAGACTTGCAAATCTATTACCATCAAATATGAGTAGTAAAAGCCGTGGCAATGGGGGAAAAGGGAATTGGCATGATGGCAAGGGGAAATCGCTTGGTTGTCCGTGGGATTGTTGGTAAAGTAACCAAAATGTCTGCTCAACAAACACCAGCTTTTAGGCAAAGGAAAATGACAACCTCTTTTAGTGGACAGTCTGGTATGATCCCTGCAACATCAGTTTGCAGTACAGTCCTCATAGGTGTCACAAATCTCCTGCCACTCTACTGACTGTGGGTCAACACAGACGGCTGAGTCTGCAGAGCTGTTCACGCATACTATAGCCTTGTAATCAGAGGTCAGCTCCAAAGCTTCACTGAGTCAGAAGGAAGAACTGATTGTACCGATGTACAAAATCTTTCCATCCAAGGTCGGACAAAGAAGAGTCCAGGCATATTGTAGAGCCTCATTATCAAACTTTAACCCCTGTTGTTGGAGACAAAGAGGCTGGTAACAATGATGAGACTCAGATATCTGAGTTTGTGGTCAGGGCAGGAAGAGGGTGGCTTTGAGGGCAAGTAGTGTGACAACACAGAGGATGATGATGAAGTTTTAGATCCCACTTACTGTCAACCCACAGGCAGGCAGTTGATGAGCCCAGCAGAGGAAGTGGAAGAGGAGAATGATGAAGCTGACAAGGTTAGGTTGCAGTGCCCTGGACAGAGACAAAGTGCTGCAAGCACATCAAGCACTGCATCCTCAGCCACAACTCTGCCTCTTTCTGCAGAAGCAGTGGCAGCTCTGCAGTTTGCATAGGTGCTAAGCCTTCCCTAGCCTGGGACTTTTTCATGATCGCGGAGGATGACCCAACTTATGTCATCTGCCAAATGTGTAAGCAAAATCTGAGTAGAGACAAAAAAATAAATAATTTGAGTACTTCATGTATGAACATGGGTACTGGAAGAGACCACTGTCCCCCTGATGAAATTTACGTAAACGCAAGTGAAATATATATCGGGCTTATTTCCTGTGGGTGGGTTTGTGGTGTACACTTGGCACCTTGATATCATATATACTAGGATCTTTTGCCTTGCCTTTGTCCACTTAAGGGGCAATAACAGGTTGATATTTGATATTTGATTATCCTTGCCTGCGTCTTATTAGGCACATTATCTGGCCATTCATATGAGTGTGATCACTGATAGATTTGGTTGTGATATTCATGCACTAAGCACTTTTAGACTCACCATATTGAATTCTCAGACTTATAGAGACTTATTTGCTGGCAGGGGTGAATCGTCCCCATACTGTACTGCACTTTGTAATTCCCCCTTATGAGATACATCATTTTTGGCAAAATCTTACACTGTGATAAAATTGATAAAACTTATGGTGTGCTCTTTGTAAACCCCCTTCTCTCTCCTTGTGCACTGCCACCAAGTGCTTTTGGCATTTCTCTAAATAAGAAGTGTTCTGTATTGTTAATATATAATCAATGAGTATGTCTTGCTCAGTGCCGCTCCCATAGGGCCACCGGCCTGTTGTGAGTGACGTACTTTAAAATGCCAAACTGGATTGTATTGCTAATAAGCAAAATCTGAGTAGAGGCAAAAAAATAAATAATTTGAGTATTTCATGTATGAACCCTGACATGGAGATGCAGCATAAATTACATTGAGAAGCTCATCATGCTAAAATGTGGCTTAGCGGCCCTGTGTCCAAGCACTGACCAAACCATCAAGGGCATCTCTGGCTTCTTCATCTTCCGTGCATGTGGGAACTATTGTCACACAGACCTTCAGCCGCATGACATCAAACTCTTTGGCCGCAACAACCAGTGTGATTGACAAGCCGTCACCTGTTCTGGTAGTGTATATGCCTGCTGGTGTAGAGTGCTGAGACACATCAAGAGAACCACTTCTTCATCAAGGCAACATAACCTCATAAGCTCCCCACCTGCACCTCCCTCTGAGGCCACAATTTGTCTGACACACTCCACTCCACCCTGTCTCAGCACAGCAGCCAGCCCTAGGTCCGACAGACGTGGTCAAGTAAAAGACCATTTCCTCATGACCATGTCAAAGCTAAGAGGTTAAATTTCACCATCTCCCTTTTATTGGACACGAAAATGCTGACTTTCTGCCTGGTTGATACAGAGGGTTTTCAAAAGCTCATGGCTGTCGCAGTCCGTCAATACCAGGTGCCCAGTTGCCACTACTTCTCGAAGAAAGCTGTGCCTGCACTTCACCAGCATGTCGCAGCCAACATAACTGCTTCCTTGAGAAAACTCTGTGTGTGACAGGGTGCATTTCACCACAGACACCTGGACGAGTAAGCATAGCCAGAGGCATTACATGTCGCTGACTGGGTACTTGGTGGCTCCGGTGGCTGCTGGGGAAGGGCTGCTGAAGAAGTCTTGGCATCCCCATGGTCTGTGAGTAAAACCTCTATATGTAGCACTTCCTCCACTGCTTCTGCCTCCTATACCTCCTCTAGGGCCTCCACGTGCACCCAAAACCTTTCTGGGAACATGAGTTTCAATTGTGCAGAAGGAATCAAGCACACCTTACTACACTGCTAGCAGGACTCAATGGTATCAGGCTGTCCTAATGTTAAAATGCCTGCGAAATGTGAGTCACACACATGAGGAGTTGTGCTCAGCTTTGGAGACTGAGTTTTATCAATGGCTGTCTCCATTGAACCTGCAGCCAGGCAAGGCTGTGTGCGACAACGCAAACCTGAGTGTGGCCCTATGCCGGGGCAAGGTGGTACACGTTCCTTGCATGGCTCATATCCTGATCCTGGTAATCAAGCAATTTCTTTCCCACTATCCTGGCCTAGATGCACTGCTGCACAGGGCACTGTCACTGTTTGCTGACTTCCACCATTCACACCCTACGGCTCAATGACTTGCACCACTAAAGAAGTCTTTCAGCCTGCCTGTTAACCGCCTTGATTGCAATGTGCCCGCACGCATGTTGCAGCAACTGTGACAGCAGCGACGAGCTCTGGTGCAGTATGCTATGGTGTACAGCCTGGGCCAACATGATCCTGAGGTGGGGAAAATCATGCTACTGGAGTGGTCACAGATGAAGCACCTCTGCACCCTTTTGCACAGTTTTGAAATGGCGACTAAGATGTTTAGCATTGACAAAGCTGTTATCAGCATGACTATGCCGGTGACATGCTGGATCACACTTTGACCAGTATGAAGAGTCAGGTGGTGGTCCAAGAAGTAAAGGAGGAAGTACAGACGGAGGTGTATGCAGAACGGATAACAAGATCTTAAAGGTCCGGCGTGTCATAAGCACAGAGGAGTATTAATTAAAGAGGAATGGCTCACAGACAAACGAGTGCTCAGAGATTGAGTCAATATTGTCTATAGAAATTCTGGCACACCAAAAAATGAGAGAAGAAAAAATGTAGCGTCCAATAAGGTTTCACATTTATTGGTGGAGCAGACAGAGCAAAAATTAAAGAGGAGTGTCACATATGACGTTTCAACCAATAGGCCTTGTTCAAATATTACAACTAATAAAAAGAGACAAAGAATAAAATACATAAGATTACAGGTTACAAAACAAAATTATTCCATAATATCTCCCTACAAAGCATAAATGTGAACCTATTTGTCATATATGTCAATCAGAATCACCAAAATGAAATATAGTACAATTCATCTTTCATAATAACAAAGTAAGAATAAATCTCGACCAAGTGGTTATAATTATTACCTTTTGTATCATTCGTAGAAACACGGTAGTAGTGTGTTATTATCACACATATTACTGCATCTACAATAAAGCATCATCATATTATTAGCATGCTTGAATATAAAACAGAAACAAAAATAACACAACATCTTTTAGAACATATGTCTCATCTGGGATCATTAAAGTAAGAATATTCTTCATTAGAGTATAAGGATCTTAACAGGTTCTATATCTGGCTTGAATCTATATCTGGCTTAATATTGACACAAAAAAAATTGCCCTTGAGGTAACTCCCATGTGTGTCCTCAAGTGACAATGCTACATGGATCGGGTAAGAGACAAAGAAAGAGAAAACTGCATTGCCTGCTCCTACATGTGGGGTAGCGACCCGGGGAACTCGCTTGGCATGGGGAAATGACATCAGCGACTACATTTTAACGGAACATAACCAGCGGATTTATTGTTTTTCTGTCATAAACCGCTTTCATCACATAAAACATAACCCTGTATTTACATTTTCAGATGACATAACTTCCACATTAGTACATCACATGACATTACATGACAGGACATTCACATGAGAATCGACGGGACCATATCATGACTTATTGTCGGTCCCAATAGTGGTTACCTCCGTCTAACACCCTGACAGGGATCATTCCCCATCCTATTGCACACAAGTCATCACACATGGCACTTTTTCATAAACCATTATGACTCATGCATGACACAGCATTCATGGTATTTTTACATAAACCAATATGCTACATACTCAGGGCAGTCTCAGTGTATGCATGGCAGATCGCCTCCCACATCTTGCTGGTAGAGATGATTTATCAGCCTGCAGCTGGGCTTGCTTCACGTATGGGCTCTGACTGCAACCTGAGAGTGCATTTTGATTCTGCTTTTGGCATACATGGTGAGTTTTTTTATGCTGCTTTTTTCTAGTAGTTTTTTGCACAAGTTTTTGATAGGACTGATGAGCATGGGATCCCTTGTCATGGGTCATCAGCTTAAATGTCTTGGCCATTGCATGAACCAAAATCCCATTTGTAAAAGTTTTTTATTCATCATATAAGAGACTTTTTGCACTTTTTATCTATCCAGGTTGCAGTTGGGCCCTTAGGGGTGCCATTCATCTAGTGGTGCAGAGGTATCGTACTGTGCAACCCATTGCTCAAGCAGCGGCGCAGGATGGGTCGCTTTCAGACAATCTGCATCAACTGTATCTGTGTGAATGGTGCTCTGGGCAGGCTCAGTGTATGCATGGCAGATCGCCTCCCACATCTTGCTGGTAGAGGTGATTTATCAGCCTGCAGCTGGGCTTGCTTCACATATGGGCTCTGACTGCAACCTGAGAGTGCATTTTGATTCTGCTTTTGGCATACATGGTGAGTTTTTTTACATACTCAGGGCCCACAATAGTACCAGGAACCCTGTCACTCCGTACATACGAGACCCCCACGGATCCACCGGGATCCGATACACTTACATCTGGATCAACGGGACCATATCATGACTCACTCAGTCAGTCCCAAAGTTGGCTTTGACCACCTGGCCCTTGAGCCGTTCTCAGTCTCTCACACAGCACATCGGACCGCCTTACCCTTGAGCCGTACTCGGTCCTCATCACTCATATGACCGCCTGGCCTTTGAGCCGTCCCGTGCCACTGGCATGGAGCTGGCAGGCTCCCTTCACTTCCCCCACCGGGGACGGATCACTTTCAGCGAGTCCTCACATGGCAGTGGTCTGGACTGCTCTGACTCCCATCGTCCTCTCTCTCATTCAGACACCTGACAGGTTCTTATCCAGGCTGCCTCTCACACAGCTGCAACAGTCAATCAGCACATCTCACTCACACACAGACCTGAGATGTGATTAACCCCCTGTGCACCATTCAGGTTTATCCCAGCAAAGCACTCATACACACAGGTTCAGCCGCTCATTAGGCTCATGAGGCTCATCCACACCTTCTAGATGTTAACCCCCTGTGTACTGGACAGGTTTACAGCACTCACACACAGGAAAACAGGCCGATGTGAACAGGTTCCTATGCTGTTATCACATGTGATGCACCCGGCCAGGGGCCACATCACCACATACAATAAAGGTTTAAACTGAAGGGCTGCAGCTATAATCAGTTTGCTAAAATGAAAACTGAACAGATATTACATGTGTGCCCTCATTGTATGATATCTGCCATAAACCTATGACTATATAGGATCAAGAATAAAGATATTAATACCTGTGGCTCAGATAAAGCCCAAAGCAATTAATGCTCCACACACTTGGGAATTTACACAATCTATCATGTACTGGAATAACAAGTAACAGCATACAGCTCAATATGAATAAACATGAAACACGTGTAATATAGTCCCAAGTACAGTCATATGAAAAAGTTTGGGCACCCCTCTTAATCTTACTCATTTTTTTTTGTTTAAAATTGGGTTTTTGCAACAGCTATTTCAGTAATAACTGATGGACACAGTAATATTTCAGGATTGAAATGAGGTTTATTGCACTATCCAAAAATGTGAAATATGCATTATTTCAAAATTTGATAGGTGCAAAAGTATGGGCACCCTTCTGATTTTCATGATTTGAATACTCCTAACTACTTTTTACTGACTTACTGAAGCACTAATTTGGTTTGGTAACTCATTGAGTTTTGTACTTCTTAGCCCGGTGTATCCAATCATGAGAAAAGCTATTTCAGGTGTCCACTTGCAAGTTGTTCTCCTAGTTGCATCTTCTCTGAGGAATGGCATCATGGGCTCCTCAAAACAGCTCTCAAATGATCTGAAAAAAAAGATTGTTCAACATAGTTGTTCAGGGGAAGGATACAAAAAGTTGTCTCAGAGATTTAACCTGTCAGTTTCCACTGTTAGGAACAAAGTAAGGAAATGGAAGACCACATGGACAATTCTTGTAAAGGCCAGAAGTGGCAGGCCAACAAAAATATCAGAAAGGCAGAGAAGAAGAATGGTGAGAACAGTCAAGAACAATCCACAGACCACCTCCAAAGACCTGCAGCATCATCTTGCTGCAGATGGTGTCACTGTGCATCGGTCAACAATACAGCGCACACTGCACAAGGAGAAGCTGTATGGGAGAGTGATGCGAAAGAAGCCGTTTCTGCATGCACGCCACAAACAGAGTCGCCTGAGGTATGCAAAAGCACATTTAGACAAGCCAGTTTTATTTTAGAAAAAGGTCCTGTGGACTGATGAAACAAAGATTGAGTTGTTTGGTCATACAACAAGGCATTATGCATCGCGCCACAAAAACACAGCATTCCAAGAAAAACACTTGCTACCCACTGTCAAATTTGGGGGAGGGTCCATCATGCTTTGGGGCTGTGTGGCCAATGACGGCACCGGGAATCTTGTTAAAGTTGAGGGTCGCATGGACTCCACTCAGTATCAGCAGATTCTTGAGAATAATTTTCAAGAATAAGGGTCAAGGTTGAAGTTACACCGGGGATGGATCTTTCGGCAAGACAATGATCCAAAACACCGCTCCAAATCTACTCAGACATTCATGCAGAGGAACAATTACAATGCTCTGAAATGGCCATCCCAGTCCCCAGACCTGAATATCATTGAACATCTGTGGGATGTTTTGAAGCGGGCTGTCCATGCTCGGCAACCATCAAACTGAACTAGAATTGTTTTTTAAAGAGGAATGGTCAAAAATACCTTCATCCAGGATCCAGGAACTCATTAACAGCTACAGGAAGCCCCTAGAGGCTGTTATTTTTGCAAAAGGTGGACTTTTCTGTTGAGGTGCCCAAACGTTTGCACCTGTCAAATTTTGAAATAATGCATATTTCACATTTTCGGTTAGTACAATAAACCTCATTTCAATCCTGAAATATTACTGTGTCCATCAGTTATTACATATATCACACTGAAATAGCTGGTGCAAAAACCCAATTTAAAAAAAAAAAAATGAGTAAGATTAAGAGGGGTGCCCAAACTTTTTCATATGACTGTATAATGTCCATTACTAAAGATTGTATACCTCACACTTTATAAGGAAAGCCAGAAACCTAATAAACATCAATAAGAAAGAGTCCACACAATCATAAAGTCAATAAAAACACAACCGGAGCAAAACACCTCTATCAATACTCACTGGCGGTGAACATGTGCATAGGGAATGGCCGTAGGTGTCTGTCTGTGTGAGGACGCCGTCTTTATGCCGCTGGGTGCGAGCGATACTTCCTGGTTCCAGTCTTTGGAATGCAGGAAGTATCGCTCGTGTAACGCATAACGGCACATACACGGTGACATCGTCTGTGTTTCTACGGCGCATGTGCAGGTAATTCCGGACAAGTGAGGGAAGCGATCGTGGAAAGAGGGCTGTATATGATCTCCTGTCACAGGCAATGTATGGAAATCACCTAAAAGAAAAATGGACATTACAATTAATGGGGGATTAACAAAGCAATATAGGTAATTAGCTTATACATACAAAATTAGGTTATGATTAATTTCTTACAGGTACAGAGGACTATTACACTAAAAGTGCAAACAGCAAAGAGATAAAAGGGGATGAAATAACATATTAGGATAATTTATCGTGAATGATAATAGAAAAGACGGGTTGGACCCGTAGAAGCTTGAGCAAGGCGAAACGGTGCGCCTGTTGTCTTCCACCGCACCCCCCTCCCTCCCTAACCTCTTGTAACCCACTCCATGTATATGGATTAAAGAAATCCACCTTCAAGGAAAAACAGGGTGAGTGCCGTCTTTTCTCTTATCATTCACAATAAATTACTTGCTATATTGAAGACTTGAGCAACAACGTAGAACAGAAGCTGGCCAAGAGCTAAATAAAACGCCACTAGTGCCCGGGATTCTTGTCCATAGGAACATATTAGGATAATATATATCCACTAGCTGTAAGCCCGATGCAAATGCATCGGGTGTCTAGAATATTTTTATATTTTTTTTAAGATTTTCAAATAATAATCCAATTATTCCAATGACATCTTTACACCAACTACATATATTTGTATGGTTGATATCATTTAAGGAAAATTGAACTATTATGTTGTAAGGGTCTTAGAACACAAAGTAGCAATACTTCTTAATGTGTCAATCGTTTGAATTGATGAATTAACAGTACTAATGTGTGTATCAGCCAGTTTGTGTCAGCTCACCAATCGCGTCAAGATGCCCTTACGCCTGGTGAGTCCTACTCTAACTAAATCCGAATTGATATAATTTAGATATTTTTTATAGCTGGATTTTTCTTAGATTTTTTGAGGATTGTGATGTAAATAATAAAATTTTGTAAATTGATACAGAAGGAGTTACCAGCTACAGACTTGCAGCAATATCCATGCAATAACAAAAAAACTTGTAATTAACCTAAGGTAAATGGAGTTAACGTAGCTTCAGCAGGTGCATAAGATGCATCCACTAACTAACCACAGGTGACTGCAGTTGATGTGGATGAGACTGCCGCAACTATATTGTCTGCACAAACCCCAAGTTAAGTACAAATTACATATATGCAATTATGAAAATTACTGTAAGTATGTTGTTGGTAAGTCCTTCATGATCAATTATTATCATTTAGTATATTCCTCAACAAATTGAAAAAATCTAAGAAAAATGGCGTGGTAGAATCTAATTAATAATTTATGTTTGTCCCTATCTATCTAAACATGTGGAACACACCTTGCTAATGAGATGTGTGTGAACAGCCGTCCCACCCGTCTCTTAGCTGTTCACAAAAACCTCTCCCTTTAAAGAATAAGAATCAAATCTCTCAGCACGTAGAGTACTGGAGCTTTAAATAGTGGTTTCTATCACCCTGTGAGAAAATCAGAATGATACACATCTCCAATGAAATCTGTAATGTGTTTTTCCACAAATATTGTATAAACTATGTACATAAAAAACTGAAAATGTAAAGACTAAACTAATTTTTTTGTTATTTTTTTTTTTTTTTGTTTTAAATAGAAAAGGTAAAAAAATAAAATAGGCAAAAGTTCATCCCAAAATATTCCGATAGACAATATTTTTGGTAAAGACTTTCTCACTGTTAGGCACCAATTTGCCTTGAATGCATGAATCCACCACTTTCACCTTCACATTGCATCGTCTCTTCACACGTGAGAAAGCCACATATAATTGTCCATGACCAAAAACAGGTTCTGGCAAATAAATCCCCACTTTCTCCAATGTTTGGCCTTGTGATTTATTTATGGTCATGGCAAAGGCAGGCTTCACGGGAAATTGTCGACGTCTTAGTTTGAAAGGCAATCCAGTCTCAGCTGGACAGAGATCAATTCTTGGAATGAAGACTACATTTCCTTCATCCGAGCCAGAAATTACTTTTGCTTGTATCATGTTGTCAAACAAAGCAATAACAATCATGCGAGTCCCGTTGCAAAGTCCTTTTCTGCTGTTAAAATTACGCAAAAGCATTACAATTGTACCAACTTTTAATTTCAGGAGATGAGAAGGCATTCCCGTTGGTGTTAGTGAATTTAGAAATTCCACTGGATATTGTTCGGTATTTTCCGTCTCATCTGGATCAATGGAATCGTCGCTCATATATTCAATGTATTCTCCAGGAATACAATCCATAACTTTTGAATTGATCAAATCCACAGCGTCATTTTTGGGACAAAGAATGGCATGTGATGCAGCATTCTGAATACTTTCGTCATTATTCACATCAATGACAATGTTTTCACCAAATATATCCAAGATTAAAGAGCCAGTGCAGATCATGTCTTGCGGGATCTCAATGACATCATCACCAAGGTTGTAATCATTGGACAATTCTCCATTTCCCAGTTGAATTAACCAATTGCTATAATCAGAATCAATGGAGCGCATGTTGTTAATGAGCGGCAATTGATTGAAAAGCTGCCATTGTCGTGAATATTTAATGCAGCTCTCTACGATGTCTGTCCTTGTTCCATGAGAGATGATAGGAAGACACTGCCGAAAGTCTCCTCCCAGAACAATGACTTTCCCTCCAAAGGGTAATTTATTTTTCTTGGAGACATCAGTTGTCATGACATCCCGTAATAATTGATCAATTACATGCAAAGCGTATTTTGACAACATAGTAGACACATCGATGATGAAGAGTTTGGTAGTCTTCAAATGTTGGGCCGCATCAGTATCATTTTTGATTCTTGAAACGGATGTCTCATTAATTGGTATTGGTATGCCATACAGTGAATGGATAGTTCTTCCTCCTTGCAATAGATTAGCAGCAATCCCTGTACTGGCTGCAGGTGACACAACTTCTCCTTCTCCTCTCAGTTCATGAATCAATAGATGATAGAGATATGTTTTCCCACTTCCACCTGGACCGTCAATGAAAAAGCACTTTGGCTTATCACTTGTATCCTCTAAAGCTTTATGGATTGCATTATAGGCCAAACGTTGTTGATCATTTAAGGTAACTTTCATTTCACATGCTCTTACTAACTCTTCTTCTTTGTTGTATTGAGGACGAATGTGTGGTTTTCTTTTTGGGCATGGTAGATTAAAATCATTAAAATGTTTTGCATGAAATTTTAAAACATGTTCAACATCAGTCATGGCATATCCTTCACAGTGCTCACAATCATCAGTGTCAGGGTGGTAGGCATGGCAGTAATCTTGAACGAAGTGTTGTTTAAATTCTTGCCACAACTCCAGGGATGATTAGGAGGACCAAAGACACACATATATATGCAAACATGTCACGGAGCTGTGCAGGCATATTGAGAACACAGGCATCCAATAAAGTTTTTCTCCAAACAGTGTCATCGAAGAGCAATCCAAGGGCTAATGCCGCCACTTTAAAAGTTGGGTATGTGACTTCCTTAACAGTCTTAAGGTTGTCAAAACTTGTAGCTCCTTTAACATGAAGTAACAACAACCTTAAATAGTACCGTTCTTGTTCTTGAATACTAACAGTGCAGAGTCTACCAATGACTGAAGCACCTCCTCTCCTTCTAACTTCCCATGCACCTTCTTTCCAAACATAATGCTCAGGAATTTGACGATATAAGTACTCCTGAGCATTGGGATCATTCTCATTGAGGGCAAAGTAGGCCATGAGTGTTGATTGTCTGTCCATTGAATAACTGATGTTGTCCGCAGAATCACCCTCGTGAAAAAAAAAGTGATTGTGAATGAGGCAGATGTACTGCAAGACGAATAATGCTGTGAGATTGTCTATGCATTGGGAAAGCAAAGATTCGCCAAGCTGCCTCTGGTGCACTGACATATCTGGAATCCATGAATTTATGAGTTTCATCGTGTCTGATGTTGGTTTCACAAATTTCCACATTGGCTTTATCATGACCTTTGTACACATATTTGAAGAGGTATTTTACGCTCTGAATGGAAGCACATACTTCCACATTAATATGGCACTTATATTTTAATAAAAGGAAAGGGTTATATGGAACCACCCAAGAATTATCAATTTTCTTGGAATGGTGTGGAAAAGAAGGTCCTTCGTTTCTTTGATAACTTGGATATGCATCCTCAGGTATAACAGTTTTTGTTTGAAACTTTTTGGGAAAAGCTTTTTTACACTTTCCATTCTCCATACATGGAGAATTGGGATTGTGTTGTCCACAGGGGCCATGAATCATGTGTTGCATGACAATTTGATGGAGCACAGGGTAATGTGATGGATCAGGAATTTCAGCCCAAACAGTATTGTCCACTTCCACCTCAGTTCTTAGTTTTGAGTTGGGATCCAGAATAATTAGAATGTGAGCATGTGGTAGGCCTCGCTTTTGAAATTCTATCACATGAACCATAGCACAAACCTTACCAAATAATCCACAATTAATATCTTTCAAAAGGGCTTCAAGTTTAATCCTGAATACACGGGCCACTAAATCCGGGCGATGTTCAGCACGCTGCCATGGGTGTAAATTGGTTGCAATTTCACTCCATTTTGGATTACAGGTCATCGTTATAAAAAGATCTGGTCTTCCAAATTTAGTTACAATTGCCATGGCATCTTGATACCGCTGCTGCATATTTCGGGGACTTCCCTCAAAGGAAGATGGTAAAATTACTGTCTTGCCAATGGGGATTTGTTTTTCTATGGATTTTCTCAGCAAATGTTCTTGAAGGAGACAATAATCTTCCACTTTCAAATCCTTCTGATGTTGGCGTATATAATTTAAACGATTCGCCTCGATTTTAACATAGGCATCCACCAAGTACTGCTGTGTCAGTTTACCACCATTAAGGACAGGATTGAATTCTGTCCGTACTGACAGCAAATAACAGTAATACTGCAGTTGTGTCACCCTGCGAGGATTTTGGCCTTGCTGCTTGAGTGCTTCATGCCACCCTTGCTCTCCATGAGGGAAAAACAATGGATACAGTAATGCATCCAAATTACTGTGTAAAATGCTTATTTGCTGTGTTCTGGGGGCCAACAGATTATTTGGGTCTGGTTTTAGATGTATTAAAATGTCTCTATTAAATGGTGGCTCTCCATCAGCATTTTCAAAGACGACAGCGACTTCATGGACAGTAGGGTTGTTATACCGTCTTGGGTCTTGATGTCTGTCTTGTTTAATTGCCATGATGATATTAGGCATGTTTGTGCCATGTTCCAATGCTTTGTGTTCTTCTTCTTCCTCCACGTGCCGTAACATTTTGTAGGCTGAAACAAAGGGATTAATACCTTACAATTGCTCAGCAATAATTCTCATCAAGGCTGGATTACATTTGAGATTTTCTGGAGACTGTAGGCATTGTTCAGTAGCAGTAGCACTATCCAAAATATACAGCTGTGCATATGCTGGAACTTGACCTTCAGGGGGTGGAGAGTTCCAGTTCTATGGTAAATTTGGCCGTGAATCCGGAAACAGTAAGGACCGTGTCCAGGTGGTTGAGAAACACTTGCACCCATAGAAGCAAATGCAAAGGAACTATTAATGCTCCTGATATTGTCCATGAGATTTTTACTATATGGGCTGTCTCCTTTAAGTAAAGTAGTGAAGAGCTCAGGGTACTGAGGTAATGGTACCTTAACTTTGCCCTTGTGACAACAAAGAGAGAATTGTCCATCAGATGGCCTTTCAGCTTCAAAATGTTGTGCTTGACAATGTTCACATAACATATTCATGGGCCCACAGGTATGTTGTAAAATACCGGTATCATCATCAGTAAAGCCAATAGGGATTGATGACGTAGGTGAAGTGAGCAACAGATGACCTTTTTTGTAGATGCCTACATAAATAAGGCGTTGCTGTGTAGAACTGTCAACACATCCAACAAAAGAAGTAGTGACTGGAGACTTCTTACGGAGGGATTTTTTTTGGCGTAGTTGACGCTGTGAGGCAGCCAAATGGGTCAAACGGCGTTGTTTTGAGGTAGGTGACATAATTTGTAAACGTTTGACTTTAGCCAATTTGTGTCTTGTCATGGCAGAAGCAATCTTGTCTGTTCTTGTTTTAGAAGAACATTTGCCCTTCACTTTACCCGTGCCAGATGTTGAAGGCAGTTGAGTTTCAAAAAGTGTTGGAGACACAGATATGGACGCCATATCAGAGGTAGATGGTTCTCCTTGCACCTTCACCTGTTGTTGTTTGCGTCTTTTGCGTTCCGCCTCAGCTTTTTTGGCCAACCGACTGCTTCTTTCTTCAGCAGACTCCTTTGCAATTCTTGTATTCAAAGCCGTCTTGACCTTAACCAAACGGAGACGTTTTGTTTCCAGATCTTCCTGCGCACGCTTCTTGCGCTGGCATGCAGCATTTTTAGCTCTAACAGAGCTTTTTTGTTTGTCAGAGCTCATATTGAGCACAGTACAGAAAA